>OY770008.1:600000-1045000 GCA_963669245.1 Quercus cerris | reverse complement strand
GAATCTAGTAGCGCATAAAAGATTCTAGTTTACACATCTTGGATTCAATTCCAACTAGGAGTTCTCTTGAATTATCTGATGCACAGTTCTGGCAGGTCGGGTTATGTATTCATGGTTTACTCCCTAATAAGGGCGGATTCAAAGGACCCTACTTTGGTGATGATCCACATCATTTGAAAAAAAAAATGATTCCAATTTATATGATTTTTATAGATGTCAAACAAAGGCTGGATTATAACTTTATGCCTTGACTGTAAGTTAAGTAGCCTTTGAGAAATCAAGATAATGCTCTTGAGCATGAGCATAAATTGCTTAGCCCGTCATGGGTGATGAACCTAGATTACTAGACAACTAATTCTAGTAGGCAGGGTCAGTTGCAACCGGCTAGAGGCAAGTCCAAAGGGCTTTTCTTTAGAAATGCTCCCTACATTATGAAAAAACTAGTCGTAGACCCGCGCGTTGCGCGTGATAATATTTTTAAAGTTATCTCATAAATATATATTTTATTATTATTGTTGTTGTTGTTGTTGTTTTACTATTATCTATGTAACTTATGTAAAATTTTTATATGATAAAATTATCCAAATCATGCTATGTAATAGAATAATATTATATTCTTTATAATGTAATAGGATAACATTTAACAATCAAAGAGAAAAAAGAAAAGAAAAGAAAAGGAAAGAAAAACTTAAAACACAAAACTAAATTGCATCGACTTAAAGTAGAGTTCTTAAAAATACAAAAAATTAATAATCTAGAGCAGAGATGCAAGAAAAATAAAAAATCCACCAAAAAATTGAGAGAGAGAAATAACATTTTTTTGTGAGGAAAAATTATGCATAAAAATATAGGATAGAAAAGATAATGAAAAATTTATAATAGGAGGATAAGAAGAAGAAGAAACAAAATAAATGAAGCTAAAGCGAAAGATGAAGAGTGATATTAAAGTAGAGGGTAGTGGGGAGATGAAATGTGAAAAGAATGAGAAATGTTGGAGAAAGTGTAAATGTTAAAAAAATGAGTACGATTTCATAAGGAAATTTTTATTTATTTGTATTTAATTAAAATATTATATGTTTAATTTTTAAAAATTAAAAAAATGAGAGAAAATATTAATAATTTAATGATATGGATGATATGGTTGAGTTTAAATGGTCAATTGTAGAAGTGCTATTAATGTTAGCTTGAATATATATATATATATATATATATATTTTTTTTTTGCAACATAAAAAATGATAAATCCTATCCATATAACTAAATTAAAGTTACTTTATGATGTTGAGTTAACAAAACGAATTTGTGGTTACTAGAAAGCTAAGCATTTTTTTTATAAAAAAATAAACTTGAAAGCTAAACATGAATTGTCTTGTTTTATTGCTTGTCATTTGGGTGAGAACGAAGCCTCGCATAAGTTAATGAAGCCTCATTAGACCTATCAACCATTATAGCTCTAAAGAATACCAATAATAAAAAGTTAGCATAAAGCAGTATTTACCCTTTGCAAGTCAAGAGATTACACATACAATCCAACGTACATCATTACTCAACAATGTTTCAACTCACCATACAGCAAATTAAAGTAATCATGCAAAAGAAATTTGAAATATCTATTTGGTGTTACAATCGATGGTATGTAGCTTTTAGAAAAAAAAAAAGTGTAGTAGTGATAAATTAAACAACAATACTATTCAACTACTCAGATTTATCACGATATGAGGAGAACATGAATACATTATGGACCCCTCTGTTCCTTATGGACCATACAAAATTGAAACTGTTAGAATTAAGAAGAAATTGATTTCTAAATATATAAATAGAATAGCTTTTGTTAGAAGTCAAACACTACACATAAGGAGAGAAAAATAAAATAAAATGAAAAGATAACATATCAAGTTTAAAAGGAATTTTATAGAACAAATGTTATGTTGTACAAAAATAACATATATAGAACAACTAAATAGGTGAATCCAAAGCAACCCAAACTAAGAATTTAAAGAAAAACACATGTAATAAAATTAACAATTAAAGAGAGAGAAAAAAAAAAAAAAACTTAAATCGTAAAACTAAATCGCATAAGCTGAATATAAAGTTCTAAAGAACACAACAACTTATCAACCTAAAGCAAAGATGTAAGAAAAATAAAATCCACCAAAAAATTGAGAGAGAGAGAGAGAGAGAGAGAGAGAGAGAGAGAGAGAGAGAGAGAGAGAGAGAGAGAGTGTGTGTGTGTGTGTGTGTGTGTGAGAACCTTTTTTTTGTGAGGGAAAAGTATGTAAAGAATTGAAGAGAGAATGACATATTTATAGTAAAAGTGTGTGAATAAGAAAGGAAAAAAAAAAAAAAAAAGATGAAAGGAAAGATGAAGAGTAGTGGGCAGATGAAAAGGTAAGGTAGAGGGTAGTGGAGAGATGAAAAGGTAAGGTAGAGGGTAGTGGAGAGATGAAAAGGTAAGAGATAAAGAAAAGTTGGAGAAAGTGTAAATATTAAAAAAAAAATAGTAAATGTTAAAAAAAATATATAAGAAAATTGAAAAGAAAAATGATAATGACGTAGATACTGATGTGGCTCAACTGGAGCATAACAACAATAAATGCTATGCTTAAGCTTTTAGATATATACAGATAAAGAAAAAAAATCAATACAACATCAGATGAAAGGAAATCCAAATGGAATATTTGCGCAGGAACACAACTACTCAGTCTATGAAATATTAGATCGGTAATAATCCATATATTCTTCCTAGTTTGTTAAATCAACGACTTATATTTTTAATCCATCAACCTGATGGCTTTGTTGCCAAACTAATATGCATCCTTATTTTAGTAGAATATACAAAAAGCTAAAGGTACAGAAAATATAAGTTAACTTTATAACCGGTTAATATTACAAGACACTTGTTTAAGGTTTGTAAAGTTGTGATTTTCAATTATGTTTTGTTGGCTTTAATTTCGTGTCAAATTTGATTGTATTTCACCAATCATTTCCTTGAATGTTTGTGGGATTCAATGTAATGGGTTAGTGTGAGAATTTGATGAAGAATTGTGAAGAACAAAGCATCTCGTGACTTGCTTGCGACTAACTTGCAAATGGAGCAACTCGTGAAAGGTCACATGAGGAGCACATGCTGGAAGTTGAAGAGTTCAAGTGTCTTGACATCTTGCGAGTGGCTCACAACTTGGCCAACTCGCGAGATGCACTGCCAGCCTGTTTCGTGTACTTTCCTCATTTCTTTATCCACACTCTATAAGCTTACATTACCCACGTAATTGTAAGAAGAATTTCAGAGAAAAAACCGTAGAAATCTATTTAAGAGTTAGAGATTGCACACCCACAATCCTATATACATTTCTCTTAGTTTTTCTCTTCTTCTACCTCTCTAATTCAATACTCTTTGAGAAGTTCTTAGCCCAAACACATACCTCAACCATACTGAGTGTTGTGAGTTGTTTTGGTGCCCATGGGAAGCATAAGATGAAGCCATTCTTTGGTGGATGCAATTAAAGCTGATTGCGGGATTCGGAAAGCTAGTAAAGACAAAGCTTGGAGAAGTCTGTTGGTAGTTGGGACTCAGAGGGTTTAAGTACAAAGGGTAGTTTAGGCTTGGAGGGTCTATATTGTAATCCTTGTACTCTAATTTATTCACTAGTGGATTGATTCAGCTTGGAGAGCTGCAGAGAGGTTTTTACGCCAAGTACTTCAGTTTTCTTCTTTGATAACACATCGCCGTGTTATCTTGCATTTGCATCTCCCTTCTCTTACTCCGTGTGCTTTAAATTCAATTGTTAATTATGTATGCCCATGCACTAGGTAGTAGTCTCGGTTAATTGCTCTTTGTTTATTCTTATTCCGCACTTAGTTGAGTAGATTAAAAGCAATTAAGCCGCAATTTTTAATTTGGGGGCCTAAACAAGCTTTAATAGTTTTACTATTGAGCTTTCAAGCTTGATAAAATATTCTTCTCAATGGTTGTTGTGAATAAGAAATTTCTAACGTAGGGTTTATGAATATTGTTATTATTGTAGGTAGCAGAGAGTAATAGAGAAAAAAGCATCAAATTGACTCTCTCATAGGCAACCTATTTCACAGTTTTCACTAGCGAAACATACATAAGGAGGAAAAAGTGAAGTGAATTACCCTTTTAATACTCTGATATGAACAAAAAAAACTGATGCTCCATTAGGTAGGTAGTGGTAGAACATCCC
The DNA here is from genome assembly GCA_963669245.1 of Quercus cerris. NCBI lineage: Eukaryota > Viridiplantae > Streptophyta > Magnoliopsida > Fagales > Fagaceae > Quercus > Quercus cerris. The sequence continues at coordinate 1,040,795 of OY770008.1, read as the reverse complement.
AAGTAGCAATTTCCTAAAACTGAAGCTATCCTCATGAAACTAACATTCATAGAATGTTGGGTGCAAATTGAAGATTTGTATTTTGATAAACTAAATCTGCCAATGGAAAGAAAACAAGATAAGGATTCTCAATCAGACTTTTGCGAAAAGCTGTAGCGAAATAATGACAGAGATAATTTAGACTCTTTTTTTGCTTGTAGATGCATGAGTAGTACCAACTTGTTTTGAAGAAACGCCAACTCTAGCTAGTTTAGAAGTATGACCTTGTCTCGTATCTAGACACAAAATCAAATAATTGAGAACCTCAACTGAGTTTAACTAAGGAAAACAAGATAAAGTTGGATGTTTGATTAACACCGAATGATTGAATCTTAAAGGAGATGTATGAACCTATAGAAATAGTGGAGAGTATGATGCTTCAAAAATCAATTCAATTATCAAGGATAATTGTGCAGTTTTGGAGCAGCCCCCTCCTATTTCCACCTGACATCATGCTGACAAGTAAGGAGAAGAAAATACTAAAAAATTTTTAATGCTATGTTTTATGCGGGTTTACAAAAAAATTCCCCTGTTTATTTGATTAAATTCACTTGGGTTTTAGAATAAATCATTCAAACTTTAACATTTCAGTTCATCCTGAATTTTTTTTTTTTTTTGGTAATTAAATGCATAAATCAATTTGAAATTTAGTTCATTTCTAAGCTCTAAATTTCAAACTGTGCTTTTAATTCAATCATGCTACAGAACAATAATTCAAAAAAGTATACAGATTTCTGTGTTAAAATATCTCCAAATTTGAGCAAAACATGGCAAGGTAGAAGCTTATACATAAAAATGAATTTCTGCAACTATATACCTGATTAGTTATTCAAGTTGATCTTCCACAATGTCACCCCAATATCAGCAAGTGGGACTTTCCAATCTGTTTATGCACCTAAATCAATGAACAAACCAAGTGTATCACCTTAACAACTTGTATTTGAGAGACAATAGAATTTTTTTGGGTTTATGTATTTTTCTTAATTTCTTCTTTTCAACTCCCGGTATGGCAAGAAGTCATATCTTGAATGACAAATTTTACAAGAGAAAAGAAAATAAAAGAAAAAGCAGGTACTCGCCACCTGGTTGTTGAATTTCGCACAATGGCATGTCCAATAGTCTTTAAACAAGCAAAAGTATAACATTGGGGCTTTTTCTACAATTCAATAGCTTTTGCATATGAGGGCAGTGGTACCAGTGGCATCCACCCCTTCCTATTGGGTTTAATTCCTTATACCTTCACATTGCAAGAAAAAGAAATCTACATTTGAGATAAATGCCAATATTTTTCAGTAGAAAGAACCAAACAAATGAAAGAAGCAGAGGAATAGACTTGGAATTAATTGTCTAGAAAAAATTGGGATTACCCATACCTGAACATTTGAGGATGACAAGTGCAACTTTAAAATGTGAGCAATTTTAGGCAATCCTTCCATGTTTCCCTGGCACCTTTTTAGTAGTTTTTATAGTGCTTTGAAAAATCTGCTTATTAAATTGCAAATGAATTGGCCAAAACATCAATAAGACGATAAAGGAGTTACCACAAAAGTTCTAAAAAAATAAAAAGTTATGTTGTAGTACCTATGCAAGAAGGGGAAGCATATTGGTTGTTTAACATTAAATATATATTAGAAGATCTGGGACAAGATGCATCCAATCCTCAACAATTCCTTTCAAGTGGGTACAGCCAATGATTCTCAGTTCTTATAAAGAGGAGAGGCGATGAATTCCTTCAGGAAGTGATTTCAGATTGGTGCATTTGTAAATTCCAAGTTTTTGAAGTGATGTAAGGTTGCTAATCCCATCAGGAAGTGATATCAAATTGGGGCATCTGTCAATTTCAAGCTGTTGAAGTGATATAAGGTTGCCAATCCCATCAGGAAGTGATATCGGATTGGGGCATCTGTCAATTTCAAGCTGTTGAAGTGATGTAAGGTCGCTGATTCCCACTGGTGAAGTAGTCAAGGGAACTTCTGAAATTATAAGGTGTTGCAGAGTGGTAACACTAACACATTGTGTGCCATCATCATCATCAGTGAACAGATCAACCTCCTCGCAGCTCCTAATCTCCAGCAATTCAAGGGAGGTGAGATTTTGCATGGTAACAAATCTCGCATTAGTTGTATAATTTAATCACAGATTCACAAAAGGTATAAATTTAAATGCCCATATATAACAAGTATTAATCAAATGTTGATTTAATCCTAGTTGTGACCTTAAAAATTAGGAAATCTTCATTTTGGTTATGAACTTTAAATTCAACACTGAAAGATATAAGGTATTTATCCTAATGTGGTGCAAAGTAAACCCTACAAATTCTCATGCACCTTCATATTTTATTAGATGAATATTAGATGATGAATTTCACTAAATCTTATTTGATTATAACATAAAAATAAGTTTCACCGAGAGGCAAATGAATGCACATATATTGATATGGTACCCCTCACATGACACACGTATATACCAACATATTATATAGTAATGTTTATATTATGTTTTCATACACACGTGAGCTGAACTTTAATGTTGTTTTTTCAATCCATAAATGTCACAAATTTGTTTGGGCAGATTGTAGAAAATTTTTATCAATTCAAATTTTGATATAAGATTTCAATCATAATCTCTATTTTCACAATCTCAAGCCATCAATATGTCACTACAGCATGTTTTCCTCACCTCAGGCTATAACAATACTAGACATAATATTGAAGATCCTTAATGTAGTATTGAAAATATCATGATCAAGGAAATAACTTTGAATCCATTGGTAGAAAAGGATTGCAAAGTGTTATATGGTGGTTTTTAATTCTTAAATTAAGACTCAATGAAATTCACATGTGATGGTTTTTTCTCTGAGAATGTGATTAATCTAGTCAAATGCACTATTACCAACTTTTGACATATAACTAGAAGAGACCTGGTAAGTATTGCAACAATGTTAAGTAGAATGTGCAGTCCCGCTCCTGTTCCTAGTCCAATCCGCACTTGATAGTTTAATTTCAGAGCCTTTCAAATTGTTTTGAAATGTTGAGTTTAGATATAATTTTCAATTTGCTTCCCAATTTCCAGCTTCAAAAGTTCAAGCTGTTTCCTGACATTTTGAGTAGGCTCTTAAACACTTCCTTACATGAGAAAATTAGTTTTAATAAAAGAAAGAATAGAGTAATATTAATTTTTTTAAGTATAGGTTTTCAAAGACATCTTTTGTTATAGTTACAATAGAGTGATGTTAAGAATACTTCAAATTCTCCTATATATGTCTTTTAAACAAGTGTGTTAACTTTTAAATGCGATACACACATATTACAAACATATGATTTGGTTATGTTTATGTTGTGTTTTTCTACACTGCTATGTTGAATTTTAATGCCATTTCTTCACTCCATCAATGCTTAACAAATTTGTTTAGGCATGTTGAGTAAGTTTTTATCAGTTCATTTGGTCTAAGATTTCAATCTCTCTCTCTCTCTCTCTCTCTCTCTCTCTCTCTTCATCCCAAACTATCAACACCATCAATATGTGACGTGGAACAGATAGCGCATGCCTTCCTGGAACAACAGGGGCGCAAGAAGTCACAATGCAAGATCAAAGGGGATGCCAGTAGGGGCCATCAGGGTAACAGTGTTGAAATTGCATGAAATTTGGTAGGTTGAAGGGAAACAACGTTTTGATCCAGACTCATGTTATGAATGTCACCAAAATTTAGGCAAATTCCGTCATTAAGGCCCCAAAAACAGTGTTTTTACTATTTATAGTAATATTTGTTTTTCCTTAATAACTTTTAGTTTAAAAGTCAGAATAAGGTCCCGTCTGTTTTGGGATGACCCTTAAGGTTAGTAGTTTATGATTCTGCATTTAACTCAATTTTACCATTTTTGGTAAAATTATGTATTTTTTTTCACTTGATCGTGTAATTAGTGCGAATTAGGGTTTTAAAAGTTTTCTCAATATTTATATGTTTTGTAGCCATCAAAGGCAAGGTAGACTATTATCAATAAACACAGACTTTTGTCGAATTATTTCTCTAGTGGATTCCAGTTTTCTTCTCCTTATGGATTCAAGGAAACCCCTCATGGATTCGAGGGGTTTAGTTTTTGTCCTATCAAGAGAGCATCGTGTGTGCTTTCTTTAGGCTTCCACGACATCAGTTGGTATCAGAGCCAGGTTACCCTGGTCTGATGGCTAACCGGCAAGACGGTGACCACCACAACAATGACAGTGATGACGACGTTAACAACCCAGTCCTCACTAGGGCTGAGTTCCTGGATTTTCATGATGAAAATCAACAATTTCATGATTCAACCCAATAGACTCTGGACCAGATTCAAGAAGCGCTTGCTAGCTTGCTTAACCGAAACCCTAATTGCGATGACGAAAAGCGACGTGTTAACCAAGCGTGTGGCCCTCCCCATCATGGTCCAAACCGGAATAGGTAGCAAGACTACAACGAAGAGAACAATAAGGATGAGGAGTATGCAGAGATAGTCCTTGGAATGTGGTCCCGCGAGGGATAATGGCCGAGATTATCAAGAGTAGAAGGACTATTGGATGAAAGTAGAGTTACCATCCTTTAATGGTAATGTCTCCATTGAAGAGTATCTGGATTGGGTCAGTGAGGTGGAAAAGTCTTTCGATTATATAGGTACAAAAGATGACAAACAGGTGTGTTTGGTGTTCTACAAATTGAAAAGAGGAGCATCTGCCTAGTGGGATCGTATTCAATTAAACCTACTTGTGAACAAAAGCTTCCAATACGATCATGGAGGAGAATGAAAAGATTAATGGCAAATCAGTTCTTACCACTAGATTATTAGCAGGAGTTGTTCAGACAGTACCAGGATTGCAGGCAGGGTACTCAGACAGTTTATGAGTACATGGAGGAGTTTGACAGGCTGGTGAATCGCAATGATTTGGAGGAAACTGAAGATTAATGGATATCCAGATTTATACATAGGTTGCAAGTTTCCATCCGAGATTAGGTATCCTTACAAACCCTATATACTTTGAATGAGGCTGTAACTCTATCCAAGAAAATAGAATATCAGCATCTCAAGGTAGGTTCGAAGTTTTCCAACCGCAGTTCAGAGTCCTCTAGTTTCACTACTAACAAAGGTAAACATCCCATGTTTACACCACGATCATAACCCGTGGTTAGGGTGAATAGTGTTGTCAACCAATCCACAGTGGTAGTAGCAGGTTTCGCAACCCAGCCGATAGCAAATGCCAACCCCTATGTTAGGCCAACTGGGAATAAGTGCTACAAGTGCAGAGAACCAGGACATCGATCTAGTACTTGCCCTAAGTGAGCCGTAATGAATCTGGTGGTGGCAAAAGAAGGCAAGGCAGAGGGTGAACAGGAGGGTGAAGAGGTGTATAATGATGCTGACCTATATGCCTATGATCCTAATGAGGTCTAAGAGGACGACGAAGGTGTGTCATTAGGGAGGTCTTTGGTGATTCAGAGGTTGTTACTCACATCGAGGATGGAATACGGTAATCAGCAGAATGAGATCTTTCGAGCACAATGCACCATCAGTAAGAGGGTCTGTGATTTGATCATTGACAGTGGTAGTGTAGAGAACATCGCATCGAAGAGTTTGGTTATCAAGCTAGGACTGAAAACAGAAAAGCATCCCTCTCCGTACAAGATAGGTTGGATCAAGAAAGGTATGGAAACTCTTGTTACTTAACAATGTTGTGCTTCTTTTTCTATGGGTAAATGTTATGATGAATTAGTTTGTTATGTTGTTGAAATGGATGCATGTCATTTAATACCAGGTAAACTTTGACAATATGATGTAGATGCTCCTCATAGGTGTAAGGATAATGTGTATGTGTTTTTTAAGAATGTCCTATTAAGGAAGGCAGTGTACCCAAAGCTTTTAAAGTAGAGGGGAAGCCATCACTCCTCATAATGAACAATGAAGATGAGTTTGACAAGGAGTGTAAGGAGTTGAAACAAGTATATGCTGTAGTGGTGATGGATGGTGAGCCAAAGAAGATTACTAAGATACCTGAGGCAATTCAACCATTGATTAAGGAATTTGAAGAGCTTTTTCTAGAAGACCTGCTTGCAGGTTTACCACCAATGCGCGACATCCAGCATTGCATTGATTTAGCTCTTGGAGCTAGTCTACCAAATCTGCCACATTACAGGATGAATCCTTAAGAGGGTCAGATTCTACAAGGGCAGGTGAATGAGCTTCTGAGCAAGGGGCAGATTAGGTGGATGAGCTTTTCCTATATATGTCTTTTAAACAAGTGTGTTAACTTTTAAATGTGATACACACATATTACAAACATATGATTTGGTTATGTTTATGTTGTGTTTTTCATACACTGCTATGTTGAATTTTAATGCCATTTCTTCATTCCATCAACACTTAACAAATTTGTTTAGGCATGTTGAGTAAGTTTTTATCAATTCATTTGGTCTAAGATTTCAATCTCTCTCTCTCTCTCTCTCTCTCTCTCTCTCTCTTCATCCCAAACTATCAACATCATCAATATGTGACGTAGAACAGATAACGCATGCCTTCTTGGAGCAGCAAGGGTGCAGGAAGTCACAATGCAAGATTAAAAGAGGGTGCCAGTAGGGGCCATCGGGGTGACAGTGTCGAAATTGCATGAAATCTGGCAGGTTGAAGGGAAATAGCATTCTGATCCAGATTCTTGTTATGAATGTCACCAAAATTTAAGCGAATTCCTTCATTAAGGCCTCGAAAACAGTGTTTTTACTATTTATAGTAATATTTGTTTTTCCTTAATAACTTTTAGTTTAAAAGTTAGAATAAGGTCCTGTTTGTTTTGGGACAACCCTTAAGGTCAGTAGTTTATGATTCTGCATTTAACTCAATTTTGCCATTTTTGATAAAATTCGGTATTTTTGTCACCTAATCGCATAATTAGTGCGAATTAGGGTTTTAGACATTTTTCTCAGTATTTATATGTTTTATAGTTGTCAAAGGCAAAGCAGATTATTATCAATAAACATAGACTTTTGTCAAATTATTTCTCTGGTGGATTCCAATTTTCTTCTCCTTGTGGATTCAGGGAAATCCCTTGTGGATTCGAAGTTTACTATCAAGAACTAACAATTTAGTTTCTGTCCCATCAAGAGAGCATTGTGTGTGCTTTCTTTAGGCTTTCATGACATCAATATGACATGTTTTCCTCACTTTGGGTAATTCATACCAATACTAGAAATAGAATTTGTTAAACTTATGTGGTTAAATGGTTAAATCTACCATTTCCTAATAGATTAAACTTTTGGAAGAATTAAATGATTAAATCCACAATCACCTAATAGTTTTAACTTTTGGGAGAATTGGTAATTTAACAATGTTAAAGATCCCAGACATACTATTAAGATCTCACGACCATTTTTCTTCACTATTCTGTTCTTTTTTCCCAACAAAATCACCAAGTAGTTTTTTTTTTTTTTTGTTGGGTATTGCTATGATTATTTGTATATGTTCTCCCAAACATTGGTTTGGCTGATTCTTTTAATGCTCACCTAGTCATTTCGTAAATTTACGATTGTTGAGTGTCATTTGCATGGATCATTCTTTTCATTATCAAAATTTTGACTTTTGTTATTTTATAAACAAAAGTGGTTCTAGGTGTGTGTGAAATATGTATGCTGTCGAGGGGTGTTTGTTCTTTGCGTATAATATTTGGGAATCCAAGACAGAAACTCCACTTTGGGTAGAATATGACCCAAAGGCTATCGATGAAATGTGAAAGGCTCATTTTTGCTCAAGTTCTAGATTACACCCAACAAAGATTATAATAAGGCCCCAAAAATGCCTCTTGCAAAGATAAGCTAGCACAAAATGTAGTCCACCACAATAAGTGCTTAAATAATGGTCCAGCAATAAATAAGAAAAGCGTCCAGTGGTTAGATGTCTAACGAATTAATAAATATATTCACATAAAAACATCATATATTTCCTCCCATTATTATTATCCCCTTAATAAAAATATTTAGGGATGCCAAAACCAAGACCCAACATTGGGATTCAAGACATGGCCCAAAGGCTTTTGGTATCATGTGATGTCACGGTTTCATATCCTTAGCTTGAGATATAGGTTGCATCTTAGCAAGAACAGCAACAAAACCCAAAATGTATTTCCATAATAATTGGTTAATATAAAAGTGGGCTCATTATAATAAATACAAAAAAGGAGAATGGTCTAGAAACAAAACAAGACAAAGTATGACTTCCAGTAGTGGAATGTGACAAATCTCCAGTAGTCAATTATTAAGTAAATTAAGAAAAGTGCCCACATCACAAAATTCATGGGTTCTCTCATTAAAAGGGTCTTGGGAGCTTTCTCAACAAATATAGGTTCCATACTTGTAAGAAAAATGGAAAATTTTTTAGTATGGAATGAAGGGAGAGAGAGAGAGACCAACTTAGTGCAACAAATATTTAATCAAGGTTCTTGTACCCATGATGCAATACATGGAAAGATCCATAGTAAGATGGAAACTACTTTTATGTGAGTAGTTATGGAATGATGTGGGAAGAAAATGGAAAAGAAACATAACTATTTTTTATTGTAGCTAACTAGGGAAAATTTATGGTGTTGGGATTTGTTAGAAAAAGGGGAGGAATGTTTATGAGTTGATGGGTTTGGGCATTTATGAATTAAAAGAAGTTATTTATGGACTAAGAGAGCCGATCTATGAACTAACAAGAAATTCATTTTTGAACTCAAGGCTGAAAATAGCAAGATTGATGCAGACTTTAAGGGAGTTGGTGTGTCTTGGATGAGTTGATAATGGTTTCCTTTTATAGTGGAGCTTAGGGAGTGATTAGCAAATGATGAAAAGTGTTGGGTCTGATTAGCAAGAGAATTTTCAGAGTATCCATCATAATATTTGGTCAAAAATGGTATGAGATCCTTTATGAGTGTTTGTCTTCTTTGAGTAATGGTAGTTGGAGCTGAAATTCCTAATAGCTAACCTAGGATTTGGTAAAAAATGAAGCGATTTTCTTTTGGGCATTTTATCTTCTTTGGGTAATGACACTTGGAACTAAGATTCAGAAATCTAACCTAGAATTTGGTAAAAAAATGATGTGATTTACTTTTGGGCGTTTTAGCTTCTTTGGGTAAAGGCAATTGGAGCTAAGATTCATCCTAATCTAGGCATTAAATGTTGGGATTTGGAGATTAATTTCATCTAATAAGTTTACGGCAGGTATTAGAGCTAGAACCTTGTCTGCTACAACTAGGATTTAAGCTTTAAATAGTAGGAGCAATCACCCCAAGCCAGATGTCAAGCTTTGAGTCTACTTCAGAGAGCTCTGTTGGAGATCTCTTTGTGCCCTTTAAACCACCTTTCCCTAAATTTCCCCTTTTGGGATTCATGGACTTGGTTCATGAATCAATTATATACACTTTAAATAAGAAAATAAGCTATTTAGTTGAGAGTTTCAGGAGCTTGGAGGTCTTGCGGTGTTGTCCAACAGAAAGCAGAACTGAAGAAGGGGTTAACAAGTGTCAGTTGTGCTGTTTAGCGAAGGGTGGAACTAGAGGAGGGGATGTCAAGCGGGGTTTGTTGCATATGTGGGCCGAAGTGTTTCGGTTGGGCATTTTAACTGGACCTTGCTTAGTGGTTCTCTTCACTTGGGCTTGCTCATTTGCTTCCACTTCTTGAGTCCTATAAAATGGACAAGGTTGCTATTTGTTGCCATAGTTTTTTTTTTTTTTTTTTTTTTTTTTTTTTTTTTTTCTCGCACATGGGATTTGGTTGGTAGTAAAAATTGAATATGTTTTTTGGGGTTCAATAAATACTTACAATAGGTTTTGGGTATTAATTCCCATGCGCTTTAAATAATAGTTTGTAAAGGATAATATTTGCCATAAATTATTTTGTAAATAATATTTGCTATAGGACTTTTGAATAATGACTCTAATGGTTTTTTGCATTGTTTTAAAAACTGGAACGGTCAAAGAACTGAAAAAGGGTCCAGTTTTCGGTTTTTCCCGGTTCTTGATTGGTAATTCTAGTTTTTACTGAACTAGTTCGAGGTCTGGTTCAACTGATTGAATTGGCCGGTCTAGTCTAGTTTTTAAAACAATGGTTTTCTTTTCTTTTTTTTTTTTTTTTTTTTTTTTTTTTTTTTTTGTAAATAATATTTACTACGATTTTCAAATATTAATGAGATATGGTAAATAGTTACTATGATAATATGATATTCTCATGGCTTTTTGATAGATAGTCATAATGGGCTTGTAGAATGAATAATTACCATGGATTTTGGGAATGAATATTATGAATGTTGTGATATAAGATAAATAGTGACCATGAGTTCTTATATAAATTTCATGGGTTTATAATATGGTTTGAAGTAAATATGTGTTATGGGTTTAAGATAACTAATCATGACTTCCCATGGGCTTTTATAAGATGATTGCCATGAGTATAATAGATAACAGCCAAAGATTACATGGGCATAAAATAAATTATAGTACTGACTTTAGGAACTTAAAGCATTGTTCATCATTGGGCTTCAAGTGAAATACTTATAATATAGTATTTGCCAAATATTAATAACCTTGGGCTTTTGATAAAATAGTGCCAAGAAGCAATGAGTTTTTGATGGTGCCATATAGCAATGAGCTTTTGGTGTTGCTAAGTAGTTAGTTTGGGCTTTTGATGGTGCCAATAAGAATTGGGCTTTGGTGGTGCCATGTAGAAATGAGCTCTAATATTGCCAATAAGAATTGGGCTTTAAATAATTCACCATGAGCTTGAACCATGGGCTTTAATTATGAGATTTGAATTCCATTGATAAAATAGCTTTGACTTGAATCATGAGTTTTCGAAATATTGCCAAGTATAAGTTGTCTTGGGCTTTGAAAGAATGAAATGTGTACATTGGGCTCATAGGGCTGGTTTTGGACTTAGCTAAATAATGATAATGAAATTGGATAAGATACGAGTTTTTGGGCTTTTATGTTAGTTTATATCGCAACCTAATTTAGATAGTGAGATAAGAAATATTTGTGGCCCAATGTTATGATGAGACAGGGAAAAGATCTATGGGCCAATCTGATAGTAGGATGAGAAATATTTATGGAGGCCCAAAATGAGTTATGGGTGATATTTGGATAGTTTTTGGTGAGTAGATAAATAAGATAGAATAGGATTAGGCATGTGGCACATGCGAAAAAATTGTATCTCAACAAACACACAAACAGATATATATATATATATATATATATATATGATATCACTTCCTGATGGGATTGGCAACCTTATATCTTTTTTTTGAGTTTTTTTTTTGACCTCTCTAGAGCTTGCCACATCATTATCATTTTTTTTAAATAAAATTATTTTTGTTTAGTCCAAACTTAACAAGGAGTGAAACTTTATCTCTCTAATAAGTCCAACTTAAACTCAAACTCTTCATTATAATTTTTTTAAAACAAAATTATTTTTGTTTAGTGCGAACTTAACAATGAGTGAAAACCTATTTTTCTAATAAGTCCAACTTAAACTCAAAAACTATTTTGCTATCTTAATCAATTTAAGATTTTATAAAATTATTTTATTCTACCTTACAAATAGGTAAGTTCTCATGCATAGCATGGGTTAGTGACTAGTTTGTATATATTAAAAGATTTGGAAAATTAGTTTTTATTTTTTTAACTGTAAAAAATACCCATAATTTAATTAATCTAAACCAATCTGTTAGGACATATATGTTTTCACTTGCTAAAAACATATGTCACTTATTTATGTAAATTGGCTAATCCTTTGACAAAACACACTCTACTTGTAATTGGGTAATTCTAAGTGTTTTTAATACTTCAAGAAACAAGGTTTCAAGGTTAAGTGTTGAAGTCATCAAGTCTGTCCAAGAAAAAGCAAGCTGAAGTGCAATTTCATTAAAGCTCGACATCTTCTCGACAGCTACCTCGACACTTGCTATCTGTCGAGATTTAAAAACTCAGATTTCCAATCTGATTTTCTTGGGATCCGTGAATATGTTTTAGGGCATTCTTTTCTTCTAACCCTAAACATATAAAAGGATTATTTTAAGAGCCGTCAAGTGTGACACAAGTTGAAAAATCATTGAGCAATCCCTGTTCAAGCAAATTGTGATCAAAAGACGAAGTTCTTGACCTAGTTCATCTTCCTTCAAGAAGTTGCTGTGTATTTGCACCGTAGGGTTTTGTAACCAAGCATCTTCTTGCTATTCATCATAAAGGATGAACTGAAGAACTTTGCAGCCAACCTTTCTTTCTAAGTTGGTGTTCTGAAGTTGCGTACTGGGATCCACGCATTGGTTAGTCATGTACTTGGGAGCCGTGCATCGAAGGTGGGAAGTCGCTACAGATCAAGTCCAATTGGGTATTGGGGTAAGGGTTCAACTGTAGGTTGGTAAGGTACTTGGGATTCCTTTACTTGTAACTGCTTGATTTGATAATAGTGGAGTTTCGGGAGTGGTGACTTGAAAATCACCCGGTGGGGTTTTTGCCGCAAGGTTTTTCCCCATTCGTAAACAAATCACCGTGTCATTTAATTTCCGCTGCATATTTAGTTTTTGGTGATTTGTTTGTGCTTCCACGCAATTGCATGATAAATTGATTAATTAAAAACTTGGCTAATTAATTAATTGGTTTTATCACAAGGGGTCATTCAGTTTGTGGCCTATCAAGTGGTATCAGAGTAGGCACACTCTGATTAGGGTTTAATCTTTGCTGTGTTGATCCATTGACCCCTGCTTGTCATGGATAGAGGACAATCTTTAATTATACCTTCTTTATTTGATGGCACTAACTATGCATATTGGAAAGTACGCATGAGAGCTTTCTTGCAGTCTTTAGATGAAAAGGTGTAGCAAGCTGTAGAGATTGGCTGGACTAAGCCAAAAGAAGAACCGGCCGATTGGGATGATGCTAAGATCAAGGCGGCAAACTTCAACAGCAGAGCGTTAAATGCCCTATTTAGCGCAGTCACCAATGAGGAGTTCAAAAAGATATCCTCAACCGAAACTGCTAAGGAGGCTTAGACCATCCTCCAGACAACCTATGAAGGAACAAAAGCTGTCAAAGATTCAAAGCTTCAGAGGCTCACTACTAGCTTTGAAGAAATTAAGATGGAGAAGGATGAGCCGTTTGATGAGTTCTATGCCAAGCTCAAGGACATAGTGAACTCAGCCTTCAATCTTGGGAAAACCATCCCTGAACCCAAGATTGTAAGGAAGGTGCTCAGATCTCTACTTGAGAGATTCCATGCCAAGATTACGGCGATAGAGGAATCAAAGGACATTGACAAGATTCCTTTGACTGAGCTGGTTGAAAACTTGCAAACCTATGAGATAGGGTTATATAGGATTGGCAAGTCAAGTAAAGGCAAAAGCATGGCCTTGAAGGCAAAGAGCAGTGATACAGATGAGTCTTTCGATGATGAAGATTCCAACATGAAGTCCTATATCACCCGGCAGTTCAAAAAGTTTATGAAGAATGCCAATGGAAGGAGCTTCGACAAGGATCGCAGGCAGTTCAGTTCTTCTCAGTTTAAAAGCCAAGACAAAGGGAAGAAGGATGCTAAGGATGGCGGTCAATACACTGTTCCTGCAGGACCAAAGTGCTTTGGGTGTCATGGATTCGGACACATGAAACATGAGTGTCCTATATATCTCAAGAGCATTGGGAAAAGTAAGGTACTTGCTGCAACTCTAAGTGACACTAAGCCTGAAGATGATTCCGACAATGAGGATGACGAAATCTTAAATGCCTTTACTGCCACAGTCAATCCTACTGAAGGGATTGTTGAAGAAGTGGATGAAGAAGAAGAACTGGTGGAGTCAAAATTTGAGAAGATGGATGATTAAGATGATATCCATTCAGCCTATGAGAAGCTGTACAAGCTCTCTGAAAAGCATGAGAAATTATATAGGCTGGCCACCAAGAAGCTCAGTGATGTGGAACTTGATTGTGAAGAGTTGTCCACAAAATTTGATGAGGCGAATCAAACTATTGGAGTACTGAGATTTGAAAACAACTTTTTAGGTGAGAAGACCAAGGAGCTTGAAGCGGAGCTGGCTCAAGTAAGAGCTCAACTGGAGAGGACTTCAAGTGTAAAGCTTGATGAGATGCTTAGCAATCAGAAACCTGCTTCGGATCGAACTGGTTTGGGGTATGGTCTTTCTTTCTCTAATACTGCTTTTACTAGCAATACTGTTTTTGTTCCTTCTACTAATAACACTGAAATTGAGAATATTGATGTTAAAACTGAATTAGCTAGTGAGAATTTAGACAAGGGTAAATCTATCTTAGGAGCACCCCCTAAGCAAGATAAGAAAGATGTTCAAAACCCTAGGGCTAAGAAGGCTAACTCTCAAAAACTTAAACAAAAGAAGCAGCATCTCTGTCATCATTGTGGAGCTGCCGGTTATACTAGACCAAATTGCTATAAGTGGTTAGCCACTCAACAGAGCAATGGCATGATAGTATCTGGAAGCCAAAATCAGCTTCAATCCTCTCTTGCTCCTCTTGGAGATCTTTTGAAAGCCCTCATGTTCCTTTCGAACTTGAACGGTTTAAATTCTTCCCCCTCACCGCCGGTTCAAGGATTCAATCAAAGGAAAGGCTCTTCTAAGGTGTGGAAGAAAAAGGACTTTAAGTGATTTTATCACTTTCTTTTCCCTTCTTGTTGGTCTCTTTGTTGCATTGCTTGTGTGTTTTATTTTTCTGCTGAGTCAGTCTAGTTTTTGCTTTGCTTTGTTAACATGTTTTGTGTGTTTACTTTCAGTTTTGTTTATTTTTGTTTTTTTTTTTTTAAAAATTGAAAAAAATCAGAAAAATACAAAAACAGTGTGTGTTCTGTGTACTTTGGTACTTGTGTATCTTGGATGGCCAATGAAACAAAGTTTTCTAAATTTTGTATTTCTTGTAGCTTAGATGAGCATCTCTATGCACAACTAAGCAAGTGAGCTTTGTGGCTCTTGTTTGTGATGAGTAAGATTAGGTCATCTCTTAAAACTTAACACTTATATCACTCTTTTTGATGGGTAGGACTAGAAAATCCTAAGAGAAAGGTATAAATAACCATCTCACCACTGTTGCCCGCCAATTATAATATGACACCTGTATGCTTCGGCATAGCAAAAGTGCAGTGTCAAAGATATTCGTATGCTTCGGCATAGTAAAAGTGTGATGTCAAATGCTTAACATCTTGGGTATTTCTTTTCTCTCTTTTATATGCCCATGTATGATATGCTAAAATAAAGAAAACATGCAAAGAAAATAAAAAGCAAAAAGATTAAAAATGTTTTAAATATGGTTGCAAGCGTGTATTTTAGGAGATGCGGGAGTTATAGGATGTACCTCGAAGGTGATAGTCCCCATCAAACAGTTATGATTGTGTGTGAGTTAAAGTTATTTTCTCATGTCTCAGATCGTCATAACATGTATACACATATGCAATCTTGCGATGTTTTTCACACACAACACACAATATTCTTTGCTACTTTTGATACATGTGTAGGTACAATGTGATTTGGCCATCACAAAGGTTTTACGTGTGCTAATGTATGCTCACTAAACTGTCATAACTTATTTTTGAAAAATAAAATTGGTTAGACTTGTTTAGTGTGTGTGTGTGTGTGTTTTGGAGGATCCATGTGCTTAAATTTTTGTTGAGAGATGTTTTTGAGAGCTTTATATGTTGAGTGGATCTTTGGTTGAGATATGTGTTGGATTGCATTCATGTCTGTGTTTTTCCCTTCTCGAAAAATTGATTTTTACTGCTGGCTCGACACCTCCTCGATACTTGGTCATCTGTCGAGCTTCTTAAGCTGTTTCTTATCGCAATCTCAACACCTCTTCGACACCTGATGGATCGATCGAGAAAGTTTCTGTCCCCTCGATAGATTCTCGACACCTGATGAATCGATCGAGATTCACTGGTTGTGTTTGTGTCTTCTTTCTCGACACCTATCTCGACACCTTGTGGATCGATCGAGAAATCTTCTGTCTCCTCGATACCTTCTCGACACCTGTGCGATCGATCGAGCATCTCTCATCTGAAATTCATCTTGCATCTCGATACCTTTCGATACCTTCAGCTGTCGACGACAATTTTCTCAATACCTTCCTCGACAGCTTCCTCGATACCTCTCGACACCTCAGTTGTCGAGATTTATTGAGGTGCCTATTTAAGGATCTGTCGCGATTTTCTTCATTTCTCACTCGATCTCTCTCGATCTCTTCGTGGCTTTTCTCACTCAAATCTTCCAACCCACTTGGATCTTGATCATTCCTTGCTTAAATCACTTGGTAAGATCACTTTTCCCTTCCTTTTTCATGCATTGCATGTTTTAAAACCTAGGTTTTGGGATTTTTTGAAATTTTTGGGGTTTTTCAAAATTGATGAGTGTTTCTTGAAATTTTGGGTTGGGTTTTCACTTAGCTGATCAGCCCGAGGATCCTCCCGGTGATCTAGGGGATCCTCACTTATCCGAAGCCGATCTTCAATCTTTAAGAGTTGGTACCCAGGCTGAGATGGGTTTAAAGAGACAGCCCCAGACAAGTCTTCTTGACCTGCTCGAAGGCGGTTCCAAGAAGGATGTACCAGGGGAGTTACAGTCCCAGCCCCCAGCATCTCAGCCCCAGATTTCAACCATGCAAACCAGGTCGTCCTCCACCCCTATAGTAACTGCCCCTTCTACTGAGTCTCCTGATCCGAAAAGGAAAATGCTTTCTAAGGGCAAGGATCCAATAGATGGGAGCAAATCTCATTCTTCGCCCGAGGAGGGTAAGACTCGTAGACCCCCAAAGCAGTTGAAGCTCGGTGATCAAAAGAAAGGCAAGAAGGTCATCCAGCAGCCCCAGGCTCAAGCATGGCTGCCTGCTGCCATGCTCCATGACCAGCCCCTAATGGACAACGCGTCGATACGAGAGTCTTAAGGAGACGAGGGGGCTCTCGTAGCCGAGGCCCTAGAGAAATCTCTTCTTCTTCCTGTTGATATGGCTGAGTTAGAGAAGATGACTGGGGTAGAGGTTGTCCTCGACCTTAAGAAATATCTAGGCATGGTAGGTCCTTTGGCAACTGTTCTTTTTACTAGAAATTTTTGTTGCTTAGTACTTTTCTTTCTCTTTATAAAGCTACTTGTTTTTGCTGGCAGGCTATCCAAGCCCTTTTTAGGTTGGGTGAAGAGGTTGACGACCATAGTCAGGCCTTAGCGCAGGAGCGCAATAAATTCCTAGAAGCGGCTAAAACTCTTAAGAGATCTGAGGCCGACCTGAAAAAGGCGACCGAGGATCTGGCGAAAATGGCGAAAGCCAGGGATACTGCTGTTTCTGACCTAGCCGTGGTCAGGAAACAAGCTGAGGATCAGACTGTCCACTTGCAAGAGGTTGAGAGTCAATTACAGAAGGCTAAAGGGGGCGTTTCCTTCATGAAGGAAAGTCTGACCAAAGCAATCCACGACAAAGGTGTTGCTGAGTATGCCAGGGACGAGGCTATGAGAGCCAGAGACGAGGCAATTTTCGCTAAAACGGACGCTGAGCGCTCTGTGGAAGAGGCAAAAGAAGAGGCTTTCACAGAAGGGGTGGCTAAGACTGAAGCCACCCTTCAGGCTCAAGTTCCTGCTGTGTGCAGGCATTATTGCTCTCAAACTTGGCATGAAGCCCTCAACCAAGCAGGGATTGATGCTTCGTCTGATCTTAGAAGGGAAGACAGGGTATATTACCCTACTGCCATTCGCGAGATTATGCCCGCTGCTCCTGAGGAGGGGTCTTCCTTACCATTGGCTGAAAGTCAAGACAAGACCGCCGAGGATGCTCCGTTAACTGATCAACCATCCGAGGAGGTCGAGCCCCAGACAGCGTTGGGGGAAGTCGTAACTGAGGTTCAGGAAAGACCACAAGACGTGGCAAGTCCTCCGACGGACCTTCAGAGATCTAGCTCTTGAGCTTTGGCCCTAGCCTTTTGATTTACCTACTGAGTTGAAGGAACCAGTATACGGCCTAGGATAGCCTTTTTTATTTTTTTCTTTGATATTATCTCGTTTCCTGGCTCAGTGGCCTTGTAAGAGAGTCGTGTACTTTCTTTTCGAATCGAATACTTGAGATTTTGCTTTCATTTAATGATACTTTATTTTGTTTGCTTTGCTATTGTATTCTACTCAATATTTGTATTCTATTCTGGAGTTGGCATCATGGGACCATCTATTATCATCCAAATATAAATCGAAGGGTTGTATTATAGCCTGACATTGAGTAACGCTTTGGCTTTTCTTAGTACAGTTATTTTCTTTGTGGGTTCGAGTCCGAGGACCATATATTACCCTGGTAATGCACAATACTTATTTAGTTTTCCATAGGTTTGGGTCCGAGGACCATGCAATACCTTGGCTTTATAATCGGTGTGTGTAGTTTTACCATAGGCTTGGGTCCGAGGACCATGCAATACCTTGGCTTTGCCTACCACTTCAATTTTTCCTGTAAGCACCTAGTTTCCCCATAGGCAATGCCTTGGTTCTGTCTAGTACTCAGGTATAACGATGTGTGTAGTTTTACCATAGGTTTGGGTCCGAGGACCATGCAATACCTTGGTTCTGTCTACCACTTCTATTTTTCCTGTAAGCACCTAGTTTCCCCATAGGCAATGCCTTGGTTCTGTCTAGTACTCAGGTATAACGGTGTGTGTAGTTTTACCATAGGTTTGGGTCCGAGGACCATGCAATACCTTGGTTCTGTCTACCACTTCAATTTTTCCTGTAAGCACCTAGTTTCCCCATAGGCAATGCCTTGGTTCTGTCTAGTACTCAGGTATAACGGTGTGTGTAGTTTTACCATAGGTTTGGGTCCGAGGACCATGCAATACCTTGGCTCTGTCTACCACTTCAATTTTTTGTAAAATATAATCGGTGTGTGTAGTTTTACCATAGGCTTGAGTCCGAGGACCATGCAATACCTTGGCTCTGTCTACCACTTCAATTTTTCCTGTAAGCACCTAGTTTCCCCATAGGCAATGCCTTGGTTCTGTCTAGTACTCAGGTATAACGGTGTGTGTAGTTTTACCATAGGTTTGGGTCCGAGGACCATGCAATACCTTGGCTCTGTCTACCACTTCTATTTTTTGTAAAATATAATCGGTGTGTGTAGTTTTACCATAGGCTTGGGTCCGAGGACCATGCAATACCTTGGCTCTGTCTACCACTTCAATTTTTTGTAAAATATAATCGGTGTGTGTAGTTTTACCATAGGCTTGGGTCCGAGGACCATGCAATACCTTGGCTCTGTCTACCACTTCAATTTTTCCTGAATAGGGGTTTGCCCTCAGATTGCTTTACTGGAGATGATTATCCTTTACGTCAGATTATGATCTTTACACGTGGCATATGATCTCTCCTCTAACTCGAGGCCCCATCTTTTTCATTTAAGAACCGCCCCCTGTCTGTTCGTGTTCCGCGCTTAACGCTCTGGTGCGCGAAACGCGCCTTCATTAATGCCCTCGTAAATTGACACGAGTCCAACCGTCTGTGGCCTCCTTGGAAATTGGGGGCTTCATTACTGATCCAGCTGATAATACCCTTTTCGAATTCTGCATGAATTAATTCTCACCAAACTCCCATCCCCTATATAAAGTAAGCAGATGGTTGCTCTACAACCCATGAACCTCTCAACACAAACAGCACAAAACACTCTCTTCCATCTTCCCACAGCCTTTTAATAACCCCGCTGGAATTGTTACCGGGACTGACAAAAACCGGTATGGCCGTAGCCCCCACTGGGCTTTCGGCGCGGCAGAGTCTGGGCGTAACCCCGATGGTGCCCTTCGAGGTATCCCAGAGGGATATTGCTAAAGAACCTCACGTCTTTCCTCGGAACACACCCCCGACGAGGAAGGCGCATGAACTCACCTCATGGGCGGTGCTCGAGTGTTGCCGTCCCCTATGGCCAACACTCGAGAGGAACGGAGAGAATCGAGGGAACATCATGGGGGAGGGTACCCCCGAGCCCCTGCGTCTGCTCCTCTCTTTGTTCCAGCTCTGCCCAGCCGAGGAGGGAGTGGTTGGGGGCCTGAGGGCATGATTGTCCTTCACCTCCTCCACCTCGTGTCAAGCTCTCCCATTCTTTTGATGCCAATAAAAGCACGAGTTGACACTTCCCTCCGGCTAGTTTTCCCCTTGGGGCGGCTTCACCTGGGCCTCTGATTGTAGGAGTAGCTAGGACTAGCAGGTGGCTATTAGCTAGTAAATTTTCTTGTAAAACAGGCCTACCTGAGCCTCTGATTGTAATATGTAATTTTTTAATGTTTGAATTAATAATATCAAGATCTTTCGTTTTTCTCTTTCGTTTTTTTTTTTTTTTTTTGTGTACAATAAATACTTAAAATTTAGAACTCTTATCTTATTCGATCTACTGCAAAACAAATACTTAGAACTTGGAACATTATCTCTTTCCATCTACCGTAAAACAAACACTTAGAACTTAGAATTCTATCTTATTCAATCTACTGTAAAACAAATACTTATAACTTGGAACATTTACCTGGTGCACCGGCCAGCACTCTAATCCTCCCTACAGACGGCGCCAATTGTAAGGACTCAATTTGAATTGAATGTTAGGTTTTCAGCCCAACAAGCCCAAACAATACATTTATAGAGAGTGGGCTGAAAGGCTTAGGTGCTGGCCGTTGATCACCATGGCCAAACTTATCCCAAAAAATGGCTAAATGTTTTCTTACAAATGGGGGAATACTCCTCGGACTGTGGCCGAGGAGGCCTTCCTTTTTTCCCCCCTCTCTTTGGCTTTACTAGCTCTTCTTTTATAGTTTTCATCTTCCTATCTCTTGCTTCCATCTGTTGATTGCCTATTCGCCTTTTTTCTGGTCGTCCATCCCATCAGAGGCCTTATCGGTACTCAAGTGGCTCACTCTGATCAACGTTATCCTGCCAAGAGGTTACCTCCCCATTAATGCGGCCAGGAGGGTTAGTTGAGCACATTAAATGCGAGAGTGACAGCTTACTTTGGGGTTAGCCACTCCCTGAAATCACTTTTGTCAGGCCGAGGACAAGGTATCCTCGGCGTGAATCCAGGAGAATAGGCTTCCCCCCCTTTTCCTCAGAAATAGCTTGCTCTCCTCGGCATGGGCCTTGGGCCCACTATAAGATGGGCCGAGGCTATCAGGCCCACGGACCCCACATATATATATATATATATATCTTTTTTTTTTCTTTTTTTTTTTTAATGTCAAGGTCTTCAATTATAATTTTTTTTTTCTCTTCATATAAAATTTGAAAATACATTTAGAATTTTTTTTAAAAGCCCAAATTTTAGTTAGGGTTCTATTTCAACCAAAAAAAAAAAAAAAACTATAAATCTTTAATTCAATCAACCGCATCCCCATGTGTCATATAAAGAGAAATTTATCGTACCCAAAAGCAAGCTTAGACAAAAGTGACAGAGAGAGAGAGAGAGGTTACATTTGAGATTAGAGTTTAAAATCGGCTAATTTTACTATTTTTTTTTTTTTTTGGCTATTATTCAACTTATTTTTGCTATTATTTATAAGTCTCATTGCACTTTTTGGTACTATTCATTCACTATACTATTTCAACTAGTTTTTACCTTTATCTACAATACTTTCAGCAAAAAAAATTTAAGTTTTAACTAAATAAGTTGTTCTGAAATGGAATCTTAGCTGAAATTGAAATTTTTTTTGCTAAAAGTACTGTAAATAAAGGTAAAAACTAGCTGAAATAGTACAGTGAGACTCATGAATATTATCAAAAAGTGTAGTGGGACTTATGAATAGTAGAAAAATAAGCTAAATAGTAAAATAAGTTTACTTTAAACTCACTTCCCAAACGCAACCTATAGGTGTGTGATTTTTTTTTTTTTTTTTTTTTTTTTCTATTTAGCTCATTTTTGCTACTATTTATGGGTCCCATTGCACTTTTTGGTATAATTCATTGATCACACTATACTATTTCAGCTACCTTTTTAGCTTTATCTACAGTACTTTCAGCAAAAAGTTTTCAGTTTCAGCTAAATAAACTGTTCCCAAACAAACTCTAAAACTAAAACTGGGGATTTTCTTTCATTTTGCAATCCAATCACACACAATGATCCAAATATTTGCAAAACCCTTTCAAGTTCACTCCTTACTAGCACTGCCACTCCAGGCAATGGCTCTCTTTCTTTTTTCCTAGCCACTATCCTCTCTCTCTCTCTCTCTGTTTTCTCTTTGCCTTGCTCATTCTCCCTTTTCGATCTACCCAGACAACTATAACCAGAGACAAAAAGCTCCACCTTTCACTGACACCAAGCTCCACCTCTCATGACCATAAGCCACCACCGAAGTAACCTCCTCACTCTTTCTCTCGACCTTGCTCTCTCTCTCTCTCTCTCTCTCTCTCTCTCTCTTCTTTGATCTCACCACGAGTAACCCAAGGCAAGGATACGTTTAAAATTTTTAAACCCTTTTCTTAGAAGCCCAAGTGTGTGTTTAACTAAGCCCAAGCCCATGATAAATTAAATCAGCCAACACGTGGAGACTTAGTAGAAACAAATCCCCAACACCATCTATTTCCTTTCATAAACTTGTGATCTAGGAAGCTCCAATATCAAAGGGATTAAATCCCTCAAATCCCTCCTTTGTTGGTAGAATTTCCTAAGTCCACCATCCTTTCTTTCCTTATTTACTCTTGCAAAAATTCATTACTTTCAACATTTAGAAAATTACCCACTGCAATTGGGGAATTTTTCATGGAGAGTAATAGCCAATTGCGTAAGTGCGGTTAATTTCTTATTATATATTAGTCAGCTCTTCTATATAATACTGTCCCGAAAAAGATCAAAACTACTACTTTGATATTTTCTACTCTTACTATTATATTGGAAATTTTCTCTTTAGGCATTTGAGACGAGTTTGATAATCTGAGTGCACACCAATAGAGTTGTCGTTGTATCCTAAAGAGTGACCACCTAAGCCATATGCACTCTAGTGGAGGCGAAATCGTTTCTTAAGGATAGCAGATTTAGTTTCGTGCATCGGTAACAATTTTTGTTTAATCTGAATTTTATGTGCTTTCACTCTTGTTGATTTTATTAAGTTGATCTTAGCATATCCTTGTTTTATTGTATCAATATATTACTGATATTGCTTTATAACTTTGTTAATCAATTTAAGCAATCTTCCAAATTATATTTCCAACACACCCATCTTCCCCCTTTCGCTGTTGAACCCCATTGCCGCGATCGAAGGTGAATCTTATTTATCCCACTTCAAGCACCATGATTTATTGGGTTCTTCATTGCTGTGATTTGGGTTTTTTATTGGGTTTAATTTTTGGGTTTAAGATGGTGCGTGTAAACAACTAAAATTTTTGAACTTGTTGTGGAATTTCTCCGTAATTTTGAGTTTCAGCTTCATGAATTGTAGGTGGGTTTGTATCTTGTAATTATTGAATTGTTGTGGATGAGTGAATATGGGAATGTATGCACTGTGTGTTTGTGAAGTCTAAGCTTGTGTGTATTGATGGACTATTGGGATTGTCGACTCCTGCCCTCGATTGGGGAGGAAAAACCACCGCCATCGTGGGCCTTCATTTGACCACCCGCTGTGGTGACAGCTCCCGTGTGCATTGGACTCGTTGGAGGCCCTTCTCGATAATGGTGTTGTTCGCGCGGAGCTTTGGGTGCTCTCTCTTTTGGTGGAGGAACGTAGGTCTACTTTTGGAGGTGTGGCAAGAATCTAGGCCAAATTTTAAGGGATTACCAAAGGTAAGTGAAGTCGCCACAAATTATTGGGTTTTTCTAAGGTGTGATTGGTCACCTGTTTCTAGTTTATTTTATTACCGATCCTAGGTTAAGAAAAATAGCATTTTTCCTAATCTAATGTGGATGGAAAAAAATCTTAATTCTTAGGTCCGAAAATTTGGTTACGTGTAGGGAAGGTTTTAGGCACCCCACGACGCCTATCCAAGGATAGCCCTTTGTTTTGATAAAACCTTAATTTTCAGAGATTAGCAGTGAAAAACATGATTTTGACATTGGCTTTCGGGCTTTGCATGCATGGGGGCTTTGAGGTTTTGCTTTTGAATGGGTGTGGTCCCAATCTATGCTTTCCTAAGGTGTTCAAGCAAAGTGCCAGATTTTCATGGTGAAAATCTTGCGACAAGTCACCTTACTTTTGCGGCGAAAATTAGGCATTACTTGCCTTAGGTGACACAGACTGTGACAATCACACTGAAAGGGGCGAGCATGTATATATATGCATACATCATGCACAATGCAAGCACATAGAACGGGAAAGTAAATGCCTACATCCCTAGAGCATGGCCCAAAATATAGGTGCAGGAAAGTAAATAGGGGTCGTCATACTCTAGAGGTGAGGACGAATCATACACAGCATGATATACCTAATACAAACCATCTAAGAGAGAAAGGGAGGAGGTAGGAAAAGGTTTTAACAAAGTACATAACTCCATGTGCCCTTGCTCCATGTGTGTACATGCAAAGGCAAAGACAAGAAACTAACAGACAAGCAATGGAAGGAAAAGATGCAAAGTGCATATGAAGGAGACATAAAGCAGATAAGCATGATAGACATGGCAAGCAAAGAACAAGAAAGCAAGCAAACAAGCAAGAAGGCAAACGAGCAAGAAAGCAAACAAAAGGTGGTATCCAGGGGGACAAATGTAGGTTTGGATCAAATGTCTATAGCTTTATTGTGTTGAAGCATCAACGACACACTAGTAAGCAAGACCCATGCATGGACATGTAAGCAAGCATGTAAAGATGCATAGAAAGTTGATGGGTGGCACAGATAAGCATGATAAGCATATCATTGCATGGAGTGGAAAAGGGAAGGGTACGCATGGAGCAACCCGACATCTGAAGATGCCTTCCAAATGGTTACATCTGAACAAGGCCTCATGGGCGTCGGATGCAACCACACAAGGTCAAGCTCGCGAAGGGCACCAAATATGGCAAAGCCTAGAACTAGAGAGGCTAACACAAGCATAAAGCATAGAAACAAGCAAGCATAGACATGCAAAAAGGGGTGATCCAAACCTTTTGATGTGGGCTGAGGTGTAGGGATGATGACAAAGGCTATAGGGTCTAGATCGGGTCCAAACCAATAGGCTAAAACACAAAAAGATGCGATAAAAGGAACAAAAGGGCTCCAATAGCACATGGCATGACAAACAAGGTCTAGGCCTAAGCACACAACCATGGCATGGAGCGCACAAGCGCATGAAAGATAGCACAAAACATGTAGAGAACATAGATCTAAGCGCACAAGCATGTTAAAACAGAGATCTAGACATAGACATGGAAATACGCATGTAGGCATGTAAAAGTACATCTAAGCATGTGAATGCGAGCATAAAAGCATGGAAGAACGCAAATCCAACCATACAAGCATGTGGAGACATAGATATAGGCATATAGGCATAGAAACATGCATGTAAACATGTAGAAACTTAGTACATAAACATGGCAGAACATGAATACAAGCATATAAACATGTACGGATGTAGATCTAAGCATGAAACATGGCAAAAAGCACATAAACACATAGATCCGAGCAAAGCATAGCCAACAACATCATACGAATTGTGAGCATGCAATCCTAACATCAACCTAGAACTAAAAGAAGCATATAACATAGGAAAGCATGGCATAAAAACCCTAAGCATGTAAATCTAAACATATGAACATGTAAGAATGTAGATCTAAGCAAGAAACATGGCATAAGGCACAAAAGCAAAGGGATTTAAGCTAGAAACACAAATAAAGCAAGAAACAATGGTGGCGCCACGTTCTAAAAATATATATATATGCATCCGCCGATTCTTAAAAAAAAAAAAAAAAAAAAAAAAAAAAAAAAAAAAAAAAACCAAGACCTAATATATGCATCTGCCGATTCATCAAGTAAAGCAAAAATTGAAATTAGAAACCTAACCTAAAGAAAAAAAAACCTCATCAATCATCAACGACAACGACCAACGGACAGTGCCTCAGCCTTAAACTCAAGCAACAGAGCACATTGGTCATCGCATTGGGCCTCAAACTCGAGCTCCAGAGCACATTAGGCATCAGAGATCAGTACGCTCAGATCAGAGATCGGTCACGCTTGGCCTCAATTCCTTCCTTGCCTCAACGTGTTGCCCGATGTCGCCGCCCTTCAGGCCTCCCTACTCCCTCAAGGTATTTCATCTTTACACTTTACTTCTCTCTCTTTTTCTTTCTTACATCTTTGGGTTAATGGCTTTCTGTCTCTCTCTCTCTACTAAAATGAGACTCTCTCTATCTCTCTTTCTCTTTATCTAATTCTCTCTCTTTCTCTTTGAAGTTTGAACTGTAATTAGCTTAGCTTAAATTTATAACTTTATTAATATTTGCCCATGTTTTGACTTTATCCGTTGGTGTTGGTGTTGGTGAGTTACTGAGTTTGTCTTTTAGTGTATTGTGATTTGTGATTGTGAATTTATTTGATTAGTTCTTGTGATTGGGGGCCATGGGGCTTATTTATTGAGTAGGGGGTGGATGGGGGCATGGGGTCGGGGTGGGATATTTGAATTGGGGGAAGTAAAGGCATGCAAAGGCAGTTAGCCTAACTTACCAATAAAAGACAAAATTAAATTAGGTTAGGACTTAGGCACTAGGCAGGTAGTGGGTTGGCCATGGATAATGCACATAGAGTGTGTGCTAGTGCACAGTAAGGTGTGTGCTAATAGTTAGTAAAGAAAAATAATAAAACAACTAATAAACAATAATTAATAATTTAATTAACTAATACATTATAAAAGATAAACAAATTAAATTATGTTAGGCTAAACAACAATTAACAATTTTATAATTAATGATGTTAGGACATATGTGATTCAGGTTAGGAACATATGTCATCATGTATTGGCTAATCCTTTGACAAAACACGCTTTATTTGTAATTGGGTAGATCTAGGATGTGTTTTAATGCTTCAAGGAACAAGGTTTCAAGTTCAAGTGTTAAAGCCATGCAAGTCTGTCCAAGATTCAAGTAATGAAGTGCTGGATTTTAAATCTCGACAGCTAGCTTGACAGCTAGTGTCTATCGAGGTTTAAAGAGTTGTCTAAACCCGTTGCTCGACATCTGCTCGACAGATAGGGTATCTATTGAGAATTATGAAAATCAAATTTTTAGTTCTGATTTGATTCCAATCTGTGAGTATGTGTTTAGGCTTTCTTTTCTCACAACCCTAAACATATATAAGGATTATTTTAAGGGCCGTCATAGATTGCACAATTGCATAAGTGTGAAGCAAAGTGTTGTTCATGCAAATTGTGACCGGAAACCTAGTTTGCCCTAGTTATTCTTTCTCTTGAAGAAGCTATTGTGTTTGTACACTGTAGGGTTTTGTAACCAAGCAACTTCGTGATCTTCATCATGTGATGAATTGAAGAACTTTGCAGACAACATCCATCTCAAGTTGGTGATTAAGTCACATACTGGGATCCGTGCATCAGATTAGTTAGTCACATACTGGGAGTCATGCATCAAAAGGAGAGATTGTCATTACAGAACAAGTCCAATTGGGTATTGGGGATAAGAGTTCAACTGTAGGTTAGTATAAGGTACTGGGATTTATTTACTTGTAATCACTTGTTGTGATAATAGTGAATTCTCAGGAGTGATAACCTTAAAATCACCCAATGGGGTTTTTGCCTTAGCGGTTTTTCCCATTCGAAAATAAATCACCTTGTCAACTTTATTTTCCGCTACATTTTACTTTAGTTGGTGATTTATTTGTGCTCCCACATACATTGCATGTTAAATTGATTAATTAATAAACTTAGCTAATTAATCAATTAATACATCACAAGGGGTCAATACATTCTTGGCCTATCAAGTGGTATTAGAGCAAGCACACTCTGATTAGGTTTTTAATCTTTGTTGTGTGATCCATTGACCCCTGTTTGTCATGGATAGAGGACAGTCACTCATTATTCCTCCTTTATTTGATGGTACTAACTATGTATACTGGAAAGTATGCATGAGAGTTTTCTTGCAGTCTTTAGATGAGAAAGTGTGGCAAGCTGTGGAGATAGGCTAGACCAAGCCGAAGGAAGCGCCGGCCGATTGGGATGATACTAAGATCAAGGCAGAAAACTTCAACAGCAAGGCATTGAATGCTTTATTCAGTGCAGTCACGAATGAGAAGTTCAAGAAGATATCCTTTACAAAAACTGCTAAGGAAGCATGGACCATTCTCTAGACAACCTATGAAGGAACCAAGGCTGTCAAGGACTCGAAGCTTCAGATGCCCACTACAAGCTTCGAAGAGATCAAGATGGAGGAGGATGAGTCTTTTGATGAGTTTTATGCCAAGCTCAAGGACATAGTGAACTCAGCCTTTAATCTTGGGGAAACCATTCCCGAACCCAAGTATGTCTTGCTACTTTGTATGGCTTGCTTGAATCCAAGTAATTCATTTATGGCTTTTGATAAGGAAAAGTTGATACGTCTAGCAAAGTTCTATCCATCTGATTTTCTTGGGACAGATATCTTGGTACTTGGCCCTCAACTTCAGAATTACATTTTTGATATGTGCAGCAATGACTTGTTTTTAGAATTTCAAGGAGTTAATGAACTTGCAAAAAAGCTAGTGAACATAGGAAAGCATGAGACTTATCCACTAGTCTATTTGCTTGTGAAGTTAGCTTTGACCTTTTCTGTCGCTACTGTAATATTAGAAAGAAGTTTTTCAACAATGAAATATATAAAGAATGAATTGTGCAATCGAATAGGAGATCAGTGGATGAATGATTGCTTGGTTGTGTATATTAAAAGAGATGTAGTTTATAGCATTGATAATAAGACTACCATGCAATGATTTCAAAATATGAAAACTCGTAAAAGGCAATTGTAAACTTTATGTATTTATGTGTTTTTTTATAGTTGTTGTTGTCAATATATGAATTTCTCTTTTTATTAGATTGTGTAATTTATGCTTCTTAGGGAACACCCTAAGAAAAATTCCTAGAGCCGCCACTAGCAATAAACATGCTAAAGAAAACAATAAATCATGTTATTCTAGCAAAAATAGAAAGATAAATGTTAGAAAAAAGATTTAGAAGGTTAGGGGTGTGGATGGTAGATAAAAAGCTTCAACCACACTCCTAAACCCCAAATCCCAAGTGTAGATTCAAGCAAAAGAAGATTGGGTGTAAGAACAATACATTGTGTGTGTGTGTGTGTGTGTGTGTGTGTGTGTGTGTGTGTGTGTTTTTTTGTGAAGAGAGAAGAATCAAGAAGTTTTTATGTGTTTTTGGGTGTTTTTTTTTTTGTGTTTGGAAGAGATAAAATGTGTAGAAAAATACCAGGTAGAGAGAAAAACTCAGAAAATGTGGTCTCCTCCTAGGTCTGAGGGGTGCCTAGGACTATTTATAGCCCCAGCACGCACTTCGAGGCAGCCAAGGGCCGCCAGTCTCAAACCTCTCCAATCGGGTTGATCTTGATACCTTTGGAAAGTTCTTGAATTCTAGTTTTTGAAAAGGTATGGAACTTGAAAATCCAACGGTCGGATCAAAAGTTATGACTCTCGAAAGTTAGTGGTGCATTAATCGATGGGTTATCCTGGTTTTCGTGATATCTCGGCCGTTCTAACTCCGATTTTGACCCATGAACAATCGTTGTAATGAGAATTTGATAATCTATGTAATGGCATTAGTTTCAACTTGTTCTGATAGCCGGATCAAAATTAGGGTTTTTGGGCCCACTCGGGATCGACTTCAGGTCAAACTTGGTCAAAGTTGTTAAAATTCTCCAAGAAGCTTGGGTTTGATGTAAAACTATGAAAAATATTGTTTTGTGAGGGTTTTGACCTTGTTTGATCTTCGGTCAAACCTAGGGTTGACCAAGGGCATTTTGTTCATTTTAGCCAAAAGAGATACTTTGGGTGCTCTAGTTCCCGAACAAGTTGCGCTACATCATTCTGGATGTTCTCACGGCCCCATGGGGAGAAAATGATTTTTATTTTTTTGTTTTTGGGGTCTGGCACGTAAATCGAAGGCGGACAAAATATGGTATCAACAGGGATGTTCACAGATTTTAGAAGTGTGTTTGGATTACAAGAAAATGAAAGAAAATCATCAATTTTAGATTCATTTTGTTTTCAGAGTTGTGGGGTTTTTTTTTTTTTTTTTTTTTGACGTAACATTTTGTAATTATTAAAATGATGAGTTGTTTGGTTACGTTGTTTAAACAACAACTTTCAGTGTTTAAATAACAATAATACTTCTGACACGCATTTCTATAATACTCAAACACGTATTCTCATAACATTGAAAACTGAACAACAATACTTAAACACTGCTACCAAACAGGCTCTAGTTCTAATTTGAATCTACAACTTAAATTACTTTTTTGTTCACCCATAACAACCAATAACAATCCACCACTTAGGATTTGTTGTGGAAATATTGTGGACATAACGGCAAGCTTGCCAGCTATGCATACCGTTTACTGTTAGTGAGGTTACAGTAGGGATCAAATTGACTGTAATTTAAAAATATCAAGAACCAAATTGATTATTATTAAAATCTGGGGTTCAGATTGACTATGACACCAAAATATAGAGACTAAAATGTGTTTTCGCCTTTTTAAAAAAAAAAATTATTATCAATTATTGTTCTTAGGAACAACATTTATTAAGACCAGCCTTCATCTCTCACCATCTCTTTTCTCTCTTGTTCTCGCCAAAACAATACCTCTCTCTCTCTCTCTCTCACCAGTGAGTCCTCTCATTTCATTTCTTTAATTGTTATGTTGGGTTGACATATAACATAATGCGGTTAATAGTTTTGAGATTTTTTTATTATTGGATCCTTAAGGTATGGGGCCAAGAAATAAGAGCAATCCCAGGTGAAGAAAGAAAAATGAGTGTGAAAGAGTTTATAGTTGCTGATCAACGCACAAGTTAATCATATGTTGGTATTGGAGGATTAGGAAAAAAAGGTACAAGAATAATTTTTTTTTTCAAAGAACTTTTTCATTTATTTTTGCATCTGACTTGGGTGGTTTACTTTATCCATATCTGAAATTATTATGTTTTTTTATGCATTTAAATAGAATTGAAGGAAAAATTAAACTATTTTTAGGGAAAAAAAAAAACAAAAACAAAGCTATCAAATTTTTTTGATGAGTTGGGATTTGGGAATGAACCCGGATTCTTTATCTAAGTGGTTGATAAAAAAATAATAAAAAAAAAAAAAAAAGGAAAAAAATCAATGGTAAAGTGGTAGTGAATCCACCAAACGAGGCAATAGCCAAGGGTGTGGTCAAGTGGAAAGCTAGCCTTTCTATTTGGTAAGGAAAACTGTGACATAGCCTCCGTTTGGGAAGCGCATTTTGCGCGTTTTCCAATGGAAGTATTTTTTTTATGTGGATCATGTGCAGTGTTTACACATTTAAAAATTATTTTATTATATTGTTTTCAATTTTCAATTTTCAATTTTCAGTTTTCAGCAATAAGCGGAATCCAAACAGATCTATAGAAGTCAATTTGTGTCTATCCAAACTTATTCTCTAGAAAATGATTTTTTTTTTTTTTTTCAAATGTGTTAATACTAGGATCAGAGATGCTATTTCGAAGGCTAAGATTTGGCATTCCTCTTTAGGTTAAAATTTTCCATCAAGGCGGGATTAATTCTGAAGAGTTTCTCATCAGAGCTATTAAATGGGAAGTTAAGGAAAGGGAAAGGTGAATTTTGCAATTCTGTACTGAACATAGGCACTGTATTGCTCTTGTAGCATCTCTAGTAATAGATTGAAAAAAAAAAAGTTAGGTTAGTAGTAAACATATAGGTTAGAAATAATAAAAAACTTGGTATGAGCTACCTACATTGATGAATCTTTAACAGTCTAACACTATCCCTGATTCCCCATCCTCCAAACTAACTTGGAGGTTAAGGAAGCAGAATGGGAGAGTAATGAATGGGTATGTACTTGAATCATTGTCGGTGCTTCTGTTCTTTGCAATGGGATGGAATAACACGGTGCTGTTCAATCTATATTGGACCTAAAGGAATTGACTCATGAAGTTATGATTTCAAGTTCTAGGAAAAGTTCCTTACAGAATTGTTAATTTTCAAGTTCTTAGGTTTAGGTCTTTGGTTTCATACACTATATATACTAGTGTAGAATCTTGAACTCACCACTTTAATAAACTTTGTTGGCTTCTGTTTTATTATTATCATCATCAACTTTTGTTATGTTTAAACTTTAGCATCCTTCATTTTTCTTAATAGACTAATTGTTGTGAATTTGAATTAGTGGAAACATACAAATTATTATTGTTAGGACATATGTGGAACTTGTTAAGAACCTATGTTATATAGAATTGGCTATTCCTTTAACAAAACGCACTTTACTTGTAATTGGGTAGATCTAGGATGTGTTTAATACTTCAAGGAACAAGAGTTCAAATCTAGTATTGAACCCATGTAAATCTGTCCAAGAATCAAGTGAAGAAGTGTCGTTCATTAAAGCTTGATAGATATATCTATCAAGATTTAATATGTGATTCTCGACAGCTCTCAACAGAAGCTGTATTTATCGAGAAATATGAAATTCAGATTTCCAAATTTGTTTTTCATGCATATCCAAGCTATTTGTGTAGGGTTTCTTTTCTCACAACCCTAGACATATATAAGGATTATTTTAAGGGCCGTCTAAGATGATGCAACTTGATGCAAAGTGATTATTCACTCAAATTGTGACCGGAGACAATTTGCCATAGTTCATCTTTCTCTTGTAAAAGCTACCGCGTTTGTGGACCAAGGGTTTTGTAACCAAGGAACTCCTCGATCTTCATCGTTTGGATGAACTGAAGAACTTTGTAGCTAACATCTTTCTCAAGTTGGTGTGTTAGTCACGTACTGGAATCCGTGCATCAATTGATTAGTCACGTACTTGGAGCCGTGCATTGAAAGGAGAGATTGTCACTACATTATAAGTCCAATTGTGTATTAAGGTAAAGGTTCAACTGTAGGTTGGTATAAGGTACTGTGATTCCTTTAGTTGTAACTGCTGTTTTGATAATAGTGGATTCTCGGGAGTGGTGACCTTAAATTTACCAGGTGGGGTTTTGCCCCGGTGGTTTTTCACATTCGTAAACAAATCACCCGTGTCAAATTTATTTTTCACTGCATTTAGTTATTTGGTGATTTTTTTGTGGTACCATGCGTATTGCATGTAATTGAATCTAATTAATTAACTTGGTTAATTTACCTAAGAGGTCAATACATTCTTGTCCTATCAAGTGGTATCAGAGCGAGCACACTCTGATTATGGCTAATCTTTACTGTGTGATCCATTGACCTTTGTTGTCATGGCTGTAAATGGCATGAAAAGATCTTTAATTTCAAATACATCTTGCTTTTCTAATCTCTATTTGATTGAGTGTTTCAGAAATTACAAGTCTAAAAGTTATTTGAAAGCCATCTTGAGAATTTTTTAAAAAGGTCTGAGCATCATAAAGAAGAAACTAGGCTGTCTTAGAATGATAATGTGCAGAGGAGTTCATCTGAGAAGGGTGAAAGTTAAAGGTCTTGTTCATAAATGGCAAATGAGAGAAAACATCATTCCTACTGATTTGTCAAGTAAGCATGAAGTGTGCTTTATGACGAAGTTTGCATTCAAGGTAATGGATACATGTTTGTGGTACCTTGGAAGTAGTTGCCTAAGACACATGACTAGAGACCGCTCTCTCTTTAAGGTTTTTAAGTCCAAGAAAGGTGAAAATGTCACCTTTGGTGAGGGGAGTAAATCATAGATAAAAGGGAAGGGAACCATCTCTCTACCTGGACTGCCAGACATCTCAAATGTGCTATATGTAGAAGGTCTGAAGGTAAATTTGTTGAGTATAAATTAGATATGTGATCAAGACTTTATGGTGTTGTTCTTAGAAAGGGAAATGCCTTGTGTTGAATGAGTCTGGGAAGAAACTTATAAGCGGTGTTTGCACCCTAGACAACTGCTATGGATTGGTACCTAATGTTGATATTGTGTGCAATAGCATTCGTTTACGAAATGAAGACTGATGGCGCTAAATGATAGGACATGCTAGCTACAAACATCTTTCAATTGTATCTAAGCATGAATCAGTTTTGGGAATAACAAAGCTCAGTAGAGTGAGCAATGTTGTGTGTGGACCGTGTCAACTTAGGAAACAGACAAAAGCAAAATATTCAGGCACTCAGACATCAGTTACATCTAAGCCTTTGGAGCTATTACATCTAGATCTCATGGGTCCAACTAGAACTGAGTCTCTTGGAGGAAAGAGATACATCATGGTTGTGGTAGATGATTTCACCAGATATACTTGGGTCATTCTTCTAAGATTCAAGCCAGATGCTCATGAGCACATTGAAGCCTTGTGTACAAGATTGCAAAATGAGAAGAGCTTGAAGATTGATCGAATTCGAAGTGATCATGGTAAAGAATTCGAGAACTCATACATGGAATCCTTTTACACTAGATCAGGCATATCTTAAAAATTATTTACTCCTATTACTCCTCAGCAAAATGGTGTAGTAGAAAGAAAGAACAGAGTCATTCAGGAGATGGCGAGAGCCATGTTGCACAACAAGGATGTGGCTAGAAATTTATGAGGAAAAGTCGTCAACGCTGCATGTCATACAGTTAACAGGGTATATTTTAGACTCGGTACCAAGAAGACTCCCTATGATTTGTGGAAAGGAAGAAAGCCAAATGTGAAGTATTTCAGAATCTTTGGAAGTATTTGCTTCATCCTGAAGGATAGAGAGAATGTGGGAAAATTTGATTCCCGAAGTGATGAAGGAATATTTTTGGGATACTCCTTCACTAGCAAAGCTTATCGGGTATACAACAAAAGAACCAAGAAGGTGATGGAAACAGTCAATGTTATTATTGATGAAGCTTCAGATTCTAGTTCTAAGAAAATTAGTGAGGAGATACCTAAGGAAATTCTTCCCCCTGAACCTAAGGGTGTTCAAGAAATAGTTGGTCAAGAGCCCGCATTTCCAAGTACTCTAAGTGCTGTAGAAGTCTTAGCAGACATTCCTACCTCACCTGATTCTAAATCTTATGAAGAGAAATGACCTTCCTCAAGGATCAAGTTGAATCACCCTCCTGAAGTTATTGTGTAAAATATGAATGAACTTACACTAAGAAAGCGTACAATTGATAAATGTGTTGCTAACTTTATGTCCTATTCTTGATATTTGTCGCAGGTTGAAACCACCAAGGTTGAGGAAGCTCTTCGAGATGAAAGCTGGGTTGAGGCCATGCATGATGAACTGCTTCAGTTTCAAAGGAATGATGTCTGGACCCTAGTACCTAGATCGGAAGGAGAGCACATCATTGGCACAAAGTGGATATTCCACAATAAAACTGATGAGGAGGGAAATGTAATCTGTAACAAGGCTCGTCTTGTGGCTCAAGGATACACCCAAATGGAAGGAGTAGACTATGATGAGACATTTGCTCTTGTAGCTCATATGGAATCCATTAGGATTCTCCTAGCCCTGGCGTGTCACTTGAAGTTCAAGCTTTACCAAATGGATGTAAAGACTACATTCTTGAACGGGTTCCTTAAATAAGATATCTATGTGGCTCAACCTAAAGGATTCATTGATCCACACTTTCCGGATCATGTGTTGTACCTCAAAAAGGCACTCTATGGATTAAAGCATGCACCAAGAGCTTGGTATGATCGGCTTACACAATACTTGGTTTCATATGGTTTCACAAGAGGAAAAGCTGATCAAACACTTTTCATCAAGAGGGAAGATGGCAAGTTGATAGTTGTTCAAGTATATGTTGATAATATCATCTTTGAGTCTACAAAGGAGCTGGTGGATTTAGGGCGCCGAAGAGTCATCGGGATGGTGGCCAACGACGGCCTAAGCTTGGGCGAGCCAGTCGTTGGTGACGACGACAGTGTGGGCGGCTCTGGTCTGGTAGTAGGCAGAGATTTTGGGATTAAGAATAAGGTTGAAGGGATTGGCGGTGGCCATGAAGGAGGAGTAGGTTTAGGGAGGGGAAAGTGTTGATAGAGTATCAGGTTCTTTGGAGGATGAAGCGATGTTGTTTGGTGGGTCCTCTTGGTGTCGTTGGTCTAGAATGAACGAGGCTGATCTCCACCACATAATAATACAATACGTGTGTATGTGTTTTATGAGAGAGAGAAAGAGAGAATAATGGAAAGCAATAAAAACCGAATTTGCCAGGGACTGTGTGTATATGAGTGAGAGATTCCAGTGGGTTTGATTATTATTACCTGAAGATTTTTTTTTTTTTTTTTGGGTTAATATTTTGATAGAAATTGACTTTGGAGATTATATTAAGACCAAAATATATCATAATCATGTATTTGCACTCCCACTAGGCCAATACTACTATTTCCAAAGAAACTATAATTTTTTTTTTTGACCACTTTGCTAGGGCAAAAAGGTAAACTATGCTGGATTTGAATTCAAGTGTTTTGGGACAATGTTTTTTACTCTTTTTTTTTTTTTATACAACTTTGAGATTATATTAAGACCAAAATATATCATGGATTTGCACTCCCACTACTATTACTACTATTATTACAGTATTACCAAAGAAACTATAATTGTTTTGACCATATTGTTAGGGCAAAAAGGTAAACAATGCCGGATTTGGACTTTTCAATTTTGGGGAAAAAAATTTTAAGTAATTCAATAGTAGAAAGAGATGATATTTGAATTATGTACATGATGAGCTAAAGGATGTATCGGGACACCTTTCTCGTATGTGTTAAAGTTTTTTGCTATTCATGTGTAGTTAGTAGTTACCACTTGCTGCATGGCTCATTATCTTTTATGTTTGAATTAAAAGAGTCCTAAGTTTATTATATCACAATAATAATAATAATAATTGTTGGAAATAGAGATGTTCATCACTTGAGTCAATTTAGATTGAGGAATGAGGAATGGAGGATCAATCTGCCAACCAACATGTGTCTTATCGGGTTTGAAATCGCACAATCAAACATACTAATAGAAAAGGATTAGCTTATCAACAGATTTTTTTTTTTTTTTTTTTTTTTTGACTTAGAGTTTGCAACCAGCAATTTCAAGACTTCAAAAGACCTAAACAAATAATTTGGCAATCACTCACAACTCACAACACAATGACATGATGAAGCAACAAAATGAGAAAAACTCAAACAAATACTTAAATGACAGATCACATCTATAATTTGGCTCGATGGCGATAGCTAGGTAAAAAATAATAGTTTTTTTGGGGACAAGTCTAAATTTATAGATGGTCATGAAATTCAGGGTATATTCAACCCTATTTTTATTAAATAGATTTTTGATACTAGCCATGGCCTTTCAAGTCAAATTGGGCCAATCAACATGTTTCATGTTTTTGTTCCATCTTGTCTTTTAACAGTCCGTTAAATAATTTGTTGTTCTTAGTGTCCAAGTTTATTTGGTGTGCAATATTATGTTATTTTAAAACTTAACAATATTGTATATCTTAATTACTCTTGACATACTAGTAGTGTCTCCTACTACCCAATTGTGTAGGATGATTTTGGGCCAACCCTAGAAGTCAATAATTATAAAAGAACAGTTACCAAGAATTTATATGGTAATAAAACATCATTTTTTTTCTAGTGTAACTCAACAAATTAGAAAATAACTCAATTCAATTTTGCAATATTTTAGCAGTGGTGGAAGTTTTTGAAAATGGTTCATAAGTATGATGAAAATATACTTTTTTTTTATGAGAGTAAATGGGCTAATTTTCTATACGTTGATGCCTTAGAATTTTCATAGTTGAAAACTTATTTTTCACCATTCTATTTTTGTTTTTAGCAGTCCTAGCCTATGGAAAATTATTGTATAGTTTGAGACTATAAAATAACAGCCATAGTCTATGGAAAATTATTTTATAGTCCTGAATTATACTCCTTATTTTTACACTATTTTGTTAATGATAAATAAAAAAATTTATGTTAATAGTAAACATATGAGAAATGACATATCCACAACATTTTCACAACATTTTTATAACAAATCTTAAGTGACAGCTTGTTACTGGTTGTTATTGTTAGGGCAAAAAAGTAATCTTAGTGTTAAGTTCAAATTTGGACCAATAACAACTAACCACCTATGATTTGTTGTGAAAATATTGTAAAAATGTTATAGACGTAGCATCTCTTGTAAACATATAGATTAGAAGTAACAAAAACTTTCTAACTAATTTTGTCGTGTACATTAAAAAAAAACATGAGCCTATTTTAATTACCTTTTTTTTTCTTTACTGTCATTGCCAAAAATTTGAGAAAACCGTACACTACACCATTTTTGTGTGAGCTGACTAGAGAACATCCTAGAGTAACATGTGGTCTGTCACCATTACCCTGCTAATATTTGTCTTTCACGTCCTATAAAAATATCACCGCTAGCTCTAGTAGAGCTACACAGCCTACACTGCACTACTTACAGACCTTCACACTAACACGTTTCATGTTCTATGTTTGTGTTCCATCTTATCCTTTAGTGTCCAAGTTTATTAGGTGTGCAATATTTTCTTATTATTAAACTTAACAATATTGTATACCGTTAATTGCTCTTGACATAAAGGTGTCGATATTTTTCTAGCTCCATAATTTTTCCCTAGTATGAAGGAGATGAATTGCCTATAAGTTAATCACCAATAAACTCCTAGCACCCAATTGTGGAGGATGATTTTGAGCCAACCCTAAAAGTCAATAATTATTATTAAAAAAAATAGTTAACATAGAATTTGTGGGGTCTGTGGGCCTGGTAACCTTGGCCCACTTTACATCTGGCTCAGGGCCTATGCCGAGGAAGAAATATTATACAAAGACGATGTATGAAGGCCTAAGCTCTTAAAATCCCCGCCGAGGATATCCATGTCCTCGGCAGACCGAGATTAACCCGAAGTGGTGGGGGGAATGAGCCCAGGACAGGTTGTCACCTCCACAATAAATGCGCTTACCTAATCCCCTGGCCACATTAATGGAGATGTGACTCCAGGACTGGATAACCTTGGTCACGGTAAATCACTTGAATACTGATAGTACAGCTGATGGGACGGACAGTCAGAAGGAAAGCGCATGGATGATCAACAGATGGAAGAAAGAGAAGAAAGGAAGAGGGCTATATAAGAAGAATCAAACAGGACAGTAAAGATGGGGGGGAGGGAAGAAAAAAAAAAGGAGGATCCTCAGACGAATGCCGAGGAGGAGCCTTGGTAAATAATCTTGATGCGCCAACCTTCAATGGGTGAAGATCCGACTTTAGGGCATTGTCCGTTTGTTAGGTCCTAGTCCTTTAACCCACTCTCTAAAAATTTATTGTTTGGGCTTGTTGGGCTAGAAATCCATCTTTTTTCTGGGTCCAATCTAAATTGAGTCCTTACAATTAGTGCCGTCTGTGGGGAAGTGACTAGGGCGTTGGCAGGCGCAACGACCAGCGATTTCCACCGTTGGGGGCTTGCGTGAGCTACCCCGAAAAAAAAAAAAAAAAAAAAAAAAAAAAAACAACAACAACAACAACACTTTTGCACAAGATACAATCGTTGCAGGAAAGTAAGAAATTCGGAGAATAGGAGAAGGAAACAAACACAACAACATTTTATTAATCGAAAAGCAGATACAAAATACAAACAAAGGCTCAAACAAGCGTGTTTTAAAGCTAAGGCTACAAACAGAGGCCCAGACGGGCCTGTCCTAAAACTAACTAGAGGGAATGGGGCTGAGGCAGGCCTGTTTCAAGGCTACCAACAACTCTTAGGCCGGTGCGGTGGTGCCAGCGACAAGAGAGGAGCAGACGCATGGGCGCCTGGCGACCCTTCCTCATGACGTTCCCTTGATTCTTTCCCAGCCCCATCGTAGTTGGCCGTTGGAGACGGCAACACTCGGGCACCAAACATAATGTAATCTTACGCGTCTCCTCTAACAGTGATGTGCCCCGGAGAAAAGCGTTATGTACTTCAGGGACCTCCCTCCTAGCCGCCATGCATAGCACTATCACGGTGACGCCCAAATTTTGCCACGCCGGAAGTCTGACACAGACTATAGCCGCAACGACTCTCAGTCGAGGGAGGAGGGCCTTTAGCTTGTGCACCCTCACTCCCATCCAAGACTGCCCCATTTCTCCAAACTCTTATCACAATTCTGATAGGGTTATTGAAGAAGCTCGAAAAGTTTGGAGGACATGTTTCCTGTTTGGTCAGAAGGTTCATGAAGTGCAGAAGGATGTTTCCCTCCTGATAGCCTTATATAGAGAGTGGAAGTTGGTGAGAATTGATCTACGCAGAATTCGAGAGAAGAACTATCAGCGACATTAATCACGACCAAATTCCAAGGCGGCTATTGACCGTTGGATCTGCATCAATCTACGAAAATATTAATGAGAGCACGTTTCATGCATCGAAACATCAAGCGGGGAATGCGAATACTCGGGAGATGCCTAGTAACTGAAGAGGGCAGAAACTTGAATTGAAGGCAAGATTACTGCCATGCGTAAGGTTAGAATTCCAAACCACCCTTGCCCAGGGCATTGAGAGGTCAAGGGTCAGGTCCACAGGATAGCCCACTTCTGACGAAGCAGGGCTTATACCTGGGTACTAGATAGAACTAAGGTCTTGCATGATCCTCGGACTCAAACCTATGGGGAAACTAGCTACTTAGAGAAGAACAGAAATGTTAGATAGAACCAAGGTCTTGCATGGTCCTCGTACTCAAACCTATGGGGAAACTAGCTACTTACAGAAGAAAAGAAGTGTTAGACAGAACCAAGATCTTGCATGGTCCTCGGACTCAAACCTATGAGAAAACTAACCACTCAAATATACCTAGGTACTAGACAGAACTAAGGTCTTGCATAGTCCTCGGACTTAAACCTATAGGGAAACTAGCTACTTACAGAAGAACAGAAATGTTAGACAGAACCAAGGTCTTGCATGGTCCTCGGACTCAAACCTATGGGAAAACTAACCACTCAAATATACTTGGGTACTAGACAGAACTAAGGTCTTGCATGGTCCTCGGACTCAACCTATGGGGAAACTAGCTACTTACAGAAGAAAAAAAGTGTTAGACAGAACCAAGGTCTTGCATGGTCCTCGGACTCAAACCTATGGGAAAACTAACCACTCAAATATACCTGGGTACTAGACAGAACCAAGGTCTTACATGGTCCTCAGACTCAAACCTTTGGGGAAACTAGCTACTTGCAGAAGAACAGAAGTGTTAGATAGAACCAAGGTCTTGCATGGTCCTCAGACTCAAACCTATGGGAAAACTAACCACTCAAATATACCTGGATGCTAGACAGAACCAAGATCTTACATGGTCCTCGGACTCAAACCTATGAGGAAACTAACTACTTACAGAAGAACAGAAGTGTTAGATAGAACCAAGGTCTTGCATGGTCCTCGGAATCAAACCTATGGGAAAACTAACCATTCAAATATACCTGAGTACTAGACAAAACCAAGGTCTTGCATGGTCCTCGGACTCAAACCTATGGGGAAACTAGCTACTTACAGAAGAACAAAAGTGTTAGACAGAACCAAGGTCTTGCATGGTCCTCGGACTCAAACCTATGGGGAAACTAGCTACTTACAGAAGAACAAAAGTGTTAGACAGAACCAAGGTCTTGCATGGTCTTCAGACTCAAACCAATGAGAAAACTAACCACTCAAATATACCCAGGTACTAGACAAAACCAAGGTCTTGCGTGGTCCTTGGACTCAAACCTATGGGGAAACTAGCTACTTACAGAAAACAGAAGTGTTAGATAGAACCAAGGTCTTGCATGGTCCTCGGACTCAAACCTATGGGAAAACTAACCACTCAAATATACCTGGGTACTAAACAGAACCAAGGTCTTGCATGGTCCTCGGACTCAAACCTATGGGGAAACTAACTACTTACAGAAAAACAGAAGTATTAGACAGAACCAAGGTCTTGCATGGTCCTCGAACTCAAACCTATGGGAAAACTAACCACTCAAATATACTTGGGTACTAGACAGAACCAAGGTTTTGCATGGTCCTCGGACTCAAACCTATGGGGAAACTAGCTACTTACAGAAGAACAGAAATGTTAGACAGAACCAAGGTCTTGCATGGTCCTCGGATCAAACCTAT
Organism: Quercus cerris; assembly: GCA_963669245.1. NCBI lineage: Eukaryota > Viridiplantae > Streptophyta > Magnoliopsida > Fagales > Fagaceae > Quercus > Quercus cerris. The sequence continues at coordinate 998,585 of OY770008.1, read as the reverse complement.
GGGAAAACTAACCACTCAAATATACTTGGGTACTAGACAGAACCAATGTCTTGCATAGTCCTCGGACTCAAACCTATGGGGAAACTAGCTACTTACAGAAGAACAGAAGTGTTAGATAGAACCAAGGTCTTGCATGGTCCTCGGACTTAAACCTATGGGAAAACTAACTACTCAAATATACCTGAGTACTAGACAGAACCAAGGTCTTGCATGGTCCTTGGACTCAAACCTATGGGAAAACTAGCTACTTATAGAAGAACAAAAGTGTTAGACCGAACCAAGGTCTTGCATGGTCCTTGGACTCAAACCTATGGGAAAACTAACCACTCAAATATACTTGGGTACTAGACAGAACCAAGGTCTTGCATGGTCCTCGGACTCAAACCTATGGGGAAACTAGCTACTTATAAAAGAACAGAAGTGTTAGATAGAACCAGGGTCTTGCATGGTCTTCGGACTCAAACCTATGGGAAAACTAACCACTCAAATATACCTGGGTACTAGACAGAACCAAGGTCTTGCATGGTCCTTGGACTCAAACCTATGGGGAAACTAGCTACTTACAGAAGAACAGAAGTGTTAGACAGAACTAAGGTCTTGCATGGTCCTCGGACTCAAACTTATGGAAAAACTAACCACTCAAATATACCTGGGTACTAGACAGAACTAAGGTCTTGTATGGTCCTCAGATTCAAACCTATGGAGAAACTAGCTACTTACAGAAGAACAAAAGTGTTAGACAGAACCAAAGTCTTGCATGGTCCTCGGACTCAAACCTATAGAAAAACTAACCACTTAAATATACCTAGGTACTAGACAGAACCAAGGTCTTGAATGGTCCTTAGACTCAAACCTATGGGGAAACTAGCTACTTACAGACGAACAGAAGTGTTAGACAGAACCAAGGCCTTGCATGGTCCTCGGACTCAAGTCTATGGGAAAGCTAACTATTTGCGAAAGAACAAAAGCGTTAGATAGAACTAAGTTGTGGTACGATCCTCGGACTCACGCTTGAGGGACAGCTGATTGCCTTCTGAGACTAAGTCTAGAATAGAACCAAGGTATTGAGCAAAACATTAAAGTATATCAAGTAAGAGGAAGCATCAATCAAAAAACTTAATGTAAACTACTAAATATATATTTCGAATAGAAAGTATGCAGTCTCGTTACAATGTCGCTGAGCCAAAAAGCAAAATGAAATGAAAAGAAAAAAGAGTGTCTTATGCCATCAAAGCGGGGTGGTCCAACGAGAGGGCTTACTCTCCCAACTCGGTAGGCAGTTTTTCTTGAGGAGTCTGTTGAAAGGCTTCGACTAACACCTAGGGACCCTGACTCGGAGGGGTTACTTCAGAGGGCCCTTACATGGTAGGAGGAATTTGAGGGACAGTGAGGGTGGCTTGGGAGTCAGCAGGAGGCCTCACCACATCTTAGGGCACCTCTTGACCGTCGGTTCCAGCCCCCTCCAACGCTCCATGGGGCTCAGCCTCCTCAAAAGGTTTGTCAGCTAAAGATGTGTACTCGGCAGTCTTGGTTTGACTTTCACTTACCGCTGGTAATGCAGACTCTTCCTCGGAAGTAATGGGGGTAACCTCGCGAATTGCGGGGGGGGGGGGGGTAATATATTCTCTTTGCCCTCCTAAGGTCAGACGAGGCATCAACTCCCGCTTGGTTGAGGGCTTCATTCTAGGTCTGGGAACGAAAGCGCCTGCATACTTCAGGGATTTGAGCCTTGAAGGTAGCTTCAGTCTTAGTGACCCCCTCAGCAAAGGCCTTCTCCTCCGCTTGTTCTACAGAATGCTCAGCGTCTATTCTTGCAAACACAGCCTCTTCTTTGGCCCTCACGGCCTTGTCCCTAGCATACTCGGTAATATGCTTTGCCCCAACCGCCTCGGCCAACTCTTTCTTCAGGTTGGCGACGTCCTCTTTGGCAGCCCGCAATTGGCCCTCGGCATCCTACAAGCGCTTTGTCTGATCCTCGGCTTGCTTCGTAGCCACAGCCAGGTCAGAGGCTGCTCTATCTCTATCCTTTGTCATCTCCTCCAGACTTTCGATCGCCTTCTTGAGATCTGCCTCAGATCTCTTAAGGGTACTTGCAGCCTTCAAGAACTTGTTGTGCTCCTACACTAGAGCGTTACTCTGGCCGTCGACCTCCTCGTCCAACCTGAAAACAACCTGGATGGCCTGCCAACCAAAAAAAATACGCCGTAAAGGACAGGGGTGATGCTAGGCAATAAAGTTCAAACAAAATAAACAAGTATTAGAGGTCTTACCATGCCCAGGTATCTCTTGAGGTTGTAGGCAACTTCTAGCCCATTCATGCTCCCCAGCTCAGCCATGTCGACGGGGAGAAGAAGGGATCTCTCCAGGGCATCGGCTACGCAAGCCCCCTCACTTCCTCGAGACTTCCGGATCGTAGCGTCATCCATCAAAGGTTTTCCATGGAGCATGGCAGCAGGCAGCCAGGCCTGGGGCTCAGATTGTTGAGCGATTTCTTTTCCTTTATGCTGGCTACTAATTCTCAGTTGTTGAGAAGGTCGGCTTGCTTCATCTTCCCCTGGAGAAGAATAGGATCTACCCCCATCCACGGGATCCTTACCCTTAGAGGATCTCTTCTTTTTTGGGTCAGAGGATTTAGGCTGAGAGTCTGAAATTAGAGGGACAGAGGTCAACCTAGTCTGTGTAGGTGAAGGCTTAGGTCCTAGGAGAGGGGGCTTGGGATGTAACTCCTTTGGCACATTTTTCTCAGACTTGCCCTCAAGCAGGTCAAGAAGGCTAGTTTGAGGCTGTCTTTTAATACCCATCTCTGTTTGGGTACCAACCCTTGGGGGCTGAAGATCGGCTTCGGACAAGTGGGGGTCCCCTAGATCACTGGGAGGATCCTCGAGTTGTTCAACTCGGTCGAATACACTGAATTCATCCTTAGAAGAACTTAGTTCAACCACTTCTTCTCCTTTCTCCGAGCTCCCTTCCTCGGTCTCTGCCGCTTTATAGGACGAGGAAGAACCTGCCAACGGAATGCCTTCTGGAATGGGGGATCCTTCGAAAAATGAAAAATTGTCCTCTACCAAAGTGATTTGCCTAAGCCGAGGATCACGAGCCCTGATAACATGCTTCGGGACTGGGAACGACTTCTGGGCTGGATCACATCTGAGGATCTTATGGGCGGCTCTAACTTGGTTATCAGCCTCGTTCAGAAAAAGTTCTGCCCTAAGAACGGTTTCCAAATCCTCCTTATTGACCAGGTGAAAATGACGTGCGAAGGCGTGCGGATCTGCAGAAAGAGAAACAAAACTCCTATGATCAATCAACTAAAGCAGATATGCACCAGAGAAAAAATACAAGAATCTAGACTGCCTCTTACTTTGGGTACCTTACCTGGCTCTCCCTCTACTGTCGGGCAGTAGAGACTGTCGTGCCATTCCCCCGACACAATGAGGAAATCTTGAGTCAAACCCTTACTAGAATCGGGGAGGCACTGGATAAGCCGAACCCTATCGTCCCTCGTCTTCATGTAATATGACTTACCCTTCAGGTGCTAAAGATTGCAGCACCAATTCACATCATAGGGATTCTTATGCCTCCCTCTACGAAAGCTACTATGGGAATCACAACTTCGCCCTCGTTCCTTTTAGTGTACCACTCCCCCTCCTCACAATACCTCAAGCCCACATTACGGGGTATCCCATAATCGGCAACGAATTTCTCTATCATCTCTTCAGACTCAACTAACTTCTTAAATTTCCCTATTCCTAGCAATGACTAAAGGATTCGAAAGAGGGAAAGAGAAAGAAGAATCAAAGAAAATTTTGTGCTACAGAGGGAAGAAGACTTACAGAAATGGGGAGATTCTCCTCGGAAAGGCTTTCTACGCTGGAAAGGGCGCTGGACAGTGTGGAAATTGAACCAAATTAGGAGTATGTGCATCAAAGTTAGTGAATGCGCAAATAAGAGTGCCAAACGGATCAAGCGAGTATTTATACCCCCAATTTAAGTTAACCAAGCGTAACTTCCCGCCCATAAAAGCAGGAAATCCCTGCCGAGTGATTACCATCACACCGTTGGAAGTGGGAAATGTGAAGCCGCTAGAATTTAATGCGAGCGCATATTGAGTCTCGAAACGCCAGAAACGTACATCGGGCAGGCGAAAAGACTCCAACGCTGACGTGGACTGAGGTTGGGTGAATCATGTGGAGGGCCCAGGGATATCAAAACCCTCCTTCCCGTTCGAGGGTACAGACAACAGGATTTTGAGGGGCTATTGTGGGGCCTATGGGCCTGGTAACCTCGGCCCACTTTACATCTGGCCCAGGGCCCATGCCAAGGAAGAAATATTATACGAAGATGATGTATGAAGACCTAAGCTCTTAGAATCCCTGCCGAGGATATCCCTGTTCTCGGCAGACCGAGACTAACCCCAAGTGGTGGGGGGGATGAGCCCAGGACAGATTGTCACCTCTACAATTAATGCGCTCACCTAATCCCTTGGCCACATTAATGGAGATGTGACTCTTGGACTGGATAACTTTGGTCACTGTAAATTACTTGAGTACTGATAGTACAGCTGATGGGACGGACGGTCAGAAGGAAAGCGCATGGATGATCAACAGATGGAAGAAAGAGAAGAAAGGAAGAGGGCTATATAAGAAGAACCAAGCAGGACAGTAAAGATGGGGTAGGGGGGAAGAAAAAAAAAAGGAGGATCCTCGGACGAATGCCGAGGAGGAGCCTTGGTGAATAATCTTGATGCGCTAACCTTCAATGGGTGAAGATCTGACTTTAGGGCGTTGTTTGTTTGTTAGGGCCTAGTCCTTGAACCCACTCTCTAAAAATTTATTGTTTGGGCTTGTTGGGCTAGAAATCCATCTTTTTTCTAGGTCCAATCCAAATTGAGTCCCTACAGAATTTATATTGTATTAAAACCTCTTTTTTCTTTTTTAGTGTAACTCAACAAATTAGAAAATAAGTCAATTTAAACATACAATAATTTAGCAATCATGGAAGCTTTTGAGAATGGTTCATAAGTAAGGGTGTGCACAGGTCGGATTGGGTTGGTAAAGGCCAATATTTCTATCCAATCCACCACTAGCAGGTTGGGGAAATTCCAATCCGCCACCAACGCAACAAAGTCTAAATCCGGCGGATTGGTTACAAATTTTGGCGGTTTCAACACAGTGGGTTAGGCGGGTTGGCATTAACAATTTTTTTTTTTTTTTAATTATCACAAACTACAATTTGTTATTGAATAATCTCAAAATATAACTAATGCACATAAAAAATTAAAGGTATATTTCATTGAATAATCTCAATTCCAACACAAACATAGGGTCAATGAAAAAGAGATATATCATCTCTAACAAAAGTAGGCTATGCCTTACAACTTATAAATTAAAAAATAGTAGAATTAAATTAACAAACTCAAAGTCTTAACATTCCCAAAGTCACATCAAGGATTCAAAATAATAACATACCAACATAACAAATAAACTTCAAAATGGTATGCATGGTCTCATAAGCCATAATGTAATCAAATTAAACCCACTGAAAATAAACTCAGGGATAGTGAACCTAGGTTCCAAAACCTCAACAAAAAACTTAAAGCCTTCCTTCTCTATATGCCTAAAAGGTAACTCATCAACAATCATCATCTTTGCTGGGGCATTCCTAGCAATTTTTTCACTAAACCCCACTGCTTTAGGAGTAGATTGCCCCTCTTCTTTTTTAAGAAAACAAAGTGTCTTTTGTTTTTTTGTCTACGACCTTATAAGGCGTGGGGCATTGATTATAAAGATGATTCCATAAATTACTAGTCCCATCCCTTTTCCCATGACATCCATAGTCTTTACAACAGTGGGCACAAGATGTCTCACCCTCCATCACCTATTAAAAAAATTGGACAAAGACAAAGAATAAGATGAATTGTAAGAATATGTAATATATAACAATATAACATATTAACTTGAATATACAATGAATTGCCTCTGCCAGAAATAGAATGGCTTTACATGTAATATATTAACACTTTTTATATTATATAAATTAATCAAATGACGGAAACTGAAATAAGAAAGACAAACAAAAAGTCTAAACGATACAAGCCAAGAATATACAACGAATTGCCTCTGCCAAAAATAGAATGGCTTTACATGTAATATATTAACACTTTTATATTATATAAATGAATCAAATGTCGGAAACTGAAATAAGAAAGACAAACAAAAACTAAACAATACAAGACAAGAAAGCAAATAAGCAATTACCTTTGTGGCTGTTGGTGAAGAATTGAAAGGATATAAAATAGGTTTCAAAAAGGTTAAAGAAGAAAAAGGGGAAAACAGCGGCTGAAGGTGTAGGCAGTGAGAAGAAAAAGTGAGACTTAGAGAGTATAAATACAAATAGTATAAATACAATGTATATACGGCTGAAGTAAATGGGGTGGGTGGTAGGTAAGGGTGTTTAAGGTTTCAACATTGACTTTTTAGATTTTGTTTAAGGAATTTTTTGAAGGCCAATTCTGTTTAGGGAATTGATGATTGATTAGCCGTAAAAATTTATTAGCTGAATTAATTAACTTTAAATACTTAACAATCTCAACTAATATATATTTTTTATGTATGTAGAATTATTAATTAAACAGGCAGGTCGGGTTGTAGCAGGTTGGCAATTTTTCAATCCGTAACCCAATCAAATCAGCAATTTTGGGGGTCTAACCCCCCCAACCCAAATTGCCTAACTTAATGACCCGCACAGGGCCGGTAGGTCGGTTGCGGGTCGGATGGGTTGGTGGGTTAAGCGAATATTTTGCACACCCCTATTCATAAATATGATGAAAATAGACCTTTTTTTTTTTAAATGAGAGAAAATAGGCTAATTTTCTATTCATTTGATGCCTTAGAATTGTCATAGTTGAAGAATTTTTTTTTTCACCATTCTATATTGTTTTTTGCATTCTTGGAACTTATTATTTTACATTTTACTTTTCTATGAAAGATAATTGACATTTTTAGGTAATGTCTTGATATGTCTGAATTCTCTAAAAAAAATTTATTTTTACGTGTCTTACGAGCCGCTAGGTCTGCCACATCCTTGAAAGATAATAGCATAAAAACTATTTACTTGAAATTCATGAGTCCGCTTGTTTTGCACCTACGCATTGATATTTGTTTCTATCACCATTTTACAAGGAATTTGAGAATAGGGATGGGATCAAGGGATAAAGAAGGGCAAGGGAAGTTTAGAAAATTGCACAAATATGAAATATTTGGTTACATGCTTACTGCTTTTTGTTGAAATATCCTTTCTCTTTAATGTGGCCAGATCCTCTTAATGTGAGTTCATATAATGTATCAATTGCTCATATTTGTATGAAATGCTTAAAGTCACATCCATAGGAATGGATTTGGGAATGCTTTATGGTGGCTACATCTTTGTTTTAGTGTCAACCAAGGTTCTTTTTCTTTTTTCTTTTTTCTTTTTTCATTTTTCATTTTTCGTTTTTCTTTTTTCTAAATATGTTTTTGGTTTAGTCTTTGTGGGAGGACTATGCTGTGAAATTTCATAAATTTTTACTATTCTGGGAAAAAAAAAAAAGTGAAACAAAACAAACTAAAAGTAAACCAAAATTACACAAAATATATATATATATATATATATATATATATATATTGCTTAATGTTCACTCTCCCTTCCTAAGCTTTTTTTTTAACCTAAAAAAAATTATGTTAGGTTGTTAATTAATAGAAATATTAAATTATATTATTGAGACTTGAAAGAGTTGAAATTGATTAAGTGCCCGTTTGTTTAAGCTTTTAGGAGCTGAAACGTGCATTTCTGTAAAAGCTGGAGCAACTTGTGTGTTTGGTTCAGCCCAAAACACAACTTTTTGGAAAAAGTTGCATTTTGGGCCAAGGCTAAGAATGCGCAAAACTTATGGAGCTCTAGAGGTCCATAAAGCCAAAAGTCCAAGCGCGTTTTGATATATCCATTGGGGTGAGTTAGGCAATTACCAAATTACCCTTAATCAGTTCTCAGTTCTTACGCTTGTTCCTCATTCCTCTCATCTCTTCTGTCTACTCTGCCCTCACCGTGCTGCTACAAACATACTACCACAATCAACAAAATCAACAAAACCCATTTCAACATTTGATAATTCAAACACAAAATCAACAAAACCAAACCAAAAATAAATCAAAATCAACACAAAACAACTTAAAATCAACTCAAACCCCATTGGAAAACCCATCCCAGACCCAACTCAAAATCAACCCAAAAGAAAATCAACTCAAAATCAAACCCAAAATCCACAGAAAATCAACTCAAAATTAAATCAAAATAATTATTAACCAAATACCCAAAAGGGAGAGACTGAGCACAACCCGTTTTGAGAGGAGGAGAGGCAGAGATTGGAGAGGCCAAAGCTGAGCACACAAAACGCAGCACCAACTAGGGGTAAATGGCGTCGTAATGTTGAGAAAGAGAGGAGGGTGGAGAAGAAGGAGGTTGCTCTAGCTCTAGAACAGAGCGTAGATACCATATAGTGTTGGGTTAAAGTTCTTTGCTTCATTCTAGCTCTTTGCTTTGCTTTTCTGGAGGAAGCAGTAGGGAAAAAGGGAAAATAAGGGGAAAAAAAAAAGAAAAAGAAAAAGAAAGGGGAACGTTCTGGGGGAAGAAGTGGTAAGGGAAAAGGAAAAAAGAAAAAAAAAAAAAAAAAGAAAGGTGGAATGTTCTGGAGTGTCCGGGTAGGGAAAAAGGGGAAAGAAAGGAAAAAATAATAATAATAATAATTAGAAGGTACGTGTGTGGAGAAGAAAAAAGAGGTAAAAAAAGAAGAAGGAAATATGGATGAAGAAAATGAAAAGAAATAAGGGAAAAATAAAATAAAGAATGAGAAATTAAAATTGAGAAATGCAATCACAATATTTTCACAATAAATTTTAAGTGATAGGTTATTATTAGTTAATATTGGTGAGAAAAAAATAATTTTTTTAGAAACTTTGAAAGTTCTTTTTTTTAAAAAAAAAAAAATTTAGAAAGTTTTGTAAAAAAAAAAAAAATTAGAAAGTATTTTCACAATACTTTACATATACATTGTTCTTTTTGGTAATTTACCACTCAAACCGCCACTTTTATAAATGCTAGCCAAACACTCAGTTTTTTTAAAAAGTACTTTTTAACAGCTTTTACCAAACACTCTGTTGGGATTTGTGCCATAGAATCCTATTGTATAATGTTATGTATTATATTATGTATGACATGATGTATGACTTAATATTACAATTAATAAAGTTGTTTTATTATTATCTGAAATGATGGTAACATGAATGTTTGGACATTATCATATAGTTTATGAGATGTATAGTATGTGATTTATGTAATTTAGTCACAGAAGATATAAGTCACAAGTTCTTTGTAAACTCATAAATTGGTTCGTAATCGGTGATGAAATTGAGCATTTCATCTGCGAAGACTATAACATATCAACTAAGATGATTTGTCTTGGTCATGGAAGTGGTGACTTCTAGTTGATATGTTGATATGTTTTAAGAGTTAAAACATATTGAACAGGACCGTTGTGAGACTTATTATTCTCCTAATGACTGTCAATTGAATAATAAATTTCACGACTTTCATTTACATGAACTCTTAATCCTGAGAGAATAATGGACCTGATCATGAAGTGTAGGTTGCTTTGATATATCAAGAGTGAGATCTAAAGTAACGGTTAAAACCTCAGTATGTTGGACAGCCACATTTAGTGTTGATGGAACATATATTTTCAAGATGGAATTCATAGTCTCTTAACGAAGATAGAAAATATTCCTTTGAGATAAGTTTAATGGATTTGTTATTCAGAGAGTTAGGCCTAATCACTTTAGTAAGACTAAAGTATATATTTATGAAATTAGATTTCATAAATATATGATGAATAACATTAAAAGATTAAACCGAGTACTCAAGGATTAAGATGTAGTAATTCACAAAGTGGCAGTCTTTATTAATGACTTTGTGTTACTACGAATATTTTATGAAGGGGTTGCATTTACAATAAAGTCTTGGGATATAATTTATTAATAAGGCCTAAAGTGCAACTATATTTATATAGTAGTATTAAGTATAGTTAATGGTAACTTTGGACTTGTCAAGAGTTAACAGAAAAGCTCGAGGCCCATTGGAACTAGAGTCTTATTTGTTCCCTTTTGGTCCCACTCCAAACCACATTCTAAAGCCCAATTGGGAAGGTCCAAAAGACTAGCCTAATTAAATAATCAGATATATAGATTTAATAGAAGACAATGAATTGGTATGTATGTGAGTGTTGGACACTCTTCAATTCTCTCTAGAACAAAGTCATATATCTGATTGAGAGACCACACATCTCGGTTGTTAGTGGAATTGGAGTGAAGATTGAAAGTCTTCTCAAGAACTTCTGAATTTTCGATTTTGAATTTCACTACTTTAAGGTACATAACTTTATTCTCTAATTCTGAAACTTATATGGCACATGTTGACAATTGTAAATGAAGTAGATCCGTTAATTTAATTTTTCCACTGCGTAGACTCTTGTTTCCATCAAATGGTATCAGAGTGGTCTTCAATTTATTGTTGGGATTTATGTCCTAGAATCCTATTGTATAATGCTATGTATAATATTAAGTCATACATCATGTCATACATAATGTCATACATAATATAATACATAGCATTATACAATAGGATTCTAGAGCACAAATTCCAACAATAAATTAAAGACCGCTCTGATACCATTTGATGGAAACAAGAGTCTACGCAGCGAAAAAATTAAATTAACGGATCTACTTCATTTACAATTGTCAACATGTGCCATATAAGTTTCAGAATTAGAGAATAAAGTTGTGTACCTTGAAGCAGTGAAATTCAAAGCCGAAAATTCAGAAGTTCTAAAGAAGACTTTCAATCTTCACTCCAATTCCACTAACACCCGAGATGTGTGATCTCTCAATCAGATATATGAGTTTGTTCTAGAGAGAATTGAAGAGTGTCTAACACTCCCGGTTTAATTCTTTAATGTTATTCATCATATATTTATGAAATCTAATTTCATAAATTTATACTTTAGTCTTACTAAAGTGGTTAGGCATAACTCTCTGAATAACAAATCTATTAAACTTATCTCAAGCGAATATTTTGTATCTCCGTTAAGAGACTATGAATTCCATTTTGAAAATATATGTTCCATCAACACTAAATGTGGCTACCCAACATACTGAGGTTTTGACCGTTACTTTAGATCTCACTCCTGATATATCAAAGCAACCTACACTTCATGATCAGGTCCATTATTCTCTCAGGATTAAGAGTTCATGTAAATAAAAGTCGTGAAATCTATTATTCAATTGACAGTCATTAGGAGAATAATAAATCTGACAATAGTCCTGTTCAATATGATTTAACTCTTAAAACATATCAACATATCAACTAGAAGTCACCACTTCCATGACTAAGACAAATCATCTTAGTTGATATGTTATAGTCTTCGTAGATGAAATGCCCAATTTTATCACCGATTACGAACCAATTTATGAGTTTACAAAGAACTTGTAACTTATATCTTCTATGACTAAATTACATAAATCACATACTATGCATCTCATAGACTATATGATAATGTCCAAACATTCATGTTACCATTATTTCAGATAATAATAAAACAACTTTATTAATTGCAATATTAAATCATACATCATGTCATACATAATATAATACATAGCATTATATAATAGGATTCTAGGGCACAAATCCCAACAATCTCCCACTTGCCCTAAAGACTATTGTGCATTAATCTAACTCTCATTCCCTTCAAATGCGACTCGAATGTCCTTTGAGGCAAGGCTTTGGTAAAGGGATCTGCTAGATTATTTGCATTTTCAATCTTTACTACCACCACATCTCCACGAGCAATAATGTCTCTAATGATGTGATGCTTTCTCTTGATGTACTTTCCTTTCTTATGATTCCTTGGATCTTTTGATTGTACAACTGCACCACTATTGTCGTAAAACAATGTGATGGGAACTTGTTCCATTTTCATTACACCAAGGTCAGAAAGAAATTTCTTGAGCCATACAGCTTCCTTTGCTGCTTCATAAGTAGCAACATATTCTGCTTCTATGGTGGAGTCTGCAATACAAGATTGCTTGACAGTCTTCCAAGTTATGGCTCTACCTCCCAAAGTGAAAACACATCCTGATATAGATTTTCTGAAATCTAGATCCGATTGAAAATCTAAATCTGTATAGCCAATGGGAATCAAATCCTCACAATGGTAAACAAGCATATAATTTCTCGTTCTCCGTAGATACTTGAGAATATGCTTTACAGCTTGCCAATGTTTTGGTCCTGAATTTGATTGATATCGGCTGATCATGCCTACTGAATAACAAATATCTGGTCGAGTACAAAGCATGGCATACATGAGACTTCCTACTACAGAAGCATAAGAAACTTGTCTTATCATATTTACTTCCTCTTGAGTCTTAGACCTTTGGTCATCAGATACAGGAACTCCATGTCTGAAAGAAAGTAATCATTTCTTGGATTTTTGCATGCTAAACCGTTCTAGAACCTTATCTATATATCCAGTTTGTGATAAGCCTAACATCTTATTCTTACGATCTCGCCAAAGCTTGATCCCTAGAATAAGGTTAGCCTCACCCAAATCCTTCATATTAAATTGACTTGACAGCCAAACCTTTACAGATAACATTACCCCTACATCATTTCCAATGAGTAGAATATCATCAACATAAAGTACTAGGAACATTACTACTTTATCTTGATGTCTTTTGTACACACATGGTTCATCAAGATTTTGTTCAAAACCAAATGATTTGATTACTTGATCAAATCTGATGTTCCATGACCTAGATGCTTGCTTAAGTCCATAAATGGACCTTTTCAACTTGCATATCATATGCTCTTGATTCTTTGCTATGAAATCTTCTGGTTACATCATATAGATTTCCTCTTCAAGATTGCCATTAAGAAATGCAGTCTTGACATCCATTTGTCAAATCTCATAATCATAATGAGCAGCAATGGATAAGAAAATTCTGATAGATTTAAGCATTGCTACTAGTGAAAAGGTTTCTTCATAATCAATACCTTCCTTTTGAGTATACCCTTTTGCCAATAGCCTTGCTTTAAAGGTTTCAACCTTTCCATCTATCTCTCTCTTCCTCTTATAAACCCATTTGCAACCAACAGGTTTAATGTCATTAGGCGCATTTACAAAATCCCAAACATGATTGGAATACATGGAATCTAACTTAGATTTCATAGCTTTGACCCAATGTTGTGCATCTATATCACTCATTGCCTCTTCATAAGTGTAGGGATCCGATGCAGCCTATTCTGAGATAGTTTCATAAGTTTCTCCCAAACCTATGAATCTTATAGGAGATTGAACAATTCTCCCACTACGACGAGGCACCTGTGTACTAGTCATCTCATGAGTAATATCTTGTGGTGTATCTAATACAGCCACATCATCCCTAGTCTCATCCATTGGTTGTTTATTTACAGGTTCATTCATTTCAGCCAAAACAACTCTACTTCTAGGAGTATAATTACTCATATAGTCATTTTTCAAGAATTTGGCATTTGTACTAACAAACACTTTATTATATTTATGACTATAGAATAATCCTCCAACTGTTCCTTTTGGATACTCTACAAAGAAAACCACTTCTGTTTTAGACTGTAACTTGTTAGACTTTCCTTTCAACACATATGCTGGACAACCCCAAATATAGAGATGTCTAATACTAGGCTTACACCCATTCCACAACTCAACAGGTGTTTTAGGAATAGACTTCGAAGGTACTAAATTCAGAAGATACATTGCACTATTGCAGTATTTAAGGCATATCCCCAAAATGAAATTGGCAGAGTTGAATAACTCATCATGGACCTAACCATATCTAAAAGAGTCATATTCCTTCTTTCTGCTACACCATTTTGTTGTGGAGTTCCAGGTGTAGTCATTTGGGATACAATCTCATTTTCAGTTAAGTAATCCTTAAAATCCCTAAGAAGATATTCACCACCACAATCAAATCGAATGGCCTTTATGCGTTTGCCTAATTGATTCTCAACTTCAGCCCTAAACTCTTTGAACTTTGCAAAGGTTTCAGATTTTCGTTTCATTAGGTACACATAACCAAATTTAGAGTAATCATCGGTAAAAGTGATGAAATACTCATAACCTCCTCTTGCCTGGATTGATATAGGACCACATACATCTGAATGTACTAGTTCTAACAAATCTTGAGCTCTTCTACCTTTTGCATTAAAAGATCGTTTGGTCATTTTACCTTCCAAACAAGATTCACAAACTGAAATTTCATCAAAGTCCATGGGCTCTAAGAGTCCATCTTTGATCAGTCTTTAAATCCTATTTGAATTAATATGACCTAAACGCAAGTGCCAAAGATATGCATCACTAGTAGAAGGAAATTTTCTTTTTAATGATTTTATATGAGAGTCACGATCTAATTCAGAATTGTATAATTCATGCTTATCAGGAGTTAAAATATAAAGACCATCTACAATATTGCCAGAACAGATAAACACTTTACCCTTCTTTATTACAACATTGTCTTTAAGGATAACACAATATCCATGTTTACCTAAATAAGTTGCAGAAATTAAATTCCTACGAACATTAGGTACATACAGACAGTCTTCCAATATTAAAACTCTAGACTCAAAACATAAATTATAAACACCAACAGCTACAACCAGAATCCTGCTCCCATCAGCCAAAGTAAGAAACAATTCCCCTTCCTTAAGCTTTCTGGTCTCCTGGAACTCCTGCAAAGAATTGCAAATATGATTAGTACAACCTGAATCCACACACCAGGAATTTGTGGGATTCTGCACTAAACATATTTCAAGGAGAAATGAACTTTTCATATCTTTATTCTTGGCAGCTTTGAAAATTGGACAATTCCTCTTCCAATGTCCTTTCTCACCACAATGGAAACATTGTCCTTTGAGCTTCGTTCCTTTGTAAGCAACCCCTAAGGCAATTTGTTTACCCTCTTGCTTAGTGAAGTCCTTCTTCTTCTTCTTCTTCTTCTTACCCTTGCCTTTCGACTTAGGTTAAGAAGTAAAAGTTTCACCTACATTGGCTTCAACATTAGAAGTACCAAGGATGTCTTCCGCTGCTACCAATTCATTCATTAATTCAAACAAGGAATAAATCTTTTTGTTCATATTATAATTAAGTCTGAATTCCTTAAATGATTCTGGTAGTGATTGGAGTATCATATCCACTTAGGATTCTCCATCAATGTCGGCACCTAAAACCTCTAATGTATTTAGATTAGAAATCATTGTGAGACAATGCTCCCTAACTGAACCGCCTTCAGCCATTTTGGTATTATAAATTTGCCTCATGGTTTCTTGCCTTGCAGAACAGCCTTGCTCACCAAACATCTCCTTCAGACTTAGCATTATGTCCGAAGCTAGTTCTACATCCTGCATTTGATGCTGTAGAACATTTGAGATAAATGTTAGGATGTAGCACTTGGCCATTTCATTAGATTTCTGCCAACAATCATATCGTTGTTTTTCCTCAAGAGGAGTATCTAATAAAGGAAAACTAGGACATGGTTTAGTATGCACATATTTGTGCTCTTCAGCTATGAGAACTATGTCTAAATTTCTTTTCCAGTCAACATAGTTGGATCCAGTCAGTTTGTTTTAATTAAGAATAGTAACAAGTGGGCTAAAAGATGCCATGTTCAAATCTGAAATTAATAAACACAAATATAATAAGTAAACTAAACATTATCAATTTAGCATATAAACATATAGTATGGAACCTTAATAAATCCATAATATAATATATGCAACGACAACCCAATCTCATATTCAATATCCCTCAGCATAGAGTGAATATAAAATATACTGATTGATTGAAAACTATTCTCATTATTAATGTTGTCATGATAACTCTTATCAAACACTAATAATATGCCGTTATACATTTGGCCTCTAAATAGTTATAGTAAGAACTCAGCATAAAGGATACTATAATATTTAGTCTAGTGTATACCATTGTCTAGAATCATGTGTAGCCACTTTTCATCCCCTTAACAGGCTTATTTTGTAGTACCATAACACAACACCCTCCGCATGGAATGCAAAGCTCGAGGCTAAGACAAGGTGTTAGATCAAACCACTATAAACCAAGAAATTCAATCTTGTAGTACCATGAAATAAATACTCTCCACATGAAATGCTAAGCTCGTAGCAAAGACAAAGTATATATTTCACACCACTATGAACCGACAATGGAGGCTGTGAGATCTAACCCTTGTATCTCTCTCCCACTAGATATTTTAAATTAAAGGTTTTTATTTTGTAAACATGTGTAAACTTATCACACACAGCCTTGCACTTTATACATTTAAAACACTAAGAAAAAATGCAAAATTCCCTTCAGTAGCATTTTCGCAAGTATCTCGCGACTAAGCTTTTCTCGCGAAAATGAAATAGTGAAAACACAAAAATTAGACAGAAACTTTCGCTACTGTCTCGCTACTATCTCGCTACTATCTCATGACTAAGCTCTTCCCGTGAAATTAAGTTTAGGCAAAATAGTGAAAACTCAAAAAAAAAAAAAAAAACAGATAGAAACTTTCGCTACTGTCTCGCGACTGTTTCGCGAGTAAAGCTTACCCATGAAAAGTTTTGTGCTTCAAAAACATTTCTAGCGAGTAACTTCGCAGGAAGCTAACCCGCAAAAAACTCGAGTTTTCAATTTTTGAAGGAAAAATTTGAACAGTTTTCTACGGTTTTTTATGAACAAACTATCACCATATGAACATAATTGATGGAGTTTGATATCAAAACTGAAAATCATTGATGTTATAGCCTTAAAGTTCAATTTAACATACTTAAATTCAAATTTAAACAACAACATAACATCAATATCAGTTTTCATCAAATCATAGTTTCAACAAACATGCAAAAAATTAAATACATATATAATCTTCTAACATCATGAAACTATTATCTCTAATTCCAAAACTCATAAAACATGTTAAACAGATTGGAAATTGAAGACCGCTCTGATACCATTTGATGGAAACAAGAGTCTACGCAGCGGAAAAATTAAATTAACGGATCTACTTCATTTACAATTGTCAACATGTGCCATATAAGTTTCAGAATTAGAGAATAAAGTTGTGTACCTTGAAGCAATGAAATTCAAAAACGAAAATTCAGAAGTTCTTGAAAAGACTTTCAATCTTCACTCCAATTCCTCTAACACCCGAGATTTGTGGTCTCTCAATCAGATATATGAGTTTGTTCTAGAGAGAATTGAAGAGTGTCCAACACTCACATACATACCAATTCATTGTCTTCTATTAAATTTGTATGTTTATCTCTATATATCTGATTATCTAATTGGGCTAGCCTTTTGGTCCCACTCCAAGCCACATTCTAAAGCCCAATTGGGCCATCAAACTCAGCTTTAAAAAAAAAACACTTTTTCATTATGCATTTTTTGAAAACTTCACTTTTTCATTATGCACTTTTTCAAAAAGCTGAACCAAACTCACCCTAAATAATAATTATTTTTCAGTTATGGATAAGGGTGGTCATTTGTGTTCATGAGTCGAGTTCGTGTCTTGTCAAGCTATGAGTATTTGGCTATATGGGTTAACCCAAATCCAACTTGTTTAGTAAACGTGTCAAGAATCATCAACCCTATACGTGTGTGTTTTATCAATGACAGAGAGAGAAAGAGAGAATAATGGAAAGCAATAAAAACTGAATTTTCTAGGGAGTGTGTGTTTATATGTGTGAGAGATTTCGGTGGGTTTGATTATTATTAGTACATGAAGATTTTTTTTTACTTTTTTTTTTTTATACAACTTTGAGATTATATTAAGACCAACATATATCATGTGTTTGCACTCCCACTACTAGTACTACTATTATAGTATTACCAAAGAAGCTATAATTGTTTTGACCATATTGCTAGGACAAAAAGGTAAACTGTGCCGATTTGGACTTTTTCCAGTGTTTTGGGACAATTTTTTTTAAGTAATTCAATGGTTGAAAGAGAAGATATTTGTTCATAAAAAAATTAAAATTAAAATTAAAAAGAGAGAAGATTTTTTTTTCAAGTAAACAGTAATACTTATTAGAACACACACGAAAATAGTAATACTAGTGTTTTAAACCAAGTTTATAATATATCATATAACTAAAGTACAACTACAAAATGGTCTAGCATTTGTAATTGTAGACTGGAGTTATAAGCAAGAGAGAAGATATTTGAATTATGTACTAGATGAACTAAACGATGTATCGGGACACCTTTCTTGTATGTGTTATTTGCAATATATGATAAACTTTTCTTTCAATTTTGTATTAAGTTTTTCGCTGTTCATGTGTAGTTACCACTAATTGCATCGCTCATTATCTTTTACATAAATTAAAAGAGTCTTAACTTTATTATATTATCCAAAAAAAAAACCCAAATAATTGTTGGAATTAGAGATGTTCATCACTTCAGTCAATTTAGATTGAGAAAGAAGGATCAATCCACAACCAAAAATACTAATAAAAAAGGATTAGCTTATCAACAGATTTTTTTTTTTTTTTTTTTGAATTAGAGTTTGCAACCATCAATTTCGTGACTTCAAAATACCTAAACAATTAATCTGGCAATCACTCACAACTCGCAAGTCACAACAAAATGGCATGTGTTGAAGCAACAAAATGAGAAAAACCCAAACAAATACTTTAGTGACAGTTCACAACAATGATTTGGCTCAATGGCAATAGCTAGGTTAAAAATAATAGATTTGTTGGCGACAAATCTAAATTTATGGATGGTCGTGGGATTCATCAGGGTATTTTCAGCCCAATTTTCATTAAATAGGTTTTTGAAAATAGCCATGGCCTTTCAAGTTGTCGGGGACGTTTTTGCGACAAGGGCCAAAAATGCGAGAACGGCCCAAATCTCCCCTTGTGTTCTTTAGAAGTGTTTATTATGGAGAATCAAGCAAGTCTAAAACTTTGACCCGCAGTCACACAGAAGAGGGAATTGAGAGAGGTTGTGAGGAAGAGAGGGAAGGTTCCCTTGTACCCATATTTCCACCCCCCCAAGCTTCGGAATTGTGAGATTGTTGATTGGCTGAATGGGGTTTTGCTTTGAAGTTTTAGGTATATGAATAGAACGTGGCTCAACAGGTCTGAAACTTCGACCTGCAGTCACACAGAAGAGGAAATTGAGAGAGGTCGTGAGGAAGAGGGGGAAGGTTCCCCTATACCCATATTTCCACCCCCAAGCTTCGGAATTGTGAGATTATTGACTGGCTGAATGGGTTTTTGCTCTGAAGTTTCAGGTCTCTAGGTAGAACGTGGTTGGCTTATTTATGAGTTGAAGAGGGAGTTTTATATAGAGTTTGAGGTGTTGCTCTTGACTGGTTTTTGAGTAGTGGAAGAGGCTTTTATCCCCTATGACACTATTTTGGTGTTTTGGCTTGGATTGCTTTTGTTTAGGGAAAAGTTTGGTATGCTTTAAGCATGATTTTGGAAATAAAGTGGGTTTTCTTTAATTGGTTGCCTTTGGTAAATTTTAGACCATTGGGAGGGTCACCTAAGTGAAGGCTAGCAGAAGGAGTAGGCCAATGAGAGCCAACTATGTTTAAAGGAAAAAAAATGGTTTGGTCAGAAACTTTGGGCCACAGCCACACAGAGTATAAAAGCTGTTTTGGGGTGGAAATTTTGGATACAAGACCTCTTACATGAGTGTGAGGTGCTAGCAGTGTCCCTTGCCCACTTGGTAGTACGCATGGGCTGGGCTCATGCAAAAGGTCCGAAAGAAACCGACCCATACCCTCCAAACCACACTTCCTCAATTTTCCCAATAAGTCGCATGGGCTTGGACCATGGTTAAAAGAATAAAATATAATATAATACATGAATTGAGCCCACAAGAAAGTCGGGCTTGTTTGAATTGGGCTTGTACGAAATGTGTCGCGAAAATGGGTATCAACACAAGTCAAATTGGGCCAATCAACATGTTTCATGTTTTTTTTTTTTTTTCCATCTTGTCTTTTAAGTTTTAACAGTCCGTTATATAAATTTAGCTTTTTTTGTTCTTAGTGTCCAAGTTTATTAGGTGTGCAGTATTTTGTTATTATTAAACTTAACAATGTTGTATACCTTAATTGCTATTGACATACTAGTAGTGCGGATATTCTTTTACCTCCATAATTTTTCCCTAGTACAAAGGAGATGAATTTCCTATATAAGTTAATCACCAATAAACTCCTACTACCTAATCGTTTAGGATGATTTTGAGCCAACCCTAGAAGTCAATAATTATAAAAGAATTAATACATTGAATTTATATGGTATTAAAACCTCTTTTTTTTTTCTTTTTTTTTTTGTAGTGTAACTCAACAAATTAGAAAATAAGTTAATGCAAATGTACAATAATTTAGCAATCATGGAAGCTTTTTAAAATGGTTCATAGGTATGATGAAAATATAATTTTTTTTTATTTTTTATGAGAGAAAATGGGCTAATTTTCTATACGTTGATGTCTTAGAATTTTCATAACTGAAGACTTATTTGTTGGCATTCTATTTTGTTTTTAGCATTCTTTGAACTTATTATTTTACATTTTACATTTCTATGAAAGATAATTGACGTTTTAAGGAAATGTCTTGATTTCTCTAAATTCTCTAATTTTTGTGTGTCTTAGGAAACACAAGGTCGGCCACATTCTTGAAAGATAATAGCATAAAAACTATTTGCCCAGAATTCATGAGTTAGCTTGTTTTTAACCAATGCATTGATATTTGTTTCTACCACCAATTTACGAGGAATCTGAGATTAATCAGGGGATCAAGGGATAAAGAAAGGCAAGGAAAGTTTAGAAAATAGCACAAATATGTAATATGTGGTTACTGCTTACTTTTTTTTTTTTTGTTGAAATCTATTGCTCTTTCTCTTTAATGTGGCCACATCCTCTTAATCTAAGTTCATATAATGTATCAATTGCTCATACCCATATGAAATGCTTAAAGTCATATCTATAGGAATGAATTTGGGAATGCTTTATGGTGGCTACATCTTTATTTTAGTGTCAACCAAGGTTCTTTTTCTTTTTTCTAAATATGTTTTTGGTTTAGTCTTTGTGGTGAGGACTATGCTATGAAATTTCATAAATTTTTTCTCTTCCTCTCTCTCTCTCTCTCTCTCTCTCTCTCTCTCTCTCTATATATATATATATATTTGCGTAATGTCCACTCTCCCTTCCTATGCTTTTTTTTAAGCTAAAAAAAAATTATGTTAGATTGTTAATTAATAGAAATATTAAATTATATTATTGAGACTTGAAAGAGTTGAAATTAAATAAATATTTTTATCAGTTATGGATATCTTTCAAGAAGGGGAAACCAATAAAAGAGCAAACACCATTTGCCTAGGAAATTCGTAATACCATGGCATTGAAGAAATTGTGCAGTGTTTACCCAAAAAAAAAAGCAAAATTGTGTTGAAGTTGACTAGGAACTATAAACTAAAATTTTATATATCCAGCCCGGTGATCCAAAACAAAATAATAAATTAGAAATTAAAAAAAAGTTATAAAAATAAAGTAAATTATAAAAATTACACCCTGCTTAGGCCTCATGCACGCACACAAGGACAGGGGCACTCCAACACTGAAGGAGGTGACAATTGGAATTATGACAATTTCCATATCTTTCGTGGACCCCACCAGCAATGGTATCAGGTTTGAAGTCCCACTCCTCTTTTCTCTGCACCCCAAAGGTAATAATTGCGCAATAGGCTTAGCACAACATTTCGGCCTAGTTTGACATTTGCCATATTTTCGCAAGCACTCTCCCTCTACTCAAAATCGTACCCACTAACCAGAGTTACCTACCTAGGATTGGTACTGTACCTTATGCGATAACAATAAATGGCTAAGATTAAAAGTTGCTTTTTCTAACTTTAATCTCAACCCTTTATTGCTATCGCATGGATAATTGCATAGTACAAGAAATTTCGTCTACCTGTAAGGCCAAAAGAAATCAGAGAAATAACGAGGCACAATTTTTGTGTGTCCTGACACAAAGCAGATCACAGCCAAATTTGCAGAGCTCCTAGAAACAAAAGGCACACACAATGGTTCCAACTTTTTCAAGACTTGGTAATTGAAAAGTAAACATAATAATTGACAACCCGGAGGCCCAGGGTGACACTAACAACACTCAACAAGCCTTCTTAATTAGCCTAAGAAAAATTTCCATCACCCAAATTTCTCAACAAAACCGGTACTCTAGGTCCCCAATTGTAAAAAACCAATTTAACCAAGCTTCCCCAGACAAATGGACAAAGTTTAGCAAAAAATATCTAGATACGAAAATTTATTAAGATGCAATAAATACTTATCCCGAAAATGATGGATAAGATCTAAGTCTTCTAACTTCCTAAGGACAAAAAAGCAAACAATGCAATAAAAATTTATAGCTTTTGTTAATGGCGGCTATACAATACCCATTAAGTTTGCACTTAGCACTTATTAAGTTGCATGCTTTTATTGAAATAGCCCTACTTTATTCGGGTGAGTTAATACATCCCAAGCACTAACACTAATAAGTGCTATGGCCTATGGGAAAGGAATGGGAGAACATGGGCGCAGGGTAACATACTTAATATGTAAGTATTTCCAATCATCATAAAAAAATAATAGAAAGTAAAGTCATCTATTATTATTATTATTATTATTTAAAGCACCATATCTATATTTATATAGAATTAAGAGCATTCACTTCAAATTTTTTTGAAACACACTTTGAATTTTAGAGAAAGTATGATTTTTTAATATACTAGTTAGTTCATATTTCACAAACCTTACATATGAACAAAGTTTTAAAGATGAACAAACTAGTATATGGTAGAATAGAAGTTCAATAAGTAGTAGAACCAATACATTGTAAGTAATGAGTAAAACATAAGTACAATATCTTAGATGCGGTACATAATATTCCTCAATTATTATTATTATTACTTTTTGTGAATAAAAAATAGGGTTTCTAAGGTGGACTCATCAATCCCATACCATATAGGTAAAAATAATAACACATATATCATGGGACCTTTATATAACTATTATTGTGAGCACAACACATTTGTTAAAGCATCAATGCTCAAAACACTTATTATTATTATTATTATTTTGAGAAACAAACACATACAATTAAATTAGAATACTTGATTGTATTGACTAGTAAAATAAGAATAATATTATTTTTTCCAAAAGAAAAACCAAATGTTTGAATTAAATTAAGGCTGAATGGTTTGAGTTTGGATTTTGGACAGTGAGATTGGGATTGCCTTTGGTCCTTTTTTGTGAGAAGTGGGTAGGAGATTTTCTGGAGAATCAGGTGGTAGAAGTGTAGGACAGTAGGACGGTAGGAGTTTATCTTTCACGCTGAGTTTGTTAGTGTTTGTGATAAAAGAGAGAAGGGCAATTTTGACCACTGCATAAAAAAATAACTTTTCGGAAGTGGTTCTCCTCCCCCATAAAATGGATATAATGGAATATTACCTTAAGTTAATTTCGATAAGGGATACATTTAATTAGTGAAAAGATTGGAGAAAGACTCCATTATTAAAGGCCTTGTTCAAGTTCTATAAAAGAGCATTCTACATGACACAAAGGTATAAATAAAAAAGGAAAAAAAATAAATAAACAAAGTTACTCTTACAAAATATAGCCAAACTTTAGGTGGGGTCTTCAACCTTTTCTCTCTTTTTGTAAATGCTTAGGATCTAAATTGGTTATGCAAAATCTATGCATCAACCAGAAGAGTGTAAAAAATATTGTATTTCTATTCTCTAACATTGATCTTTTCTTTTAGTAGGTAGACAATTGGAGAGTAGGAAGTGGAGTTCAATATGAGACATTATTGAACTATCACTTAAATCTCTTAACATTACTATTAAATCTCTTAACATTACTATTTTTTTTTTTTTAGAATGACTTAACATTACTATTAAATAGTAATCAATTCAAAATTGGAAAAATAATAAAAACTATCCTAAAGTTGCAGAGGTATTGCCAAGATTGCTAGCTAGAAAAGGTTAATTTTTATTTATTTTTAACGAATCAGCACTAATAAAAGTATGTTACGAAAAAGTAAAGTACAAAAAAATATATGTAGGATAGGAAACACGAGGATTGATATATATTAATAAGAGACAAAATGAAAAAAAAAAAAATTGACTCCTAAATAATCAGGGAGTCATCCTTTTGTATTAAAAACAAAAAAACAAAAACAAAAAAAAAAAAACAAAATTGGCTATTATTACTTAAACTAAAAAACCATTTAAACCAACCCTTACACCAATTTTCGCCCTCAAATTGCTGTTGATTTTTTTTTTTTGTTTTTATTTGTCATTGCAAAGTTTTGGGGGTGCTAAACCAACAATGCCCAGAGTGATACGTGTTATGTCTCTTCATGTCCTTGCTGTCTCATAGATTCATATTCCAAGCAATACCTATACCTAAATTCTCAGCCATCGATCTAATCTAATGGCTTAAGCCTTTGACACCTCACCAAATAACAAAAAGGCTATTATACCCTTAAAAAATTTCACAACCCCATTCTCTGCCTCTCCTTCAACCCATTGTCACAGTAGCCCAGCTCATAAACTTCTGTGACCTCCATTTTCTGAAGACTTGAGAAACCCAAGGCCGCGTCGCCGCCTTCGTCTCTGAGGATCAGAGCGTTTCTCTCGCCGCCGAAGCCTACCAGAAAATCAATCTCTTCCTCCTCCAATCCCTAACTCCTCGACGTCTTCATCGAAATCGTCGTCGTCGTCGTCGTGTTCCACTTCGTCTCCGTCTCACAGTCCCACCGGCACCACCCCGAGGTTTTCGGCGCCGGAGGCCGACGTGTGCCTCCGCCAGATCTCGCCGCCGGTCTCTCCGTTTCAGAGATCCGCGGCGAAGATCAAGCCATACTGTGCTAACCGTGCTCATGGAAACCCTAGCAAAATCTACCTCATCCACAACGGGAATCACTGGCAATAGCACCAAATCAGATGGACTAAAATTCAACAAATCCAAACAAAAAAAAAACGTATGAGAAGCAAATCTCTAAAGCAAAATTACTATGGGAGTTTTTATTTTATTTATTAATATATATTTTTACATATTTTATATATATGTGATGTAATCGGACTGTAAAATCGTTGAGATGTATTGCTTTTGATCCATCGCCATTAATGAATTTCAGTCCAATTTCGTTTTGGATCCAAAAAAAAAATGGTGCTGAGCTGAGTTTGTGAGTTACTGTGACAATGGATTGAAGGAGAGGCAGAGAAGGGCTGTGAACTTTTTTTAAGGGTAAAACAGTCTTTTTGTAATTTGGTGAGGTGTCAAAAGCTTAAGTCATTAGATTAAATCTATGGCTGAGAATTTAGGTCACGGGATATGAATCCCTTGTTTCATATCAGCTCTGGCTCTATATATGGCCTCCACTACCCTAACACTCTTACACTATCTTACCTTCATTCTCTTGCTCCCTCTCTCTCCTATTGGTCTATTTTCTTTTAAGGATGGCCGGAGCATGGAATATCTTGAACAAGAACGAAGGTATTATAAATCATATATTATTCTTCTTCTTCTCTTCTTTATCAATTTTTTTTTTTTTTGCTGGTTTTTTACTCAGTTTTGTTTTTTCTTTTTAAAACAGGTTGGTACTTCAAACTCATGGAGAAAATTTCTTTATGGAAATAAGTATGAAACTCATGGTATATATATATTTTTTAATTTCTTGTTTTTTTTTTTTTCGTTCTGATCTATTTCTTTTTTTTATAGAGAAAATTTCTTTATGGAAATAAGTATGAAACTCATGGTATATATATATATAATTTTTTTCGTTCTGATCTATTTCTTTTTTGTATAGAGTATCTTGTAGAAAGTATAGAAAAAAAAGGTCAAAAAATTAAAATTCTTGACTGGAAAGAAATATATGGAAAAGTTCAAGGGACTGACATTTCTAGGGTTTCGGGAGATCAAGAAAATGCAAAGAAGAAAAAGGAAGGGTAAACTAGTGAATCACTTCTTTTTTTGTCGTTGTTTTGGCTTTGGCTTTGTTTGGAAACGTTTTGGTGGTATATTTGCAATGTATACTGGTTTTTTTTTTTTTTTTTTGAAGGCGAAGAGGTCATGCCATTACTTTCATGGTGGTTGAAGGTGCTGCCGAGATCAGCTTAAAAGGAGTAGGGAAGATTGTGATTGTCCGTGATAAGAACCTGACGGATGGGGCCCCAGAAATTGGGGCTGCAGAAATTGGCAGCTCAATGCTTGGTATTGGCTCTACTCTATGTGTAGAAGTATTGGCTCTACTCTGTGTGTTTTTACTCTGTGTGTTTGTATAATAATTGTGTTTCTACTCTGTGTGTTTGTGTTTGTATAATAATCGGAGTGTAACAAAATGATTTTCATTCTAAACCCCAATAAATAATGATTTTCATTTGGAAAAAAATTCCTTAATCAAAATCATCATCAGTTCATATAAATAAAAAAAATGACTTGAAAAAAAAAAAAAAAAAAGACTAATCCCCAATATCGAAACCACCATCAGAGTTTGAATTTACCAGAGCCCGACTGTGGTGGTCTAGGGCCACCTCCACATCTGCTTTTGATCAAAAGCTCCAATTTTCTAAACTCCTCCTATATTTTGTGGTCCATTCTTTGAAATTTCAGCATACATCTTGCACTCTAGTTTTTGCATTTTTGATAAAATTTGTTTCACGTTTTCCATCATCTCAATTTTTGGATGGAAAACGTGAAACAAATTTATCGAAAATGCAAAACTTGGAGGGCAAGATGGATGCTGAATTTCAAAGAATGGACCACAAAATAGAGGAGTTTAGAAGATTGGAGCTTTTGATCAAAAGCAGATGTGAAGGTGGCCCTAGACCACCATAGTTGGGCTCTGGCGGAGACTCAGACATTGATAAAGATACAATCTCTAATGGTGGTTTCGATATTGGGGATTAGTCTTTTTTTTTTTTTTTTTTTTCTTTTTTTCAAGTCCTTTATTTATTTATTTGAATTGATGATGATTTTGATTAAGGAATTTTTTTTTCCAAATGAAAATCATTATTTATTTGGGTTTGGAATGAAAATCATTTTGTTACACTCTGATTATTATATAAACACACAGAGTAGAGCCAATACCAACTTTGGCAAATTAGTTGGATGTGTGATGTATAACTTGTTCTACCTTTAATGGATTTTGAGTAGAGTTGGGATTTATCTTTGCGTTACAACCACTTTTCCTCTCTTCACATGTTTGTTTTCAAAAAAAAAAAAAGTTAGACACAAGTCAAATATTACAACAACAATAATAATACAACACAAGCTGGACATCATGGTTTTAAAAATTAAACTGGACTGGCCAGTTCAATCGATTCAACTGGAAAATAGAGAAAAGGCAAGAAAACCACCTATAAAAGAGTGGTAAAAGATTTAAGGAAAAAAAAAAAAAGGAAAAAGGAGTAAACATAAAACGTGTGGGCATGGGATTGCCGGTGGGAATGGGTGTGGGGCTGCCAATGTGTGGTCAAAAAGTAAAAAACACTGACGTTTATGACTTTTTTTTTAATAATAAATATATTTTTAGTAGAATAATAATTAGTTAAAAGTTAAAACATATAAGTAAAGTTAAATTTTTAAACTATTATTTATAAAAATACGGAATTTAAATAGTATTCAAATAAAAAATCTTTATATTTATTATTGAAAGTTATAAAATTTCACATAAAAATTATTTATCTAGTTTAAATATTTTAATTATATAAATTATAACGTCATCAGTCCGACCATCTGTCCAACTCCAGTCAAAACAAAAAACTAATAATTAATCTCTTTTAGCTTTTTGCCAATACCAATTTTTAAAACCGTGCATCTTGTGGACCATAGCAATGCTTCTGTGGCAATGTGAAATACTTTCTTCTCCACAGATGTGATAAAAAGTACATAAATTGATGTGGATGTTGGCTCATAATTTATTCTGCAAACTCAAGAAGATTTTAAGACCGAGACATGTTCTAACTTAAGATATTTTTTTTGATGAATATCTTAAGTTAGAACATATGTTCAAACTTAGATGGCTTACGAGATTTCCTTTGCTTTTTAAAAAAAGGATTGTAACTTCACTTCCTGGATTTTAACTTGAATAGCTGTACAAAGAGCATGAATTTTACTAACATGAGAGCCCAGATTATTGCCTTAAGTTTAACAATGGTAGATAAGTTTCCTCTCTACTGCAGGTTTCTCTTCGAATGAAAATCAATTTTACTAGTCGCTAACCCGTGCGATACACAAGATGATTTAACGAAATTTATATATATTTACTTTGCTCAAATAAATACTTGTTTCAAAACGAATATGTTTCACCTTCTATTCAAAATATGGCTCAAAGCATATTTTGATTTTTTTTCTTAATCTTTTTAATCTAGAATTGTAAAAAGAGGATGAAACTCTTAACAAATTTAAGTTAACAAAGGACATTTGTGTATATAAATCTTTCCATTTGAGAATTTTCACGGCCTTGCAGTTAATGCCCAAAAAACCAAGTCAATCCCTTCTATTTAGCAATGGAATACAAAAGGGGTGCCCTCTCCTTTTCTTCCAACCTCCAAAGTCACAAGCGAGGATCAACGAATAGATTGTGGGCAATAATAAGAATCCACAACACAAACCTGGGTAAGAAAAACCACATACAACATTGTTTAGATTCTATAGGGTGGTGGGTTACATAGAATTGAGTTTTTTTTTTCAACAAAAAGATTTTAGTAAAAAAGGCAAAGGGGGCAGAACTTTGCCAACAAAATTGGAATGCTTTTGGCGTGAAATTTAAATTGAAAACAACTCATGCCATCAAAACCCTTAAATGTCTATAACTTAAATCCCTTCAGCATCATAGAAAGAAAAATTAGGCAATCACTTGGAGTAACTGGGTCGTGTTCAATAAATTTAAGTGTGTGCAGCCAACTACAGCAACAATAGTAGAGACCAATTTGCACACAAAAAATAAATATAAAGAGAAGAAAAAATCAATCAGAAGAACAAAGTATTAATTAACCTACTTCTTATTAAAATAAAAAATAAAAAAAAGTAATTAACCTAATGAGAGAAATAAGTTTTTGTTGACATTTTTCCCTAAGAATAACTTTTATTTGATAAAGAGGTTGCAAACATTATCAATGAAGAAAATCCAAATGAAATCAGTGCATGCATACATGATTTAATCAAGATGTTCTAACTACAACAACTCATTTCACATCTATTATAAATTTTAGTGGGATGGGATGAAACAGAAATTTGACATGCACTCCAAAAATTAATGTCAAAAACTGAAAGCATACCTTGCTCAGAAACTTCAAGCTTCAAAGAGTCTCAAGTATATAGAGTCCCGGGAGTGGTCACGCGCATTGAATCATATGGGATGTATTAGTGGTGAGTGCTCTCATGCTTGTGCATGTAGAAGCAGTGGTGAGTCTTGCAGTTTCTTGCAAGAGTTTGTGTGACCTCCTGTGTGTGAGGCTTAGTGGTGTTGTATGCTCGTAGGGCTCCCCTAGAGTCAAGGTCTGTGTAAAGGAGAGAAAGTGAAAGGCAATGGCAGAGGAGTTAGAAGTCTTATGGAAGAAACTTTCCTTCACGGAGGAGGAAGATGAGGATATAGAGATTGATAGCAATAGCACAAAAACGGCAAAGGAAGTAGGAAAGAATTGCGCGTTGATGAAGATTATGGCCCATAAAAGCATAAATATAGATGCTTTAAGAAAGAATTTGAGGATGTTGTGGAAACCAAATAAGGGGGTCCAGATTTCCGAGGTAGAGGAAGACCTATTCCTGGTGGAATTTAGTGATGAAAAAGACAAAAAGAAAGTTCTTGATATGTGCCCATGGAGCTATGAAAAACAGCTGGTCCTTATACAGGAGTTTGATGGGGAGCTAACTCCGAAGGAAATAGAGATTAAATGGGCTCCTTTCTGGATCCAAATATTCAATCTTCCCTTAAAGTGTAGGACGAAGGAAATAGGTCGGGCAATTGGATCCAAGCTGGGTGAGGTTCTGGAAATGGATGTTGCAGAATCGGGAGTCCATTGGGGAAGATGTTTACGCGTGAGAGTGCGCATCGATGTGACAAAGAGATTGGTTCGTGGGAAGAAGATAACCATAGAAGGAGGGGAAGGCAGATGGGTTCAGCTCAAGTATGAGAGGCTGCCTAACTTCTGTTATAGGTGTGGCTTACTTAATCACGCCCTAAAGGACTGCTCAGAATCTGGAGAGCACAACGTTGTGGGTGAAAATGAAGAACTACAGTATGGGGCTTGGTTGAGAGGAGAAATCTTTCGGCGTAACGGCCATGAATCCAACTATTATGGTATGGAGAAAGGTGTTGGAACCAGATGATGGGAAACTGGGGCGGTGGTGGAGAAGGGGCCGGAGTTGCTTTAGGCACGTGGGAGCACAAAGAAAGATGGGAAGGAACACGTGCCAAACCTGACGACCATGGAGAAATGCCCGCTGACACGGTATGAAAATAGTGCAGACGCCTTGAAACAACAGCGAGAAATCTTGCACGAAAATGGTATGGTTAGGGAGTTGGTGAGAAAGCAAGTGGAGAAGGAAGTTAATTTGGGTGAAAAAGTCTTGGACCAAGGTAAGGACCAGGCTGGGTTATCAGAAAAGATGTTTTGGGAGACAGCAATGGATCACAAGGAAACGCCAAAATTTGTAATTGTTATGGCGCCAAGCCATGAAACTAACAACGTGGAGGGAGGCCCCTTTTCATCAAGTGCTGACCCAGGCCTAATAGCTATGAGCTATGACACAGTTAAAGGATGGAATGCGGAACCTTTAGGCCCACGAAGTAGGCACTGGAAAAGGCTTGCTCGTGAAGCTAAAACAAACTCAAGGCCTGAAGAAAAAAGCCCAACCGGATTGAAGAGAGAGGGCCCTATACCGCTGCAAGAGCTGGATTCTAATGTCTATAATCAGAAACGAAGGAAAGGGGAAAAACAGAGCAACCAAACCCTTGATGAAAATATACCAAAGGATGGCGGAGTGGCGGTGGCTGCGGTGCAGCACCGCCGAGCCAAATGACGATCTTAGCATGGAACTGCCGGGGTCTTGGATCCTCCCTGGCAGTTCGGACTCTCACCGACGAGGTGAAAGCGAGAGATCCATTGATGGTTTTCCTTGCAGAAACAAAAGCAGGGGAGAGCAGATTGAAGGGTGTTCGAAACAAGATTGGGTATACTCCGGGTATTACGGTACCTAGCGACGGGAGAAGCGGAGGTTTAGCACTGATGTGGAAGGAAGGTACGAAAATTTGTTTCAAAAGTTGCTCCAATTCGCATATTGATGTTGTTGTGGATGGGGAATCGGTATCAACTCCATGGCGTGCTACTGGTTTCTACGGGCAACCTGACGCCGAAAAAAGGTTTATCTCTTGGCAGTTGTTGGAAGTCCTGAAAGAGCAATGCATGATGCCGTGGGTAGTGTTCGGAGATTTTAATGAAATTCTACACCAAGGTGAGAAAATTGGTGGTTTGGACAGAGATGTAAAACAAATGGAGGATTTTAGGTAATGTTTGAGCAGATGTGAGCTTCATGACTTGGGATATTTTGGACAACACTATACTTGGTGTAATGGGCGCTTCGGAGACCAACGAACTAAGCTCAGACTTGACAGAATGGTGGCTAATGAGGCGTGGAGGAGAATTTTCCCTCAGGCAAGAGTGCAGCATGTGTCATTGTCCATCTCGGATCATTGCCTCTTAGCATTGTCCATCAAACGAAGACAACCCCAGAAACCAGCAAAGAAGCGTTTCTTTTTTGAAGAGATGTGGACTAGGGAGGAAGGTTGTAGGGAGATTGTGGAGTTGGCATGGGACCCGTTGCGGGTTGATCCTGAGTATAAGGTCACTGACAGAATTAAGAGCTGCCAAAATGAACTTCAGAAGTGGAACTGGAAAGTGTTTGGGAACGTGCATCAAGTATTGAGACAAAAGAAAGAAAGACTCCAACATTTAGAAGCTCGGGACAGCTTACATGGGGAAGCAGAGGAGATCCAAAGGGTTAAGAAGGAGATTAATGAAAGCCTGATTAGGGAGGAAATCATATGGAATCAAAGGTCTAGGGCACTATGGATAAAATGGGGTGATTGAAACACTCGTTTTTTCCATGCGACGGCTAACCAAAAGAGGAGGAAAAATAGTATTGTGGGATTGCAGGACTTGAATGGTGTATGGAACGAAGAGAAGGAGGGAGTTGAAGGGATTATCATGGACTACTTTACCTCAATTTACAGGTCGGACCAGCCAACCAGCTTTGAAGCTAGTCTAAATGCAATATCTAACCGGGTGTCCACAGATATGAACGCGGAGCTGATTGCTGAGTTCAAGGCAGAGGAAGTGTGGAATGCACTTAAGCAAATGCATCCCACTAAATCCCCCGGCCCAGACGGTATGTCCCCTATTTTCTTTAAAAACTATTGGGATATTGTAGATCCAGAAGTAACAAACTGTGTCCTGAATGCTTTAAATTCTGGAATTATGCCTTGTGGAATAAATGAAACTTATATATGTCTTATCCCAAAAGTGAAGTCCCCTCAGAAAATTACAGAGTTCCGACCCATAAGCCTGTGTAATGTCATATATAAGATAATGTCCAAAATCCTTGCTAATAGACTGAAAAGAATCCTGGCAGTGGTGATTGATGAATCGCAGAGTGCTTTCGTACCTGGGAGGCTGATAACGGACAACGTTCTTGTGGCCTTCGAAACAATGCATTGTATCGATCAAAGGAAAAAGGGAAAGGAAGCATTAATGGCGATAAAGCTCGACATGAGCAAGGCCTACAATAGAGTGGAATGGGTGTATCTAGAGGCTATGATGAGGAAAATGGGGTTCCATGAGAAGTGGATCTCGCTCATTATGATGTGTGTGACCACAGTGTCTTACTCTGTATTAATAAATGGCGAGCCAAAGGGGAAGATTATTCCAACAAGGGGACTGCGCCAAGGGGACCCAATATCTCTGTACCTATTCTTATTGTGTGCTAAAGGATTGTCTGCCATGTTGAAGAGGGAAGAAAGAGTGGGTCACATAAAAGGAGTTGCGGTTAGTAGGGGGGCACCGAGGATATCACATTTACTGTTTGCCGATGACAGTATTGCTTTCTGTAGGGCAACTGTTGAGGAATGTGACAGGATCATAAAGGTGCTAGAAGACTATGAAGGAGACTCGGGGCAAAAACTCAATAAAGAGAAAACTTCCCTTTTCTTTAGTAAGAATACTAACAGGGAGGTCCAGGAGCGAATTAAGGAGAAGTTTGGAGCACAAATTGTTCAGCACCATGAAAAATACCTAGGTTTGCCTCCACTTGTGGGGAAGAACAAAAGAAAGGCCTTTAACCGCATCAAAGACCAAGTAGGAAGGAAAATATCGGGTTGGAAGGGTAGACTCCTCTCTCATGCAGGTAGAGAAATACTCATCAAGGCAGTAGCTCAAGCTACGCCTACTTATACGATGAGTTGTTTCAAAATTCCGGACTCTTTGTGTACGGAACTGAATTCGATGATGAGTAGATTCTGGTGGGGGCAAAAGGATAAAGAGAGGAATCTGGCTTGGGTCTCTTGGGAGAAAATGTGCACTCCCAAATCAGATGGTGGGATGGGATTTAGAGATCTTAAAGCGTTCAACCTAGCACTTCTTACAAAACAAGGGTGGAGAATTAAGCAAGACCCACACTCTTTGGTACACAGAGTATTTAAGGCAAAATACTTCATGGATAGTTCCTTCGAAGAGGCTCAAGTGGGGCGAAGACCCTCCTATGCATGGAGAAGCATAGTGGCAGCAAAGCCGGTCATAGAAAAGGGCTCTAGATGGTGCATTGGAAATGGAGCAAGTGTTCGCATCTGGAAGGATAGGTGGATACCAAAGCTAGAATCCTTCAAAGCAATCAGCCCACACGCTGACCAACAGGATGAGGAAAGGGTCTCAAGCCTCCTGGATGCAGAGAAAAGGTGCTGGGATGTGGTAAAGGTGAGATCCACGTTTCTTCCCCATGAGGCAGAGGCAATTTTGAGCATTCCAATCAGCTTTCGTTTGCCAGAAGACTCCATAATATGGGCGTGGACTCCGAATGGAAAATTTAACATTAAAAGTGCATACAAGTTAGCTAAAAAATGGTTAAAAGAAGGACAGTGCAGGTCTGATGGGGGGAGCAGCTCAAATAACGCGGGTATGAAGGCAATGTGGAAGCTTACTTGGCATTTGAACTGCCTAAATAAAATAAAACATTTTTTTTGGAGGGCTTGTAAAAACATCCTACCCACAAAGCTCAAGTTGAAAGAAAAGGGAATTGGGAGAGATGATAGATGTGAGATATGTGAACAAAGTGAATCCTCGGGTCATGCCTTGTGGAGTTGCAAATCAGCTAAAAAAGTGTGGAGCAACACAAAGATTAAGCTGCCTTATTTTCAGGACCCTCCAAGGGACTTTATCGATATAGTTTGGGCAATCAATGACACACATCCGGGGATCAACTGGGAGCTGTTTGCAGTGACAGCTTGGAGCCTGTGGAACAATAGGAACAAGGTTTGCCATGGGGAACAAAGCAAGAGGCTCGATGTGATTGTGAGGGAGGTAGCTGCATATTGGAAGGAAGTTCAGGAGGTTAAGCAAATCCAAGAAAGACCTTCCATTCCTGCAAAACCTCCTTGGACCCCTCCTAATCGGGGATGGTTTAAAGTCAACACGGATGGAGCTATTTTTGAAGACTTAGGGTGTTGTGGAATTGGGGTGGTTATTAGGAATGAGAGGGGTCAACTGATGGGAGCCATGAGTAAGAAACTTGAGCTGCCTTTAGGTGCGTTGGAAACTGAAGCTAAAGCTATGGAGGAGGGAATGCTACTTGCGTGGGACTTGGGGCTGAAGGAGATCATCATGGAATGTGATTCGGAGCTGGTGGTGAAGGCCCTTGGTGATCAAAGTTTGCTGCAGAATTCCATCCAGAAGGTAATAGAAGGGATAAAAGAGGGGTTGAAATGCTTTACGGCGTGGAGGGTAACACACATTCGCAGGAGTGGGAATGCTACTGCTCATATCATGGCTAGGAATGCCAAACTGTTGAACCAGTGTAATATTTGGGTAGAGGATATTCCACCCATAATAGCTGATCAACTTCAACGTGATGTAATCTGTTTGAACGTTTCTTCTTTAAATGAAATCTAGTTACATGTTGTTTATCAAAAAAAAAAAAAAAGTATATAGAGTCCCTTAAACAATAGGGGTAAAAAACAATTATTGAGAGCATAATATATTCTTAGATCCTTTCATAAATTAAAATAATGACCGAAATAACATAAAAATCACAATAACAAACTACAAAATTTGGACTAAAATTATAAACTTTGACACTTTCAATGACATTAATAATAAATTATAAACTTACTATACATGGCTTGTAAATCTACGGACATCTTTTCCCTATGAAACACATAATAATTGGTCTAAAATAATATTAAATTTCCGGAGTGGGATGTACAAATACTGCCTAGAATCATGATTGGAACAAACAATCTCCAAACGCTCCTACAGATACTAATGTAGGTTTAACGATTGCGTTGGTGCAGGGAGGTTTGTGTGCGAGAAAGCTGGGTCGCTGTAAAGGAAGAAGCAAATTAAAAAATAATAAAATAGGAGGAACAATCCAAACGGGGATAGATATAGTCAAGAAACCGTGCAATAATTTATTAGTTGTGACGTTAAGCAAACATGGCTTAAAATTCCAATCTGCATAAAGCAATAATCTTCTCCAAAAAGATCTTCTCCACATATGTTAAGCAATAATTTACTATGGAGTGGTGTTTATGGGTTTCCTACCTTTCCTTGTGTTGATTGTTGATCAATACCTCCAAAGAGATTGAAAGCTCGAAAACGTGTTGAAAACACAAGAGCTGTTTAGACCCCCTAATTAAAATTACGGCTCGATAGATTTTACACAACTTTAATACAAAGTGCGGAATAGTGTAAAAGCGAGCGGATGAACAAGAAACTACTCTAATTCATAATTAAAGCAACACAGTAGTAATAATGAAATTAAACAAGAGTAGGGAAGAAGGATGCAAACACAGAAAACACCGAGACGTGTTCTCGAAGAGGAAACCGAAGAACTCGGCGAAAAACCTCTCCACCGCCCTCCAAGCGGAAATCAATCCACTAGACAATCAGTTGGGATACATGAGTAAGCAAAAGACCATCCAAGCCTAATCTACCCGATGTACCTAAGCCCTCCAAGCTTCTACTCCAACAAGGCTTCTCGGAACCGTGTCTTGTCTTAGTTCTCCAGATCCCGCAACAAGCTCCATGTTGCATCTGCCATTCCAGGCTTCTTCCAATACTTCCCAGCAGC
This sequence comes from Quercus cerris, assembly GCA_963669245.1. NCBI lineage: Eukaryota > Viridiplantae > Streptophyta > Magnoliopsida > Fagales > Fagaceae > Quercus > Quercus cerris. Next base: position 962,059 of record OY770008.1, on the reverse strand, counting down.
ACCAAAACGTCACTCAACACTCTCAAAGGGTGTGGTAAGTGTTTGGGCTATCAACCTCTCAATGGTGTGGAAATGGAGAGGGAAGGGTTGAGGATACCACAAGCAATTGTATAGAGAAAGGTGGGGATGGCAATATCTAATTCCAAATGTGTTTGGCTAGGGTTTTCTCTCTGAAGCATTCCTCAACATTTGTGGGTAATAGGGGTTTATATAGGATAGGTGCAAAATGAGTGAGTCAGTCAGTACAGGCTGGTAGAACAGCATGTTTCGCGGGTGTCTCGCGGGAAGGCCTTACCCCCGAGATACTCGCGAGAGACAGCTGTCTCCACCTGTCCTGACTCTTCGCATTCCAGCATGTGCAAGGCACATGCTTCACTTCGCGGGAAGCTAAGTCGCGACATACCTGCGAGATTCCTTCAGCTTCCAAATTGCTTGAGTCTTCACACACTCTCTATCACACACCCCTTACATCAATTCCCACAACAAATACAGGGTATAAAAAATTGATAGTAATTACAATCAAATTTGGCACGGAATAAAAGCCAACAAAACACATAGTTGTAAATCACAACTTTACAATCTCCCCCTTTGGCTATTCCGTGACAAAACCCTAAAACAGACTCTAGACTTAAATGTGAGTTTGGGAACACAGGCAAAACTCACTCACACCTAATTCTAGATTCTGATAAGCTCTTGAAACATATGAACAAGTAACTCCTGAAACACAACAACAAAATATTATCATTGTATGCAGAAAACTTGAAAAACATATGGAGCAATAATAGCATGATCAAGCAAGATGAAATAGATAACACTAGATCATGGCAATATCAAACAAGTAATCACTATACACAAGCAATTACTATGCTCATTCACACAAGGAATGAACATCCGGATATGCAAGATGATAAGCTCATTTGAAGAGTACCATTTGCAAATCCAACACTCAACCAATGCAAAATACTCGAAGTATTTGCATCTAGGAACAATCCTACTAGGGCACAAGAGTGTTCATCACTCAACCAATGCATAGAACGTGTATGCATCTAGGAACAATCCTACACGGGCACAGGAGTGTTCATCACTCAACCAATGCATAGAACGTGTATGCATCTAGGAACAATCCTACACGGGCACAAGAGTGATGTAGTGAAGTAAAATGTGTGACATTGAACTTCAATAGCACAAGCATAAAGGCTGCATGAACAAAGTACTGAAAATGCATGGCACATACCATAGAAGCCTACAAACATGCAATGAAACAAACCCTTAAAGCTTACAAAAGCAACATGGGTACATGCAAATTATGCTACAAAGCATAGAGAATATCATAAAAGAAACATCTGAAATAATACTTAAATAAAGCATAGTATCAAAGCTTTAAACCAAAAGCCGTAAAACAGTTATGAAAACTAAAAAGAACTGAATAAAAACCGTCTGAAAAACCAATAACCAATGTTACTAAATGTTACTAAGTTGCTAGACTATGCTCCCCCTAACGCTGTGCAAGCTCTTCTCTAGCTCCCCCTCAGAATTTTCTCCCCCTTTTTGACCGGAATGGCCAAAGGGTCAGAACTGATCTGACTCTGAATCCGAGCCGTGCTCCATAGATAAGTCTTGTACTTGAGAAGAGAGCGCGGTGATCTGTCCTTAAAGGTATGCAAACTGATCCGCGGTGTATTGTACATGGGAGTCAAGCACCGTAGACATCTGATCTATCTTAGCAAGCAACTGATCCAGTTTGCTTAAGCCTTGTGGAGGAGCCGAAGATGATGGCTGTGCAGAAGGCTCAGGAGCTGAGGTGAACCTGTCAATCTCTTCCTCTGTATCTTCACCTTCATCATGCTGAACCTGTCGTGGTGGCGGTATGGTATGCACACCGGTCTTAGAGCCCTTGATGTGTGCAATGCTCCTAGTCAGTGTATGACCACCAATGGGATAGTCCCTTGGAACAACCGTGAGGCCACTGGGCAGCTTGAGCTTTGCCTTGGCAATCAGTCCCATGATCAAAGAGGGGAACGGCATCACAGTTCGTGAATTCTGCTTGGTGATGCTCTTCTTCAGGACATGCATGATATGGCCACAGATGTCAATCTCCTTATGTGTAAAGAGGTCATACAAGAATCTAGTTCTCGGAGCAAAAAGAGTGGTGAGATTGGTGACCGGATAGAGATTGTGAATCATCACATAGCTTAGTGTCCTCATTTCTGGAGAGAACTTGATAGTGTTCATGGATGATTTCTTCGGTTCACCACTAAGGAGTTTAATCATTTCGTGAGTAGAACCCATTCTGTCCTCATAAGCAACAGTGATTGGCTGAGATGGAGGACGAGTTTCCAAAAAATCTTGAATGCTCTCTCTTGTAATCACAAACTCCTTGTGTCATACCCAGCACTCAATACATTCTCCGTTGACAGTGGCATTGGAGAAGAACTCTTTGATAATCTCTGAATAGACCACTCCAGTTGGGTTCAGCAACTTAGTCCAAGTTCTATCTTTAAACACTTCAGGGATGAAAGTGTCCTCAAGCGTCTCTAACTGGACTACACGTTCCATGATGATTGTCTTGTCCTTGTAGCAGTCATTGTATTTCATATCAGCTTCTATAGACTTGAAATGATCAGAATCAGTTCAGGCTCGCTTTGAAGACGATTTCTTCTTGGCAGCATGCTTGGTGGGAGACATCTGCACAATTTTACAAAGCAAAGAAGGAAAAAAATATGCACCAACACAAATCAGAAGACAAACTTCATTAGATTCAAGTTAGTTCCAAATTAGACTTAAACTAACTGAAAACATAGCATGGTAGACACTAAACAACATGCTCAAAGACTCCAGCCAATAAAGCATAACCACAATGCAACAAATTAAGAGACAATGCAAGTGTGTGTGTCTATGTGCATGTGCTGATGAGTGTGTGCGGCATGAGATGCATGAGGGTGCCTAAATGTGCCTAGTTGTGTGCCAAGAGAGTGCAACCTAAGCAAAGTGAGTGAACCACACAAGCAAAGATCAAACCAAGTGCAATTAAGTCAAACAAGTGAAAGTCCATGGATTGAAATCACTTGATTCCATTTTAGCACAAAAATGTCACTCGGACATTTTGACAAACACTTAGTGTGAACAAATGCAAATATGACATGAATAATGCATGAACATGGATAAAACGTGCCTAAATACACTTTAAACTGCCACAATGGGCCAACACAGAAGCACACACAACAAATGGGACACAGCCCAATCAAAAATTTTTAAAAAAGAACACCCAATTTAGAACACTAACCCAAAGATTCGAAAATCCCCAATTATCAAAACCTTAACAAAAAGTTCTGCATAATCTAAGCAAAAACTTAAAAGGAAATGATTAACACACATACCTTGAAGAAGAAAACGCAGAAAACGGGCTTGGATTGAAGGGATATGAATGAAATAGTGATTTTGGGATGAAACGGTTCGAGAGAGGTTGAGCGAGGGAAGTTTTAGAATTTTGAAAAAACTGTCACATCAGCTATATAAAAATAGAAAACACGCGTTTTTCGCAAGTTAGAGAGTGGCGACACAGTCGCGAGACAGTCGCGAGAAGGGCCACTGAAGCACAAAATTTTCGCGAGAAGCATTAGGTCGCAAAACAGCCGCGAGACAGTCGCGGTAACTTCTGTCTGAAATTGGAAAAATCCAATTTTAGCCAAACAGCATTTCGCGAGAAGCTGTTGGTCGCGAGACAGTCGCGAAAGTTTCTGTGTGACATGATAAAATAAAAAAATCCCTCAACCCCTTTTCGCGGGAAGCTCTAAGTCGCGAGCTTCTCGCGAAACAACCCCTGAACCAGTTTTTTGAAGAAACATAAAAACATGCATTTTAATCAAAAACAAATGACAAGAAAGTATAAAATCACTTTCAAAAACAAATAAAATACTCAAAAATCTTTTTGGGTTTGATTAACAAAGATTGAGCATGTGAAAAACATATTTAATCAAGTACAATCACACAAATGATTATGACATTCATTGAACATAGACTTGTGTGTTGTGTGTGGATATCAAAAATGAGATAGTCCTTAGTCCAATGTGAAGCTTCAATGATCAATTCAATCAAGGCATACACAACTAGCACTAGATTATGTGACCTATCTCAATTATAGAAACATGCATATATGACCTCCCACACGAACTTGATAACAATTCATTGAAGCTTTTCATTTTGCTCCATATTTAACATATCATTTGCAACTTTTGAGCAAAGAGAATCTCATTTAGAGAAAGATGCCTGAAATTTTTGATATTTCAATTGATGAGTTAGCCTTTGGCTTTTTGGGCATCAAATATTTTATTTTGGTCGCTTTCCCTTTTTCCTAGTAGAATACTAGTTTGTGCGACAGGCTTTTGCAGCTCTATATCTCCTTTCATTTGGAGATTTACATTTAGAGAGCTCTTTTAAGTAAAAAAAAATAAAAGTGGGAAGATATATAGGCATGAGTCTATGCATGTCTCAAGATCAACAAAACCATTCACTAATCATTCATGACAAGGTTGAAGATCTATTTACAATAGTCACATAGATTTCAGAATCTCTTCCACAATGATATGAGTGCATGAGGGACAAGCTAAGCTCGTTAAATACACAAAGCCATAGGTACAAAGGTATAAGGCAAAACATGTTTTGAGACAAAACTCAACAAAGTGATCAAACTTTTTGGATTTTATAATTTTTATGAGTTTTTGAAATTTTTGAACACACTCAAAACAGAACAGGAAAAGAAAGAACAACACATAAAACCAACCAAGAAAGAAATACAAAAAAAAATGCAACAGCAAATGACCCTAAGCATTGAAAAAATTTATGCATAGACATGTTACAATGCTTATGCATGAGTACCCCTCTTCACCCACACATCACGTGCGTTTGTGGTGATATCCTTAACGGATTGGGCACGAGAATTTGGACTGTCAAACCTTTTGGTGAAACTCTCCAAGCAAGTGGTGAAGGGACCGATCATTTTCATCACGTCCATCATACCGGGATCATGATTCTAACTTCTCGGTTGTTCACCACCCCAAGACCTCATGTCATTTCTCCTTCCTTGTGACCGAGGTGCACTTGAATTGTTATCTGATCTCAGCTTTTGACAATTGGGTCTAGTATGTCCATGCAGTCCGCAGTAATGGCACACATAATCCATTCTTGGACTCCGTTGTGATCTTGGGAGAGATCTTCCTCTGGTTCCATGTTTAGCCACAGATTGATTTCGGGGCTTATTCACCATTCGTTGCTCAGCCACATTCTTCTTCTTTACATCCTCAATTTTCTCAATACTGGGCTCTTCTACAACCGTCTCGTTTGCCTTCACAAACTTCACTTCTTTGGTGACTTTTACTGATGAACTGCTTCCTCCTGTGTATCCCAACCCGGACTTGTCTAAAGAAGGTTTTTGTGATGAGATAACATCATCTAACTTCTGGGATGAGACTCTCTCTATCTTGGCATAAGCTTGCACTACCTCTTGCTCAAGAAACCTCACCTTCGTATAGGCTTCAAACAACTCGCCATTTAGTGTCTCAATCTCACACTTAGCCTCTTTATATCTGACCAAGAGACTTCGGTAATCTTCCTCAGCTTTCTTCATTTTCCTTACAGCTGCCTTGGCTACTCTGGTATACTCTCCCGACTTTTCAAGTAGTAAGGAGTAATTTTCTTGAAGATTAGCTGTATTCTCTTCATCTTCAACATCTGATTCTTCCACAATCCCAATGGACTCTGAATCAAAATGCTCACCAAGCTCCTTCACAAGTGCGCCCAAATCATCCAATGACTCCACATGAGCAATGGTCAAGAATGCGGAGTAGTTTCCCTCTTCGTCACAGCTCTCTTTCGAGTCAGAATTAGAAGAGTCTAAATCACTGAGTGTCGTGGCATAAACTTTGCATTTTCCCCTCAGAAACTTTGGACACTCCTTCTTTAGATGTCCATGGCCATTGCACTCATAGCATACAATTTCTGAAAAAGGTTGAAACTCCCTCCCTTCTTTCCTTGTAAACTCTTTCCTATCACCTCTTGAAGATGAAAATTTTCCTCTGTTGAATGATTTCCCACTGTTCTTCATCTTCAGAAATTTGCGGAAGTTTTTCGCAAGAAATGCTACTTCCTTCTCCACCCCATCTTCTTCGGAGGAATCATCCATCCTTTCGATGATGGTTTTAAGAGCAAGTGATTTACTCATCTTATGGGAAGGCAGTCCCATCTGATATGTTTGGAGAGACCCAACTAATTCTTGAATTTTAATCTTATCCAAATCCTTGCTTTCCTCTATGGTTGTAACTTTTGCTCTAAAACTTTCAGGCAAGGACCTCAATACTTTTCTCACCACCTTAGCATCTTCAATCTTCTCCCCAAGATTGAGTTTAGCAATTACAATTTCATTGAGCTTCCCATAGAATGAATCAAACGGTTCATCATCACCCATCTTGAGCTCTTCAAATTTGGTGGTTAGCATCTGAAGTTTTGTGTCCTTAACTTTCTTTGTACCCTCATAAGTGGTCTCCAAAATCTCCCAAGCTTCTTTGGCAACGGTCATATGAGAGATCCTATGGAATTCATCAGGAGACATAGCACAAAAAATAGCGTTTAAAGCTTTGATATTAGCATTGGCTGCTGCTAGAGCTGCCTTGTCCCAATTAGCTTTGGGTGCCTCCGGCTTAGTCCAGCCTAGCTCTACCGCATCCCAAACAGTATCTTCTATAGAGCATAAAAATGCTCTCATTCTGACTTTTCAGAATGCGTAATTGTTGCCATCAAAAAATGGAGGAACATTGAGCGATTGAGACCGGTCCATCTCAAATATGGTCAAGGATCACACTAAGGTATTTAAACCACAGCAAGTGTACCCGCTCTGATACCAATTGAAAGCTCGAAAACGTGTTGAAAACACAAGAGCTGTTTAGACCCCCTAATTAAAATTACGGCTCGATAGATTTTACACAACTTTAATACAAAGTGCGGAATAGTGTAAAAGCGAGCGGATGAACAAGAAACTACTCTAATTCATAATTAAAGCAACACAGCAGTAATAATGAAATTAAACAAGAGTAGGGAAGAAGGATGCAAACACAGAAAATACCGAGACGTGTTCTCGAAGAGGAAACCGAAGAACTCGGCGAAAAACCTCTCCACCGCCCTCCAAGCGGAAATCGATCCACTAGACAATCAGTTGGGATATATGAGTAAGCAAAAGACCCTCCAAGCCTAATCTACCCGATGTACCTAAACCCTCCAAACTCTTACTCCAACAAGACTTCTCGGAACTGTGTCTTGTCTTAGTTCTCCGGATCCCGCAACAAGCTCCATGTTGCATCTGCCATTCCAGGCTTCTTCCAATACTTCCCAGCAGCACCAAAACGTCACTCAACACTCTCAAAGGGTGTGGTAAGTGTTTGGGCTATCAACCTCTCAATGGTGTGGAAATGGAGAGGGAAGGGTTGAGGAGATACCACAAGCAATTGTATAGAGAAAGGTGGGGATGGCAATCTTTAATTCCAAATGTGTTTGGCTAAGGTTTTCTCTCTGAAGCATTCCTCAACATTTGTGGGTAATGGAGGTTTATATAGGATAGGTGCAAAATGTGTGAGTCAGTCAGTACAGGCTGGCAGAACAGCATGTCTCGCGGGTGTCTCGCGGGAAGGCCTTACCCGCGAGATACTCGCGAGAGACAGCTGTCTCCACCTGTCTTGACTCTTCGCATTCCAGCATGTGCAAGGCACATGCTTCACTTCGCGGGAAGCTAAGTCGCGACATACCCGCGAGATTCCTTCAGCTTCCAAATTGCTTAAGTCTTCACACACTCTCTATCACACACCCCTTACATCAATTCCCACAACAAATACAGGGTATAAACAATTGATAGTAATTACAATCAAATTTGGCACGGAATAAAAGCCAACAAAACACATAGTTGTAAATCACAACTTTACAGAGATATTTATCTTTATTTTCACCAGTCACGCTAGACTCATCCACCTTCAAAGAATACCCTTCTAAGAATAACCCATCAAAGGGAACTTGATCACCAATCTTTAAGCACAACGTCACTCACTGCTGACACAGCAACCACCAAAAAGACATCAAGAATAATACTCCTACCATCATACCACCCATCTTCCCAGCCATGTTGCTTGATACCAAAGCCAAGAGAGAGTACAGCACATGCCAATAATATTAAAATAGCCGTACCTTTAAATGCATCAAACATAAATCTTAGAAACCTTTTTGGCGGTGGTTTTTGGTATTTGTTGGCACTAAAAACAGTTTGTCTATGAATAAGATCAGCCTCACAGCTATTGATACCCTTTTTTACATCAGTTTCAAGAATTAAAGCAAGTTCTTTAACCCCTCCAAACTCTCTCAAAGACTCAAAGTTTTTGTCCCTTGCCGTATCACGAAGCTTCTTTGGATCAACAGTAAGCAAAGAAACTAACAAAACAAAACCAAATACAAATTTCCATAGAGCATAAATCAAAGAGAAGACTACCAAAGCCACATTCAAAAAAACAAAAACAAAAATTACCTCTCAAATTGCCGCCATAGTTTCTCAATCCATGAAACAGAGAAATCATCATCATCAAATACCTTGTCTGCATATTGATTTGCAGGGTTGAAAGCTAATGAAACGATCTATTCTTGATCTACAAAAAAAGGGAGAGAAAATAGATTAAAGCCCTGTAATACGTGATTAGTTTCAGCCTTTGTGTTTTAAGGTTTGAGAGAGGAGTAGAGGAGATATAGATGAGAGAAAAATTGCCGCCATAGTTTCTCAGTCCATGAAACAGAGAAACTATCCTCACAAATACCTTGCATATTGAATTGCTGGGTTGAAAGCTAATAAAACGATCTTGATAGAAAAGAGACTAGAGATATAGATGAGAGAAGCAGATGATAGATGGGTGAGGAAATACCATTTGATGTGAATGTCATAGGCAACAGAGAAGATTATAATTTTTATGCGTGCGCAAAAAATGTAAACTTTCTTTAATTGCTAAGATTAGCATTCCTAAGATAATTATTTGAATTTTTAAAACAAGGTCGCATCAAATACCAAGCATAAAATTTAACATAAGAACAATGGTAAAAGCCTTAATATTGTTCACATTTATTTCTTTTCCAGTACAATTCTAGCAACAAATGAAGCATCAAATTAATAACCTTATCTACATAATATTTGCTTATGAAAGGTCATGGGCTTTGATGAGTGGGGAAGGTATGTTAAGTCTTTTTTATGACTCAAACTTTGCTCATTCAATCAGTTCCCAGTTGAGCCAAAAATAAATTCCAATTTCCGTCATTTAATTCAAGAAGGAAAGAACCTTAGCATGCGGATTCAAGAAGAGGCGACATGTCAACCCAAACTGAGTCGTCGCCGGAGGGAATGGTGGTGCGTTTGGGTACGGAGACCTCCACCGCCGCATCATCTGCCACTTTTTTGCTGATTGTTGCTTTATGGGTTATTTTCAGTGCTTGGGATTCTCTCTCTCACTATGTCTCTGAGTCTTTGCTTTGCTTTGGGACTGTTGGTCTGCGCAAACGCAAAGAACTTTTGCTTAACGAAGAAGGCCCAAGTTTTTTGTTTAAAATAAAACCTAAGATATTTAAAAATTAAAATAAAATAAAATAAAACCTAAAATAAAAAGAAAAAAAATAGTGATGATATAGAAAATTGTGGGAGTTTCAAAGGCTTCGGTTTTATATATATTTATATATATATATATATATATATATATATATATATATATGAGGTTTGGCAGTAAAGCTCCAATTCCATCTCATGTTGTTCAAGGCTCTTGTTGAGCAGTTTCCAATGTAGAAAGATCATGTAAATAGTGCTAATAGGGGTGAGTTACAGCTTGTTGGAGGCTCAATTTTAGAGAGAGAGAGAGTTTACAGATTCATGCTTGCACAGTAATCACACAAGTAATCGCGCAGATTATGGTTCAAAAATAAAGGTTTTAGTAGCATTAATAAATCATATGAACCATAAGCTAAGCGTATGCTATTAGCAATCTTTGCAAAATAACCTACACAACTGTCTCTAACTCTCCATCTCCCTATTTAACATGTATAAGGTTACAATTAGCACAACCAGTGTATCAATTGTTCATAAACATTTCTCGTACGCGGTATGCTTATAAATATATCACACCAAATTGTTACTGACAAAGTAACTTAAGATGAAGCACTGTTCAAATGGTTAACTACTCCAAACAATCTCTAAACATAGACATAATTTATAGATATTAGTCTACTACTGATATTCATGAGGCACTGGTGAACAACACCACCATAGTTAGGAGCCTACTTGAATTGGGGACAATCTAAGCGGCATCCATCACAACCTCCATAACCTTTGCTAATGCAATGCATGATTGATGAAAGAAAAAAAGTTATTAAAAACTTGAGAAAGCTCAAGATTATGTTACATTGAACACTGCATACAAAGAACCTAGAATAAGTTAGCCACTTTAAAAATTAGTTTTGTGTGTGTGTGTGTGTGTGTGAAGATAATTCTTTTGGCCCCCATAATGCCAAATTTTCATCACAATCAATATCAACACAAGATTATGTAGCTATAATTTGTAACAGGCATTACCCACAAATTTTTGTGAAGATAAACTTGATAACAAGGCAGAAAAGAAAGATTATTTATCCTTAATGCTTATGGAAGGGGTGACTAAGAGTTGGTGCATGACTGTAATTTGAATTTCTTTTATTTTAAAACATCAAAAAACTAAAGGCCTTCTTTTTTCCCAAATGGGGGGAAAATGATTTAGCCATTGAAGATTATGCATTGCTACATTGGAATTTCTTTCAAGGTTAAAGGTCTCTAGTTGAAGTCTAATTGATGCACTAGTCATGGTTTTAAAGGTCCACATATTTTCCCTACCAAATAGTCATCAAGATTCAAATTTACAAACTCCATTTCATTCTACAAACCCTAACCCTTAATTTCTTCTATTTCTAAAATTGGTTGGAGACCATGCCTCATGCAAAAATAACTAGTTTGAATCTACCCATCCCCCTCCCTTTGGGACCAAAAAAATTTATTAAAAAAAAAAAAGAAAGAAAAAAATTCTTATTTTCTTCTATCATATTAAAACGTAAATCCACATATTCACCTAATACTAAGCCCATCACAAGCAAAGGAACTTCTCCCATCTATCCTCAGACCCTACATTTCAGTCAAATCTATACTACATTCACAAGCATGAAACAACGCACAAAAATAGATGCATTTTAATGAATTTCAATCAGTTGAGATTCTTACTCTAACTTTGTTTTTAGAGAGATGCTACGTTCACAACATTTTCACAACAAATCACATGTGGTTAGTTATTATTAATTCAAATTTGAACCTAACACTAAGATTACTTTTTTACCCCAACAATTACAACCAGTAACAACCTTCCACTTAGGATTTGTTGTAAAAATGTTGTGGACAAATTATTTCTCTTGTTTTTATTTACAAGTTATGAATATAAATGATTAAATAGCCATACTATACCATTGTCATTGTTTACAATTACTAAGACAATCAAATGAATAGAAGTGATAATTAATTTGGCACCATTGAAACTGCGTCAACTAGATTCTAGATTCATAGGATTGAAAAGGCAAAAATATTGGATCATAAAACTCAATTAGACAGGAAATAAGTCTCATAACAGGATTTCAAATTAAGAATTAATTTAAAAAATACAACTTAAACCATAAACTATATATTCCTTATATCTCATTACTGAGAATAAAAGCCAAGACATGAGTATTATATCATATAAACAGAATATTTAAAAGTTTCTAAATTAAACACAGTTTACCTCTTTGTAATTCTCATAAGCTATCCGGCACATTTGAGGGTCTTTTGAATGTTTATGCCCATGGTACTCGTCCATACTGGCAAAACCTACAGCAGTTGCTATCCTTTGTTTGGATTCCTCCCACTCTGCAATAAAAAGCAAGAACTAGCACACCTCATCCACATATATAACAAAAGCATTTTTTAAATGAAAATAAAAATGAATAAACGGAAATCAAACACCAAGATAGGTTTGACTAACTCTTAATTCTTTTAGATATGGGTTGAAGATGTGGGTCTGCAGGAATGATGCATGAGACTAGTTAAGTTGAAGTGTAAATAACTAAAACATGATGTATAGAAGTTCAAGTGGTAACACATTAGATGTGCTATGCATCATATAAATAAAAGTGAATAACTTTTTTATAAGTAAATATCAGTGAATGACTAGAGCATAGGAAATTCTAATGGCTAAAGCTTGTTGACTGCTAATATGTGATAATGAAGGTATATATTTATATATGTATGAGAATCATAGTGGGCTAATTTACATAAACGAAACTATGCTAATGAGAAAGCTTGAGCTCAATCAAAATTAATAAACCAAGATTGAACATAAAATTAAGCATTATCTTATGTTCCGTTTGTTTTCCTAAAAATATTTTATCATTTTACAATATTTGTTTTGTTGTAAAATGGTTGGTCAATTGTAAAATATTTTCAGTCAACAGATAAAGCCTAGGCAAAAAGATATAAAATGTTTTACACTCAAAAAATGGGTAAATATTTTACAACTTCTCCACTCTCTCACTCCCACCCTGCTCTCTCCATCTCTCACTACTCTCTCCCTCTTCTATCCCACAAACCAGCCCGGTACTCACCCACCAAGTAGTGCAGCAACCATCAGAGGAACCACCTTTCATCAGTGCCACTCATCATTGGCTCCACCATTGTCGGCGCCACTCATCATCAGCTCCACCATTGTCAGCACCACCATCAATTCTCTTCTCAGGTTCATGACCCAAATGCCAATTCGACCCAAACACAAATGCCACCCACCTCTCCCACCCTCTCACACTGACAGGTTTCGTGGGTTTATTTTTTGGCTATCTGATCTGAAATTTTGGGTGGTTGGTGATGGTTTGGTTTTTATTTGGGTGGTTGATAGTGGTTCTGGGTGGGCTAGTGGTGATTTCTGTCAGGGTTTGTGGGTGGTTGGTGGTGGTTTCGGACTAGGCTTGTGGGTTGTTGATGGTGGTTTAGGAGTGGATTGACAGAGGTTGGTGGGGGTTTCAGAGTGGGTTTGTGGGTGGCTGTAGTGGCTGTTTTTCATCCCAATCTAGATTTTTGGGTTATCAGTGGTGGTTTGTGCAACTGTACTTGCATTTCATGTGTCTTGAGAACTAGGAAATTTTTTTCATTTTACAAGAAACAAACATTGAAAAGTGAATTCCACTGCATTTTCAAGTACTCGACCATTGTAAAATGAAGATGTTTTACTGAAAATGTTTCTCATTAGAGTGTTAAGCTCTCATTTGGCACAATAACAACAATGTTTCTAGTGGAACATCTTCAAAAGCCCTAGAAAGATAGTTCACAAGAAAATGATTCCTATATCCACTTCATGCTCTGTCCCTAGACAAAACTAAGCATCCATATATTTTTATAGGAGAAGGCACTCAAACATAGTTACAATCTCATTAATGTATTAATTCTGGAAGCACAAAGAAAATTTTATTTTAATTTAGTCATATTTGATTTTGGAGTCAATTGTAATTATTATAGGTCAATCATATTTTTATTTTCAGTATTAGTAGATAATTATGTTTATTAGTATTTTTTAATTAATTTTATAGAGAAGGGCATTTTTGTAATTCAATAATTGGGATTTCACGAGTCATTTACATTTAAGATTCCTATGTCAATTACAATTAGGGTTTCCTGTTTGCAGTTAGAATTAGGTTTAGTATTCTTTATAAGCATAATAATGCACTATGGAGGGGATTATTTCACATTAAAAAAAAAAAAAAAATCTTTTGAAATTGTCCTAATGGTTTACTGCTGACTCCAGCCAACGTTAGGTGCAAACTCTTAACGGTTTCCAGTTCCACTTGCTTGTTGTCAACTCCAAGCAAGCCTAGATGCTTACTGCTAGATCATCTATCTTTTATTTTTAGGTTTTTTGATTTGTTGCCTGGTTTTGGTTTGTCTTGTGCCATGTATCCTATCATAGGACTTGAGGCCTTTTACAGAAATCACTTTAGCAACTCTAGATGTATAAGGGTTCTTGATAACTTAAGTTCTTAAGGATTATTGAATAGGCTTTAATATATAAAGGTTTAGGAAGGTTTTGGTATATAAAAATTGGATCTTGACTAAATCTTGAGGGAATTTAATGGGTATATAGTATAGAAACAAAGAGTTTGTGAAGTCCAACATATGAGGAGAGAGTATTAGAGGATTCTTTATAGGTTTTGGAATCCCACACAAGTTAGAAGAATAATAAGCAGGTTCATTAATTCCTATTAGTAGTGTTACCATATTGATAAGAAAAGTAGGGAGATGCAATAGTCCCTATAAATTGAGTGTTGGTATAGCTTTTGTAGTATGTGAAATTTTAAAGAAAATGCTTCATCTAATGAGAGAGTTAAGTGACAAAGCTTTGACTAGTGTGTTAATGTGAGAACACCTTGGGGTTTTTTTAAAATTTAGGTTAGTTTTTTATTGTGGGAGAGTGAGAATTTGTGAGTAGTAATCCTTATAACTGGATTTGGGGAGGATAAAATGAGCTGGAAACCAGATAGAAATAAGGGATTCATGGTTAAAGATTATTACAGTCTTCTAGTGGGCTCTAATGATTTTTGTTTCCCTTGGAGAAGCATTTGGGAGAAGAAGATCCCTTCTAGAGTGGCTTTATTTGTTTGGACTGCTACCTTGAGGAAATGTTTGACGATTGACAATTTATGAAAAATGAAGGTGTGCATATTGGATTGGTGTTATATGTGCAAGTGTAATGGTGAATCGGTTGACCATCTTTTCCTTCATTGTCAGGTTGCTAGGGATTTGTGGTCTATGATTTCGTATTTATTTGGAGTAAGTTGGGTCATGCCTAAGTCAATTGTGGGTTCCTTGCTAGCTGGCAAGACTGGTTTGGTCGTCAATGAAATGGTCATATATGAATAATTATTCCCCATTGTTTAATGTGATGTCTTTGGAGGGAAAGAAATAATAGGTGTTTTGAAGATTCTGAGAGATCCATTCCTGACCTCGTGTTATTTTTCTTTAGAACTTTTTTGGATTGATTGTTTGCCTTGCGGAACCAATCATTCTCTTCTATCTTTGATTTTCTTAATTCTTGTAATTTTTGTATTTGACCCTTGTACACTCTGTGTACTAAAGTGTCCATTTTTTTTTTTTGTATCAATAAATCTTATTACTTATCAAAAAAAAAAAAAAAAAAAATTCCTTATAACTAATGATGGATATTTTAATTGGCATTACCCATGGACGTAACATAGAATTTTTGAGTTCTAATCCATATAAAACTCTCAAATCTAAATGATTTTTTGGAATTTCATTTAATCCAATCTCTTTATGAATGTTAATTAATATATAGAATCCTTTTATATGGGAAACTACCAATCCTTTTTTTTAGAAAGGCTAGGACTACTAATCTTTTCCTAGAAAGGTTAGGACTTCTAAATAACATAGAAAAGTAATCAAATAACTCTCAAACTAAATACAAAAATTACACAAAACACAAAATAAGACCAAAATGCCTATAGAACACCCCTTTCTAGAAAATTTGGAAATATCAAACTAACCCTATTTTCCATATGGGAAAGAAAAGGCTTTGTACGAGGGCCATCAACATAATAATAAGGCAAAAACAATAAACAGACTAAAGGTTTCCCTTTTTTAAGATCTTTATTATACTATTTATAACATAAAAAGCATACATAAGATCTTAAATCAAAATTACTAAATCATTCACCATCTTTCGTACCTAAATTTCTTTTTATTAGCTAATGTAAATTAACCAAATTTGAAAATCATAACACTTAAGTCATTCATTCATTCATGGCCCTTACACACAAAACACATCCACACAGAAGACCGGTACTTGTTTGTCTCCCCCCTTATTATCAATCTCAAAGTACCTTGTAATGAAAGCCATTTTTCTAATTAAACTGCTACCATAACGAAACACATAACTGTAATTTCCAACTACCATGTCAAAAGAGGTTACTTCTAATTTCCAACTATCGATAAACCCTTATGTTTTCAAATATAAACGAGCCCTAACCCCATTGCAGAAAATCACACTCCAGAGGAAAAGGAAGATAACCAAATAGTAACCACACAAGATGCCACTAAATCTTAAAATAATGCTCCTTCAGAGTCAGGGTGAACAAAAATATTACCTAGACTTTGAAATACTGTTAGACTGTGGAATTGCCTCCCTCCAAAGGAATGTCCATAAGGCTGTATAAAGATTATATCCAAAAGTTCTTGCAATGCTGTGGTAATAGTCTCCACGCCCAACCTTTCGGTAGGATAGAGTACCACATTATAATCACCTTCCACACACCAAAGAACTTCCCACCAACCCCAGATAATTCCTCCCAAACTAGTCTCCTATTAATGCCATTATTTAGCCCATAGAACCTTGTGAAGACTGCCCAAACCTGGAGGACAACTCTTGACATAGGAAAAATTAAGGGAAAATTTGTCTATGAATAGCTGTGGTGGGCTAAGGTTTAGGAATTTGTGGAAAATGGATTTAAGAGTATTTGAGGAAAAGGTTTAAAGGTTATTTAATGAGCTATTTGATGAATATTTGGTGGAAGTATGCAGAATTTTGGGCTCAATTTTGGGTTGTAGGAGCATTAGCATCCGAACTTCTAAAAATATCCAAGTTTACCCTCTCAAAAGCTACTTTTTTATTTTAACATACCAATTTACAACTCACCCAACATCTCAGTTTTTATTTTACTATACAACATATTAAAATAATATAAACAACCCAATAAAAATAACATATCCCTACTCTCTCTCTCCTCTCTTATCCTCTACAACTTCTCTCTCTTGCTCTCTCTCTCTCTCTCTCAACCACCCAAACCACCCCAGATCAATCCCCTACTGCCCACCACCCAAACCCATACCAAAATCAACCCATCTATTGCCTTCCACCCAAACCACCCCACATCAACCCTCCACTGCCCACTGCCCCCAAACCACCCATCCCCTTGCCCACCTCCCAAACACATACCAAAATCAACCCATCCACCACCACCACCAACCAAAGCAACCAGCCACCACCACATCGCATTCAACAGCTACCAAATACCTCTTCAATTTCTATTTCACTTTCAAACCCCCATCAAATTATACTTCCTAAAATCTCTAACTCGTATCCCTCCTCTTCTCTCTTCTCCCACAACTTCATAGCCATGGCAGAAGCTTCTTGGCTGGACCTCCATGACCAAAACCTCAAAGCTCAGAAGCTCTGCCACTGCCATGGTTCAGCCTATAGCCACTGCTGGGATAGCCTTCTTCTCCCTCGGCTTCTCCCTCTATCTTTGATTCTCCTCATTTTATTTTCTTTCTATTTCTCTTCTTTTTTTCTTTTTTTCTTTTTTGTTCTCTAACTTTTGGCCGAAAGTTTCTATTTTTATTGCCTGCCCATTTGTGGGTTTGGGGATTTGGTTTTCTTTTTAGGGTTTAATGAGTAGGAAAAAGAAGGGATTTTGATTTGGGTTTGGGGGCAAACCACCAATGTGGGTGGTGGTAGTGATAGAGAGAGAGAAGAACAGAAATAGAGAGAGAGAGAGAGAGAGAGAGAGAGAGAGAGAAGAAGAAGAAGAAGAAGAAGAAGAAGAAGAATAAATAATAATAATAATAATAATAAAAGAGGAGAGAGAACAAAAAAAAACAATTTTAAAAAAATTCCCTCTTGCTTCAGTAACATCTTATAACCAAGTTGTAAAATTTTTTAAGAATAGCCCTCTGAATAATGGGCTATTTTTTTTTTGGTTTGATGGTATAAAATAGCATATTGGGAGTTTTAGAACTCCCAATGCTAATGCTCTAAGGAAGAAGAAAAAGAGATTTTTTTATGATGTTCATGGGATGTTTGAATGGTTCCTATAACTTAGAAAAAGAAAAGAAGAAGAAGAGAAGAAAGAAGAGGAGAAGGAAGAAAAGAACCCACAAAGGCCAACATACCTTTATACTCAAAACATTCAATAACTTAATAATCAACTCTTCCCCTTGAATACATTAAGCACAATTTATAGAGACCATTTCTAGTACTAGTACTGTTAGGATTCCTACTAGTACTAGGACTCCTAGTTTGACTAGTAAACCAAATCTCATTTCAATTACACCAAAGGCAATACATTTTTTTTTTGTATAGGTAAGAAAGTTTTATTGATTTGGAAAAAGAAAAAAAAAAACAAAACAAAACAAAACTTTGTACACACAAGAAATGTACTAGTAGTGCATTGAAATCAAAGAAAATTACAGCAATCAATTAAGTCCAAAATACTAGAAAAAGAATGACTGCTCAAAAGCACCATCCACTCAGATAATGATTTCAGGAATGCTTGCTTCACCACCATCGTAGATCTTTCAACGTCCTCAAACACCCTATAGTTTCTTTCCTTCCAAATGGTCCACATGATACACAAAGGAATTGCATTCCAAATATCTACATTACAATGCCTAACAAAACCTCCCCTTCCAACATGCCTATAAATCCACTACCCTCTTCAGCATAACCTGATGAACCTCAAATAGACAAAGAGCTAACATCCAAGGATCCCTATTTTTCTTACACATGCAATGCCAATTTACAATAAGAATGCCTTTTCGTTGAAGTAGGTACATGGTCAGAATCTTTCCTAAGGCAGCTAACCAAACAAAAAAAGCAACTTTAGTAGGAGCATTCACTTTCCAAATACTTTTCCAAAGGCCATACATAAAGGCCATAAACTAAATAAGACTTATTAATAAAATAAAGCCCATGACCCACTACTAAGGTCCACACCCAGAAATTGTAAAATTACTAAAACACCCTTGACTCTAGAATAACCAAATAAAATATATATATATATATATATATATAAAATAAAAACTACCATGGACACTAATTGTTTCTCTAATAATGTTATGGTTATACCAGCAACTCTGAATTTACATGAAACAGAGAGCTTACCTATCCCATCACTTCATCCGCTTTCTCCAAGTCCTTTTGTCCCACGTGAACAATTTGCCAGCAGAAGTCCCAATAGGTCACACAAAAAGCCAATCAACTTGATGATGACCCTATAAACTCTTAATCTTTTTTTTTTTTTTGGTTAAGAGGAAATTATATTAAAATTAGGAAGCCAAAAAAGGCGAAACAGAGGCTGTGCGCCTAATACTGTACAACCCAACAGCGTCAGTGCTCAACATATTACATAAAACATCATTAGATGGCTGATTTAAAACAACAAAATCTTCAGCAAGTGAGTAGCCCGCACGAGCCAGAAAATCCGCACATCTGTTCGCCTCTCTAAAGGTATGTACGACCTTGAAGCGATGAAATAGCCCCAGAAGGTACCTGCAGTCATTGAGAATAGGAGAATAGGCTCTATTAGAGGTTGAGCAGGTAGAAACTAGATTAACAACGGTAATAGCATCAAGCTCAACAACAAGCTGATGGATGCCAAGTTGAGAAGCAAGTAGCAATCCATCTCTCAAGGCCCAACACTCAGCAATGAAGCTGGACGCCACACCAATTCTTCTCATGTAACCCTTAATCCAATTCCCATGTTGGTCTCGAATGAGACCTCCCCCGCCAGCCTTACCCGGGTTTCCTTGAGAAGCCCCGTCCGAGTTTAGTTTACACCAACCATGATCAGGTTTATGCCAACAGATAGGACTGAAAATGTGATGCTTAAGTTGCTGCCTATTACCCACACAAAAAAAAATACTCCCTTGCCATATTAATACACACAGTATGAAGGTTAGCATTACAAATAGAATTCTCAAACACCACTTTGTTTCTATGATTCCACAAACACCAAAGCGCAAAAGGAAAAAGAGACGACCAAGGAATACCGTTGGTTTAGAGCTGTTTGTAGCATAGACAGTTCTGCCTGAGCCATTCAAGCAGATCCAATTGCATAAAATTTGTACAGGCCTGCGTGGCTCGAAGCATATTCCAGAACCTCAAAGCAAAAGGGCAATCCCGCAAAAGATGCAGAATAGATTCTTCTTGATTATGGCATAATGGGCAACACGTTGCGCATTCAATACCCCTGACATTTAGAACTTGTCTAACTGGTATGCTGTTATGGAAGCACAGCCATATAAAATGCTTGATTTTTGGAAGTGTGTCCAACTTCCATAGCCACTTACCCGTAAAGGCCTGAGGATTAGCACTCTCAAAGTTAGCCAAAATATAAGCTGAAGCAGAACTGAACTCACCATCCTTAGAATATTTCCATACCAAAGTATCCTCTTTATCACCAAAGAGTTGCATAGGAGTGGCCCGAATTTGTTCCCGTATTACAGCAGGTAAATCAAAAGAAATTTTATCCCAACACCAACTCCCCAAATGGAACATATCAGAGATGGATAACTCAGCTTCATGTTGATTAAGGGGCCCCTCAATTAGTTCCCTTACCGTATACCCCTTAACCCATTTATCCTCCCAGAATTTCAGATTGGAGTTAGACCCCACGTTCCAGCAAATACCTTTTTCAAATACAGGGAACCCAACCTTGATAGCCGTCCAAATGGAAGAACAAGGCACCTTGTCAGGATCCTTAGAATTACGCCAGCCAGAGGAACAATATTTATTAAGTACAACTTTGCCCCATAGCGATTCTTTCTCCTGGTAAAGCCTCCAATTAAGCTTAGCAAGGAGGGCAATGTTCCTCGCCCTAGCCGCTTGTATACCCAAGTCACCCTCTTCTTTAGATTTGATAATTTGGTCCAGCCAACCAGATGTAATTTTTTCTTTTCCGTAGTTGATCCCTATAAGAAATCCCTGTTAATTTTATCAATTTTATCACAAAGGTGTACAGGCAGCGCAGCCCCTTGCATCACATAGTTGGGGATAGCTGTCATGACCGATTTAACCAACACAGTTCTACTGGCAAAGGATAAAAACTTGACCTTCCATCCAGCCAGTTTAGAAATGATTCTTTCAGCAATGAAATTGTATTGAGACCTGGCAGCTCCCTTGTGTTTTAACGGAAAGCCCAAGTATTTACCCAGGGAGGAAGTAGCTTGAATGCTTAGAATAGCACTGATATTCTCCTTAACACCCTCATGGGAGTTCGGCGAGAAATAAATACGAGATTTTTCAAAGTTCACAAGTTGCCCGGACTCTTCACAGAATTTTTCCAAAACCTCCTTGATGGCCTCAGCTCCATCCGTGTTAGCCTTAGCAAAAAGTAGTAAGTCGTCAGCAAAAAATAAGTGGGAAACCTCCACATTATTCCTAGAGGCTTTCAAAGGTATCCACTTCTTCGACATACAGCTCTTATTTATTAGAAATCCAAGATATTCCATACACAAGATGAAGAGGTATGGGGAGAGAGGGTCGCCTTGGCGAATCCCTCTAGATGGCTTAAAGGCTTCCAATTTACCACCATTAAATAAAATAGAGATACTGGATGAAGAAACACAGCTCATGATTAGCTCTATGAGAACTTGGGGAAAGTGAAAAGCTCTAAGGACTTTAAGAATGAATGACCATTCGAGGCGATCATACGCCTTGGCCAAGTCGATTTTTATAGTCATGAAACCCACCTTGCCTTTCTTGTTATCCAAAGTGTGAATAAGTTCTTGAGCAATGACAACATTATCCAAACCCCTCCTCCCAGGAACAAAGGTTGCCTGATTAAGAGAAACCAATTTATCCAGCAAGGGTCTGATACGGCCCACGATGATCTTGGTAACCACTTTGTAAATGGTATTACATAGGCTATTCGGCCTATAGTTATGGACGCTTTCTGGGTTAGGGCATTTCGAAATGAGGGTTACCAAAGTTTCATTCAAACCCTCTGGCATCCTTCTCATATCAAAAATGGAGAAAATTTCATTACACACAGCAGTCTTCACATCAGCCCAGAAATATTGAAAAAAGCCAGCATGAAGGCCATCGGAACCAGGAGCTTTGAACGGCTTTAAAGCCCAGAGCCCTTGCCTAATCTCCGCCTCCGTAATGGGAACACTCAGACAGTTCCTTTCCTCTTCAGATAAAAAGCAGCAAGCAAAGTTCTCAATATCAGAGGACAAAGTCGAGAAAACCATCCCAGTTTCAAATAACTTGTGATATTCCAACCAAAAGAAGTTCTTAACTCCAGCCTCATCAGTAATCCATTCACCCACAAAATTTTTAATACTCTTGATTTTATTCCTGTGTCTTCTCACGAGGGTGGAAACATGAAAAAAGGAAATGTTACAATCCCCATAAACAGCCCAATTAAGACGAGATTTGAGTGCCCAATACTCCTCTTCCTGTTGCATGATTATTAAATATTCCTCTACCAATTCATTTTCCAGACGAACAAGGAATTGGCTAGGCCCAATTGCAAGGGCTTTCTGGACACCATAGAGCCTGGCTAGCACTCTTCTTTTACGGGTAAACAGGTTCCCAAAAACTGATCTATTCCAGTGATTAGCACTCTCCGTGAATTTCTTAATAGCCACGTTCAAATTAGCTTCCAATTCCCACGCTTCCTTAACAATATTAGGAAATTCAGGATGATGAATCCACATAGTTTGAAATCTAAATGGTCTATTCTGATCCGTAGGGGGGGGGGGGACGTGAGAGTTCAAGGAGAGCAGGGCAGTGATCAGAGAACACCCTCGGCAGATGGGTCACTGAAGCCTCAGGAAACAATAATCTCCAATTCGGATTGGCAAAACAGCAATCAATGTGCTCCAAAATTAAGTCTGGCACTTGCCTTGAGTTTGACCAGGTGAATTTGGGTCCAGAAAATCCAAGATCAATGAGATTACAGCTATCCAGACATTCTTTAAAATCAAGGGCTCTTTTAAGGTTAACCCCTCTTCCCCTAAATTTATCCTCCCCACAGAGAACCTCATTGAAATCGCCCAGAAGCAACCAGGGAAGGTTATGGAGTTTAGCTACTTGCATTAAATTGGCCCATAAAATTCTACATTCATTTACACGTGGACTAGCATAAATAGGAGAAATAAGCCAAGTAAGGTTTGAGTGACATACCTTGACAGTGGCATGGATCTCTTGCTCCGTTGCAGACAGCACAAAAACTTCAACCTCTTCTTTTTTTCATAATAGCCACAGACCACCCGCGTATCCAACAGTATCGGTGGCAAAAAAACCATCAAAAGGAAGCTCCTCAATGATCTTAGCAGCTCTCACACCGCCAACTCTAGTTTCTGTAATGATCAACATTGCAGGAAAATGGTTCACCAAAATCTCCATCACACGTCTTTAAAAATCCGGGTTCAAGGCACCCCTACAATTCCACAAAATGATATTCATTTTTGCACAATGGATGTTTGGGATTTCCGGCGGGTTAGTTCCCATCCTGGCTGAAGCCATCATGCTCCATCCCAACCTCCTCAACATGTCCTTGGACGCCACCCATTCTGGCTTCCACACTACCATGTAGCTCAAAATCCCTTGAATTTCCTCTCGGCAGCAAAGAAGAAGGTCGCAACTCTTCATATGGCTGACAGTCTGAATCAGCTTCATGGTGGCCTGGTTTCCCAAATGAGATGTCATTGTTCCCCTGAAATCTATCACCTTCCTCTCCTGAACAAGCCATCCGTACTCGTCCAAGTGGGGCTGCACTAATGGCCTTCGTAGCATGTTCAACTCCTGAGCCTCCATTTCTGAAATTAGTGGGGCATCCGTGAGAAACCTCCACCATGGGTTTGGGGTTGTTCCCCATGCTGGATGATCCAACGGTAAATTCCCCGTGTTGATACTGGTTTGTGTGATCAGAAACATGTGCTTCCAAGCTCTTTCCAATTCCTCCTCGAACTTGCCCAAAGCTTCCGTCGGGGCTGCCTGGATATGAGCAATCACCACATCGGGGATGGCTATGGCTTTGTTGTGATACCATATTGCCCACCCTGTATTGGTCAGAGAAGGGGAGGAGGGGTTGCCGAGCTCCATGATCAGCGTGTTGGATTTGGTTGCGGACAGAGTATGGGTTAGGACGCTTCAAAGCTCTACTGCTACTAGAAATGGGATTTCTTCTTTCACGAGGAGAAAAAATGGGTTTTCCCCTCAGTGATCCAACTTTCTGAGGTTGAGATTTAATCACGTCAACCGAAGAGCGCAGACTGGCTTCTCCACTAATAATAGCGGTAGTATCCTTGATATGTTGCGTGTGGCAGGCAATCTCACGTGACTCTGAAGTGTTAAAATCTGTCCCAACGTCTCCTTTAGTCTAGCCCGCATTAAACTTGAAGGTCACATCAGGTTTGAAATTAGTCAGACTATTGTCAAAGGGATTGGTAATATCTTTAGTTACTTTGGAACTAACTTCCTGCTGTGGGTGGGAAATCTTGGTCCCACGGCCTCTCCCAAACTGTGCAGTACGTTTCTTTCTCTTAACTAACATCCACTCACCAAAGTTAGGCTCGGTTTGGGTGGCTTTTTGAGCATCACAAAGTGGCGAAGACTGCTCAGCATCTCCAGTCCGCTCCGGGGAAGAAACACGATAACTACAAGCCTCTTACTTATGGCCCATCCTTCCACAACAAAAACACAAAGCCGAAATGCCTTCATACAGAACCTTCTGCCGTAGCTTACCCACTCTAATAGCAGTAACCAAAGGGTTCATGAGATTTATCTGAATGCACAAGCGCGCATAACTGGCCCTTGTCCCAGTGGTAGTGTAAGAATCGATTCTTAGAACCGGTCCAGTGGCTTTTCGGATCTCACGGAGCGCTTCAAGATCATAGAACTCAATAGGCAGTTCCGGAAACCTCACCCAAACTGCAACAGCATCAAAGGAAGCTTCTGAAGCCTTGAAATAAGGCTCCCACGGTTTGATCGCAAGATAATGCTCCCCTATAAACCACGGGCCACCGCGCAGAACCTTATCATAATCCGAGTCATCACTAAATCTTATAAGGAAGAAATCCTTACCAAGGTTAACACAATCCATTCTGGCAGATGGATTCCACAGAGCGTTGAGTTTGGAAGAGAGGTAGCTGTAACCCACAGTCCTACCAAAAACCTTCACAATCTATGCTTTCGCCCAAGGTGCCCTCATACGAGCCTTAGTTTCCTTAGAAAGGTGGACATCTACCATGCCCTCAACGATATCATCAAGATCTGAGTCTGAGTCAACGTCATCTTCCACAATCCTATCAAAGCTGAACGCTTGAGCATAGGCTCCAGGGATATCTCCGACCAAACTATCTCTATAACTTACCTGCTTACGGTGAGACGCCGTTGCCTGAGCAGTGGAACTATCCTTGAATTTTTTCACACTTCTCACAAGTCCTGCTTCTTCCTCACTAGAGCGCATGAGTTGTTACTGTTCTACTTCCATTTTTTTTCATTAACCAATGCTTTTTATAAACTCTTAATCAAATATCCATGATAATGTATCCTAGTTTTCTTTTTTGCAAACATAATAAGTCTACCTTCTACTGTTTGAGCGAATTTCTCTCTCGTTCTTTTTGAGCCATCATTCAACCCTTTAATAATTCAAGAAACAATCTTCGAAGTTCATGGCACCAATAAATCCCTCCCACTATTATTTGTTCTTCTCTTAGAAATCCTAACCTTATAGTAAACATTGATGATCAAATTTATCAATGCCAAGTAACCTCTTGACTCTAAGGCTGCGTTTGTTTTAGTGTAAAATATTTTCCTAGTGTAAAATATTTTCAGGTGAAAATATTTTTAGGAAAAGAAAATATTTTCAAGTGTTTGGTTACATTTTGAAAATTGCTTTGAAAAATATTTTTAGGTGTTTGGTTTCATCATTCTGAAAATGCTCATTTTCTACAAGTTTTTTACATTTTCTTAGCTCCCAAAAAAATTTTATAATAGAAAATTTCAATATATAAACTTAAAAAAACAAAACTCAAAACAAAAAACCATTCATCAAACACTGTATCCTTGGTCAAACTAAGAGAGGGAGGAAGAAAGAGTGAGTGATTGAGGAAAAAAGAGAGGCAAATCGAGAAAGAGATAGAGGCGATTGGTCATGGGTGGGTCGATCTAGAGGCGGCGACGACAAGATCGAGAGAAAAAAATGACTAAATTGTTCATGGGTGGTGGCGACGAGATTGTGAGTAGACGATTTGACCCAAATCGTGGTTGCATGCACGACGGCAGGGCTGTGGGTTGAGGATGACGATCTAGCCTTCACCAGCGGCCAATCTCTCTGTGCTTCTGCTTGGGCTTGGCGTGACTCGTGAGTGATGCGTGGAGGAGAATGGGTCGGCGTGATCTGACCGGATTCGGGGGTGGGTGGTCGGAGTTTGTGACTTTCCCTCTAGCTCTCTCTCTCTTTTCTGGTATGAGACTTCGAAAAATGGGTTTTGAAGGTAAAATAGGTTTGTAAATGGTTTTACGGGTGAAGGGGTCGTATTTTACAATCAAAGGAACTCATTTTTAAGTTGACCATATTTTACATGCACATCCAAACACACGTGATGGGGTAAAATATTTTCCGAATTTCATTTACACTAGAAACAAACAGAGCCTAAGATACATTTGTCTTTCTACAGACTACTGCCATGCCATCCCTCTGATCTCCTAAAACAGCTTCAATTGCACATACAAGTCCGTAATTTCCTCCTCAAACCCATCATATGAGGTTCCCATGAACTTACCAAACCCTTTGGATTTCCTCATCACCTAGCTCAAGTGCTTCTTTGGACTAGGTGGGTTCTCTACTATTGCCTTTTTTTTTTCTCCCCTCATCAAAAACAGGGAGTGTTGCTCGACCCACAATAGATCATCATAAAATGCCCAACTAAACCAAATCTAAAGTCAAAAATATTAAAGCAAAGGCCTCGTTGCATCCCTTATCATTCGCATCAAACTCAGTATCCACAAAGCTTCCATTTTCCTCTTCATATCATTCCTCGTACTTTTCCGACACCTCACCAAACTCTGCTAGTGCTTTCCCCCTTTTATGGAGATCTAGCATCACTCTAGTCCTAGGAGGAGGTAGTGGGAGCTTTGACAACACCATTGGGCCACATCAAAAATCCCCCAGTAGCAAGATCTTCCTCACATTGCGCAGTTACAATGGCCATGTTGATGCCATGTTGAAACGTCACTGGGGATGCAACTGACATTGACCATCACAGGGGGTCCTAGGTGGTAGAGTGTCGCCACTCACCAAGCTTGGCTTATTCACATCCAACTCAAGTGGTAATGGTTTTGAAATGGGCTCAAGAAGTTTTGAGGTGTTTTTCCCTAGACCCACAACTAGCAAGTTGGGATTGGTTTGATGGTCCTTCAGCTAATTTGGGTCCCTAGTAGTCAAGCCCCAAGGAGTTGACCCGCGAGACCATTGTGGTCTCCAAATCATCTTGGGCTCCAGGAGAGGGATGCTAATAATTGGGCCTTTTCCCATTTGAGATATGTTTGGGACCTTTGACGAGGCTTTAATTTGAGTAAAGGCCCGATATAGACACTGTATCTCCATTGGCCCACACTCCCAAATCACCTTCAAATTTAATTCCCACATGCGTGGACTTCCAACCCACCCCTAAATTTTACTCCATACAAATTTTGTCTCCATCAAACTCTTGTATCCCTGGGATAAGGTCTCCATTAATTACAAAAACTTGGAAGGATTGGTTTGGGATTCTGTCTATGAGCGTGTGACTTGCAGCCCCACGGTTGACTTTGGGGAGGATCTTGCAGTGGCTGTACTCTGGAATCCATTGTGAATTTTCTACTTGACCCTTTGGTGAGAACATTACAGTCCTTTGATCAATTGCAGTGGCTGTACTACGGAATCAGGAACGATATTATTAATGCTATTCCTCTCCTCCCCCGTTCAATGATGCGTAACCCATGCATCCTCTTGCTCTCTTTGAAGATAACTTCAAAGGATTTCAATTGAACATTAAAAAAAATATCTTCCTCCCATTTCTTAGACACAGGCAAAGTTCTAAATGTTTGGTTCTCTCTGTGCATCTCTCATCTCCCTGTGTATCATTAAATCTATGAATTCTTTTTTTGATAAGCAATAAATTTAAGATTCATTGTAACTTCAGGGCTTTATTTATTGTGGTTGCTAAGGAACTGTGGTCTCTTCTTCTATGTTTGTGTGGGAAGAGTTGAGTAAATCCTATATCAGACTTAGAATTATTGGAATGTTGGGAGGGACGCTTTAACAAGAGCTTCAATGCTCCAACATGGAAGATTGAAGCAATTGGCAGCACCAAATGCAGACTAATTTAAAAGGAATGAACTCCAAGTATTGAATCATCTCCCTGTTAGTTTCCCTAAATAACTTAGCTTAGCTGTCACGATTTGATCAACAAAGCACAAGACCAAAAAAAAAAAAAAAAAAAACCCTAAACCCTAGTTCAAAAATAGACATTTATCCATTATTTTTAAATAAACTGGCTAATCTAAACTAGAAAAGCTAACAACTTGTGCAACTCCTAAGCCATAAGAACAACACCCGGCCCCCAACAGAATACAAGGAATCTTTAAACTTGGTATTTCACTATTTGATAGATCAAAGCTTATATTAGAATAGATTTAAGACACCTTAAAATACAATTCTTTACAAGGATTTTTCTTAATTTTCCTAATAGAATTAGTATGTAAATCATGTAAATAGTAATTTTTTGTTTATATAAAATACAATTATAGATTTTCTCATATAAAATAGAAAAGGCAACACCACCTTAAGACCATTAAGTACTTAAGGTACTACTACTATTACCAAAGAAACTATAATTTTTTTGACCGCTTTGCTAGGGACAAAAACGTAAACTATGCTGGATTTGGATTCAAGTGTTTTGGGACAATGTTTTTTATTTATTTATTTTTTTTATACAACTTTGAGATTATATTAAGACCAAAATATATCATGGATTTGCACTCCCACTACTGGTACTACTATTATTACAGTATTACCAAAGAAGCTATAATTGTTTTGACCATATTGCTAGGACAAAAAGGTAAACTATGCCGGATTTGGACTTTTCAAGTTTGGGAAAAAAAAAAAAAGTAATTCAATAGTAGAAAGAGAAGATATTTGGATTATGTACTGGATGAACTAAAGGATGTATCGGGATATCTTTCTTGTATGTGTTATTTGATGTATATGATAAACTTTTCTTTCAAAATTGTATTCAATTTTTTGCTATTCATGTGTAGTTAGTAGTTACTACTTACTGCATGGCTCATTATCTTTTATGTTTGAATTAAAAGAGTCTTAAGTTTATTATATCACAAAATAATAATAATAATAATAATAATAATAATAATAATAATAATAATTGTTGGAATTAGAGATGTTCATCACTTGAGTGAATTTAGATTGAGGAAGGAGGATCAATCTGCCAACCAACATGTATCTTATCAAGTTTGAAATTGCAAAATATATCAAACATACTAATAGAAAAGGATTAGCTTATCAACTGATTTTTTTTTTTTTTTAGTTAGAGTTTGCAGCCATCAATTTCAAGACTTTAAAAGACCTAAACAAATAATCTGGCAATCACTCACAACTCACAACACTATGGCATGATGAAGCAACAAAATGAGGAAAACTCAAACAAATACTTTAATGACAGTTCACAACAATAATTTGGCTCAATGGCGATAACTAGGTCAAAAATAATAGATTTTTTGGCAACAAGTCTAAATTTATAGATGGTCATGAAATTCAGGGTATATTTAACCATATTTTTATTAAATATATTTTTGAAAGTAGCCATGCCCTTTCAAGTCAAATTGGACTAATCAACACGTTTCATGTTTTTGTTCCATCTTGTCTTTTACCAGTCCCTTAAATAATTTGTTGTTCTTATGGTCCGTTTGGATACTGCTTATTTTGCTGAAAACTAAAAAGTGAAAACATTGAAACAAAATAATTTTTAAATATGTGAATAGTGCAGTAAGACCTATTTTTAACGAAAAAGTTGCTGAAAAAAGAGGTCTGTGGGTCCCGTGAACAATGCACAGGACCCACTGGTGTGACATAAAGTCACAGAAACACGCTTCTCCAAAAAAAAAAAAAAAAAAGTTGCAATGCAAATGCAAGACGCAAGACACAATCCAAACGCGTACTTAGTGTCCAAGTTTATTAGGTGTGCAATATTTTGTTATTTTAAAACTTAACAATATTGTATACCTTAATTGCTTTTGACATACTAGTAGTGTCTCCTACTACCCAATTGTATGATTTTGGGCCAACCCTAGAAGTCAATAATTATAAAAAGAATAGTTACATAGAATTTATATGGTAATAAAACATCATTTTTTTCAACTGTAACTCAACAAATTAGAAATTAACTCAATTCAAACGTACAATATTTTATCAATAGTGGAAGTTTTTGAAAATGGTTCGTAGGTATGATGAAAATGTACTTTTTTTATGAGAGTAAATGTGCTAATTTTCTATACATTGAAGCCTTAGAATTTTCATAGTTGAAGACTTATTTTTCACCATTCTATTTTTGTTTTTAGCAGCCCTAGCCTATGGAAAATTATTGTATAGTCTGAGAATATAAAATAACAGCCATAGTCTATGGAATTATTTTATAGTTCTGGATTATACTCCTCTATTCTACACGGTTTTAATCGCCACTATTGATTGTTTTGATGGGCAAATTGGGCAATTGCTGTTTGGTTCTGTAAGTGTTTTTATGCATGTCATTTCTAAACTAGTCAACATGACTATGCATTGTTTTAATTAGGATGTTGAAAATGTTGTTCCAGAGCTTGTGTGCTTTTGGGTAATTGCTTTGAACCGTTTTCATGTTTTGGTAAAACTAATTAATATGTGCTTCTCTACTTATACTTGGTTGTTTTAGAAACATAACACATCTTCCTGCTATCAACTCTGAAGTTGATTTTGCCCTCAAATTGCTGTTGATTTTTTTTTTTTTTTTTGTCATTACCAATTTTTGGGAGTACTATACCAACAACGTCCAGAGTGACACGTGTTATGTCTCTTCACATCCTTATTTCATATCAGCTCTAGCTCAATATATGGCCTCCACTACACTCAAACACACGCTCTTACACTCTCTGACTCTCATTCTCTTGCTCCCTCTCTCTCTCCTAATGGTCTTTTTTTTTTCCAAATCTTCATCCTCACCATAACCCTCCTAGGAAGGATGGCCGGAGCTCGGAATATCTTGAACTAGAACGAAGGTATTATAAATCATATTCTTCTTCTTCTCTTCTTTATCATCTTTTTTTTTTTTTTTTTGGTTGGTTTTTTACTCAGTTTTGTTTTTTCTAACAGGTTGGGACTTCACCAAGTGCAAGATGAAGTTGAAAAAATTTCTTTATCGAAATAAATATCAAACTCATGGTATTTTTTTTTTTTAATTTCTTTTTTTTTTTTTTTTTTCCTTCATGTTACTAATTTTTTTTTCATTCTGCTTTATTTCTTTTTTGTATAGAGTGTCTTGCATAAAGTATAGAAAAAAAGGGCAAAAAATTCTTGTTTGGAAAGAAATATACAGGAAAAGTTCAAGGAATTGACGTTTCTTCTAGGGTGGAGAAGGTGGATGCTGGTTCGGGAGATCATCAAGAAGATGCAAAGAAGAAAAAGGGTAAACTAGTGAATCACTTCTTTTTTGTAGTTGTTGTTTTGGCTTCGTTCAAAAACGTTTTGGTGGTATATTTGCAATGTGTGCTGGTTCTTTTTGTAGGCACAGGGGTCATGCCATTACTTTCCAACGTCATGGTTATTGAAGGTGCTGCAGAGATCGGCTTAAAAGGAGTTGGGAAGATTGTGAGTGTCTATGATAAGAGCCTGACGGCTGGCGTTGCAGAGATTGGCAGTTCAATGCTTGGCTTGGATGGCATTGAGACCGTGGAAAAGGTGAAACAAATTTTGTCTAAAGTGCAAAAGCTGGAGGGCAAGATGGATGCCGGATTTCAGAGAATGGACCACAAAATAGAGGAGAAGTATAGAAGATTAGAGCTTTTGATCAAAAATAGACATTTATCCATTATTTTTAAATAAACTGGCTAATCTAAACTAGAAGAAAAGATATACAAAAAGAAAAGCTAACAACTTGTGCAACTCCTAAGCCATAAGAACAACACCCGACCCCAACAGAATATAAGGAATCCTTAAACTTGGTATTTCACTATTTGACAGATCAAAACTTATATTAGAACGGATTTATAAGACACCTTAAAATACAATCCTTTACAAAGATTTTTCTTAGTTTTCCTAATAGAATTATTTTTAGGTAGGTGAAAATGTCATTCCTCTTCAACCTCACAGTTGCCGAAGGTGTTGTTGAGATGGGATTAAAAGGAGTAGAAAAACCAAGGGAGTCAATACTGTACCAGAAGCTGTACTGGTCTGGCTAGTGGTATGATATATTTCAGATATCGGTCAATACCGGTGTACCATTTCAGGTTTACCGTTAATACAAAAATATTATAATATTAGAAAAGCTTGTGGGTGGTAATGAGATATGAGATACTACTTGTGGGTGGTAATGGTAAACCCAAAAATTAAAAATTAAAAAAGCTACCTATTCTGCCGTTGGAACTCACAAAAACTAAGGAAAAAAAAAAAAAAAAAAAAAGAGGCAACCTGTCATCATGGCTTCCAAAGTTTATCAAGTTTTTCTATGTTCACACGTTATTGCTTGTATACTTCCCACTTCACATTTTCAGATCTCAAAACACACACTCTCTTTCTCTATCTTTTAGTTCGAGTCTTTTGCATCCAAAACTTTTTAGATGCACCATGAGCATTGGAGTTCTTATTCACATTTGAGTGAT
This sequence comes from Quercus cerris, assembly GCA_963669245.1. NCBI lineage: Eukaryota > Viridiplantae > Streptophyta > Magnoliopsida > Fagales > Fagaceae > Quercus > Quercus cerris. Next base: position 929,249 of record OY770008.1, on the reverse strand, counting down.
TCCCAACTCCATGATTGGAATAAAGGTTTAACACCTTTACCAATTCACCAATTAATGCCATAGGATCTTGTGCTTGAGGCACAGACACTTTTGGTTTATTTGCTCTCTTATCAGCTTGAAGCTTGTAACAGTTAGGACGAATATGTCCAGACTTACCACAATAATGACAAACCCAAGCAGGTTTACCATGCATCTTGTCCTTAGATTTGGTAGGCTCCTTAGGTTTAGATTCTCTTAAGTCTACCCTAATCTTCTTAGGTGGAGAAACTTCTACAGGTTTAACTACCTCACTCACAGAAGGTTTGACAGTTTCACTCACAACCTCACTCACAGAAGGTTCAGAAGAAGAAGAAGGAACAAAAGTAGTGGAATGTGGTCCAGTATCAAAGATGCTTTCAACATATCCTAACCCAGTTTTATTAGAAGGATACTTTTGAACATTCAGCATGTGATCAAGTTTAGAACTAGCAGATCTAGCAACAGATAAATCATGTTCCAAAGTTCTAACTTTATCAAGCAAAAGCATGTTCTCAGATTTAACATTATTCAAAAGCTCATTAGCATCAAACAGTTTAACAAGCAAATTTCTCTTTTCAAGCTCAAGAGAATCAATTTTCTTTAGGCCAAGATCAACTTTCATAGCATCCTTTGCAGCAATTTTGCAAAGTTTGTTATAGGCCTCTTGAAGATCTGCATCTTCAGAGAGTTCCCCATCAGAAGGGTTCTCTTCAGCAGATATGCCTTCATTGACTATAGCAGTAGCCGTGAAAGTAATGAAGTTTCCATCCTCGTCACCACCGGACTCATCATCAGAAACCTCATTATCACTAAGGGTTACAGCCATAGCTTTACCCTTAGTCCTTAAGAATGTAGGACATTCAGATTTCACATGACCATACACTTGACAGCCAAAACACTGAGGACCCAAAGAGTTATTAGAAGATTGACCAGAATTTTCTCTAGGTTTTTCAAAATTGTTAACCTTAGTGGGATCATTCTTCCTAAAATTTCTAGGTTCAGCAGTGTAAGTACCTCTTGCCTTTCTATTTGTATGCCTAAGAAAGTTCTTAAAGTTTTTGGCAAGATAGGCAATCTCTGTAGCAGAGAGCTCATCATCAAATCCACCACCATCAACATCATCAACTGACTTAAGAGCCATTGATTTGGATTTGTTCACTTTAGGTAGGTCAGACTCATAGGATTGAAGAGATCCTACAAGCTCATCAACAGGGATGGAGTCCACATCCTTGCTTTCAGTTATGGCAGTCACTTTGGGTCTAAAGTCTTCAATTAAAGATCTAAGAATCTTCCTAACAATCTTAGGTTGATCATAGATTTCACCCAAATTAAAAGCAGAATTAACAATGTCATTCAGTTTGGCATAAAATTCATCAAAGGATTCATCATCAGACATCCTAATGTTTTCAAACCTAGAAGTTAATTGCTGCAGTTTGTTTATCTTAACTGCCTTTGTGCCTTCATGCACAGTTTGGAGGATTTTCCAAGCAGTATGAGCAACCTCAACATTAGAGATTCTCTTAAATTCCTCCATAGAAACAGCATTAAAGATAGCATTCATAGCTTTGCTATTGAAGCTTGCTGCTTCTTTTTCAGAAGTTTGCCACTCACTCACAGGAGTAGCGGGCTTCTCCCATCCGTATTCAACGGAATTCCAAACCCTTTCATCAATGGATTTCAGGAATGCTTTCATCCTTACTTTCCAATAAGCATAGTTGTTCCCATCAAAATGAGGAGGAACAAACAGAGAGTGTCCATGCTCCATGACAACAAGGGTCAAGGATCAGCTCAGAGATTAAAAATCTCAAACAAAAAGAGCTACCAGCTCTGATACCACTTGAACGGTTTTAGACCCCTTAAACACACAGATTGCGTAGCCTAGATTAATTAGCCAAGTTGTCACTTAGTAAAATTAAGCAATTCTAGGTTAAAACAATCCAAACAATCATATCAAGAATATAAAGCAGCGGAAAATAAATAACACAAGATATGATCACCCAGGAAACCACACGGTAAAAACCTGGGGAGGATTTGACCCACCGATCCTCAAGGCTAACTTGAATTCACTATGAAAGAATTGAAGTTCATACAAAAGGACTACAAGCTCCCCGCTCGACTTCCTAATGCTACCCACCAGTAGAACTTCCTGACACGACCACGCGCAGGCTCCGAATCCACGGACTACTTCTTTCTTGAATTCCTCAATCAGCTACAAGCTCCCCGCTTGCTTTTCTTTTAAGTTCCGATGGTTGCAACAGTAATGATCTTCAAGATGTTAAAATCATCTCCACCATGAAAACCCTAAGTTTTGTGTGAAGGAAAGCTCCTCAAAGATCTCACATGAGATTCACACAAAACAGCAATGTATGAGCAACAATACAATATGGACAACCTTCAAAAACGTGGCTAGGGTTTTGTTTATATACCTAGGGTAAAAACATAAAACCCTAAACGTTTAATGAAGTAGGGTTGAGTTGGAAATTCTGCAGAAAATTCAACCTGTGCGATTTTCGATCGATCGAGTCTATTCTTCGATCGATCGAGCCAGGCCGAAAGTCCCAAGTACTTCTGCAGCCACTCGATTCCAACTTTACAATATTAAACCAACTTTGAGCAAGTCTAAATAAGACTAAATACAATGTTTTGATCATGGTTTGCCAACATTACAAATTAGAGTTCTAAATACATAAAATCCTAAGACCTTAGAACCTAACAAACTCCCCCTTTGGCAATCCGTGACAAAACCCTAATTAACAGCTCAAAATTTTACAAATAAAAAGCCCTTTACAAAGATAATGCTCATAATATTCAATTCAGCCTAACTACTATCCATCGTTGCAAGTGTAGACAGCAGCATAGTTGAATCAACCTGTATAAACCTGAAATACTCAACAAACGCATAAACGCATGTGTGACAGTAAAGAGTAAAACAACAGGTATAAAATTCTTATAAGATTCACATAATTCAAAATAAAGACATATATGAATGATCAACTCATAAATATAAATCAATACGCAGTGAATCACAAAGCAACAAGAATCAATAAAAAATATCATGTATATCAATCAATGTTACTCCCCCTAACATGAATAACCCCAAAAATGATATACAAAGTGAAGCACATAGATACAATCTAAAAACTCCACAAGCTCCTCTAAAACAAAAAAAAAATCTCCCCCTAACAACAAAAACTCTACAACAAGTCAAAACTCCACTCCCCCTTTTTGTGACGGAATGCCAAAGGGCAATCACAAGTCGCCATCAAAAGGAGGTGGTGAGGGTGAATGAAGACGCGCAAGATCAACTCGGAGAGCACGCATCTCATCCAGCAAGTCCACCAAAATCTGACCATGAGCCTGCTGAACAGTCATGACAGTCTCCAAAGTACGACGAACATCAAAGTCGGCCGAAGGAGATGGAGGAACATCAGCAGCAGCAGCATCATCACCAACTGGAATAGGAATATCCTCACCAGCAAGACCTGCAGAAGAAGAAGGAGGAGGAGGTGCACTACAAGAGGGCTCAGATCTAGGGTGTTTAGAACCAGCTCGAAGATGAGCGGCCCTCAGTCTAAGAAAAGACGCACCTATAGGGCCTATCACATGAACGGGCTCAGAGGAAGGAAAGTCACTAAGACCAAGATAGAGAAGAATCCTATGAATGAAAATAGGATGAACAAGAGCATGAGCAGTAGATGAACTCCTATAAACTTCGTTCAAAGAACGAAGAAAAAGATGGGGAAAACTAATAGGAGCATCAGTAACAAGAGCATACAGAAAAACACACCTCTCAAGAGGAATGGTGTGAACATGGGAAATAGGCCAGATCGAATGACAAGCTATCCGAAAGAACAGATAGTGCAACCTGGAGAGCTCAGCAGAAGTGATCCGAGGATCAGAACCCCACTGGACAGTAGTACCAGTGACGTATGACAAAACATCGCTTATCTCGGGAGACTCATCATAAGGATAGACAGGATGCTGGACCAAAGGTACCCCTAGAGCATCAGCCACTACTCGAGGAGTAATGGTGTACTCTACGCCTCGTATCCAACTCTTAACTAGAGTGTTGGAATCATAGACGCGGATAGAGAAGTTCGAATAGAACTCTCTAATCAAGGCAGAAGGTGGAGGAGGATCAGAAACATCCACCAAGGGTAACCAACCCCGACGCTCAAAATTTGCCCTAATGGCAGGATCAAGCTCATCGAACAGCACAGAACGCTCAGCCCAAATCTTTCTCCTACTGTTAAGCTTCTCAAAAGTCTCTTGGTTTTTCTCACTCGGAAACCTCTCACTATCAAAGGATGGAGGGGGTGAAGGAGAAGGTGAGGGAACACTCCTACGGGCTCTAGTTTTCCTAGGCATAGTGCTAAGGAAAGGACAGAGACACAAAGAGAAAAACACAAAGAGCAAGAGAAAACAAAACCAAGGGCAGACTGCAAATTAGCACAATAAAAAATATAGAACAAAATCTATATGATGCATGAACAATAAAATGTTGTGATGCATGATCTAAATGCAGTGACAAATTAAGTGTAATTGAGAGTAATTGGACAAAATTGGCTTGAACAAGGAATTTCTATCAAAAATCCCAAAAATTTGAAAAACCACTTGAAAAATTTTGCAACAAACTGATGAATTGATCACTTCACAAGTTTGGAAACATATTAGAATAACCAATTTCATCAATACAACAAGCCAATTTCATCAAATTCTATCCAATTTAACAAAAGCCCCAATTCGGATCAAGAACAAACCCTAGAATTTTCAATTTTTCATCAAACTCAAAATTGATCAAATTAACCAACAAAGATCATTAGTATGATGTGTCCCCACAAAAACCCAATGAACAATTTCATAAAATAAGGCTTGAATCAACAGAAAATCCAAAAAGAATAAAGTCCGAAAATCTCCCCTAAATGCATGGATTTATGCATGAAAAGATGAAAATAACATCAAAAGGAAGGGCAAAAGAGTCTTACCGGCTTGAGGAAAGAGAGATTTTGCAAAAACAACGGAGGAAAACGACAAAAAATTCTAAGGTGGAGCCTTGCCAACGCGGAGAGAGAGAAAAAGTTTGAAAAAGTTTTGAATAGAAACTTTGAAAAAGTCAGAACTGAGCTTTTTAAAAAACATTTTCCACGATATTCGATCGATCGAAAATTACATTCGATCGATCGAAAAGCACAGTCATTTTAAAACAAATGAGAGCACTTTTTCGATTGATCGACAAACAGGCTGGATCGATCGAAATGGGCAGAGGCTCACCAAATTTTGGAAAAATCACAGTTTTTGAAAGACACAAGCCTAATTTTGAAAATAACTCCTCAAAGCATTAAATTGAAGAAACAAAATGCATGAGTATGAGATGGAATGCTTTTTCAAAAACCCAAAATTTTGAACCCAATATTCTTAAAACAAATTTCAATCAAACTCCCATTGAATTTTCTCAAGCAACAAATATGTTGTGCATAAATCTCAAGATATTTTCAAACTTGGTTGGTCAGACCAAAAACACACACTAGCATGTACAGTGTTTAACAAAGAGTAACTTGTGTCGTGTGTGATACTAGCAAAAACTTGAGATACATGTGAGGTGATATGTGAATAGCAATCAATCACAAAGTCTACAAAATTCATCACATAGAATTCAAAAGAGACTATCACCTAAAGAGTTACATCCTATAACTCCCACATCTCCTAGAACAAAAGCTTGCAATCATGTAAATTTCTTGCATTTTTGCCTCTTATTTGTATGAGATGGCATTCAGCCTAATAGTACACACCGGTTTGAATTAAGTGAATTGGCATCAAGCCTAATAGTACACACCAGTTTTAATTTATTTTGAGGCTACACCTTATGTTCTTTTTGTGCATGTGCTACACTTTCTCGAGTACAGAATCTTATGATATGCACTAAGGTGTTCATGATTGGCTAGTGAACAGTGGTGAGATGGTTATTTATGCCTTTCTCAAAAGGATCAAGTCCGACAGTCAAATAACATGTGACTTCAAGATTAAGACAAAGTGATAAACACCATAAACATCTTTCCCACACAACATGCACTACGAAACTCAAACTAGTAAAGTGCAATAAAGTAAGCTCATCTAAGCTAAACAAGGTACATAAGACATGTTATGTGTAAGTAAATTGACCAACCTTGTTTTCAAAAATCAAGAACCATTATGTTCAACATAAATTTTGCTTCCTCCTTTTCCCTTTTTTTTTTTTTTTTAATTATTTTTTTTAAAGGAAAAACAAATAAATCCTAGAATGAAATGCATGAATGTAATGCAATGCAAGTCCTAGAATAAAGAAAACACAAAAAAAAAAAAAGAACAATGGTCACAAAAGAAAAGAGCAATGAAGCACAAGGACCATGTCAGAAAGACTCAATTAGTTCGAGTCTTTTGCATCCAAAACTTTTTAGATGCACCATGAGCATTGGAGTTCTTATTCACATTTGAGTGATTCCCAACTCCATGATTGGAATAAAGGTTTAACACCTTTACCAATTCACCAATTAATGCCATAGGATCTTGTGCTTGAGGTACAGACACTTTTGGTTTATTTGCTCTCTTATCAGCTTGAAGCTTGTAACAGTTAGGACGAATATGTCCAGACTTACCACAATAATGACAAACCCAAGCAGGTTTACCATGCATCTTGTCCTTAGATTTGGTAGGCTCCTTAGGTTTAGATTCTCTTAAGTCTACCCTAATCTTCTTAGGTGGAGAAACTTCTACAGGTTTAACTACCTCACTCACAGAAGGTTTGACAGTTTCACTCACAACCTCACTCACAGAAGGTTCAGAAGAAGAAGAAGGAACAAAAGTAGTGGAATGTGGTCCAGTATCAAAGATGCTTTCAACATATCCTAACCCAGTTTTATCAGAAGGATACTTTTGAACATTCAGCATGTGATCAAGTTTAGAACTAGCAGATCTAGCAACAGATAAATCATGTTCCAAAGTTCTAACTTTATCAAGCAAAAGCATGTTCTCAGATTTAACATTATTCAAAAGCTCATTAGCATCAAACAGTTTAACAAGCAAATTTCTCTTTTCAAGCTCAAGAGAATCAATTTTCTTTAGGCCAAGATCAACTTTCATAGCATCCTTTGCAGCAATTTTGCAAAGTTTGTTATAGGCCTCTTGAAGATCTGCATCTTCAGAGAGTTCCCCATCAGAAGGGTTCTCTTCAGCAGATATGCCTTCATTGACTATAGCAGTAGCCGTGAAAGCAATGAAGTTTCCATCCTCGTCACCACCGGACTCATCATCAGAAACCTCATTATCACTAAGGGTTACAGCCATAGCTTTACCCTTAGTCCTTAAGAATGTAGGACATTCAGATTTCACATGACCATACACTTGACAGCCAAAACACTGAGGACCCAAAGAGTTATTAGAAGATTGACCAGAATTTTCTCTAGGTTTTTCAAAATTGTTAACCTTAGTGGGATCATTCTTCCTAAAATTTCTAGGTTCAGCAGTGTAAGTACCTCTTGCCTTTCTATTTGTATGCCTAAGAAAGTTCTTAAAGTTTTTGGCAAGATAGGCAATCTCTGTAGCAGAGAGCTCATCATCAAATCCACCACCATCAACATCATCAACTGACTTAAGAGCCATTGATTTGGATTTGTTCACTTTAGGTAGGTCAGACTCATAGGATTGAAGAGATCCTACAAGCTCATCAACAGGGATGGAGTCCACATCCTTGCTTTCAGTTATGGCAGTCACTTTGGGTCTAAAGTCTTCAGTTAAAGATCTAAGAATCTTCCTAACAATCTTAGGTTGATCATAGATTTCACCCAAATTAAAAGCAGAATTAACAATGTCATTCAGTTTGGCATAAAATTCATCAAATGATTCATCATCAGACATCCTAATGTTTTCAAACCTAGAAGTTAATTGCTGCAGTTTGTTTATCTTAACTGCCTTTGTGCCTTCATGCACAGTTTGGAGGATTTTCCAAGCAGTATGAGCAACCTCAACATTAGAGATTCTCTTAAATTCCTCCATAGAAACAGCATTAAAGATAGCATTCATAGCTTTGCTATTGAAGCTTGCTGCTTCTTTTTCAGAAGTTTGCCACTCACTCACAGGAGTAGCGGGCTTCTCCTATCCGTATTCAACGAAATTCCAAACCCTTTCATCAATGGATTTCAAGAATGCTTTCATCCTTACTTTCCAATAAGCATAGTTGTTCCCATCAAAATGAGGAGGAACAAACAGAGAGTGTCCATGCTCCATGACAACAGGGGTCAAGGATCAGCTCAGAGATTAAAAATCTCAAACAAAAAGAGCTACCAGCTCTGATACCACTTGAACGGTTTTAGACCCCTTAAACACACAGATTGCGTAGCCTAGATTAATTAGCCAAGTTGTTACTTAGTCAAATTAAGCAATTCTAGGTTAAAACAATCCAAACAATCATATCAAGAATATAAAGCAGCGGAAAATAAATAACACAAGATATGATCACCCAAGAAACCACACGGTAAAAACCTGGGGAGGATTTGACCCACCGATCCTCAAGGCTAACCTGAATTCACTATGAAAGAATTGAAGTTCGTACAAAAGGACTACAAGCTCCCCGCTCGACTTCCTAATGCTACCCACCAGTAGAACTTCCTGACACGACCACGCGCAGGCTCCGAATCCACGGACTACTTCTTTCTTGAATTCCTCAATCAGCTACAAGCTCCCCGCTTGCTTTTCTTTTAAGTTCCGATGGTTGCAACAGTAATGATCTTCAAGATGTTGAAATCATCTCCACCATGAAAACCCTAAGTTTTGTGTGAAGGAAAGCTCCTCAAAGATCTCACACGAGATTCACACAAAACAGCAATGTATGAGCAACAATACAATATGGACAACCTTCAAAAACGTGGCTAGGGTTTTGTTTATATACCTAGGGTAAAAACATAAAACCCTAAACGTTTAATGAAGTAGGGCTGAGTTGGAAATTCTGCAGAAAATTCAACCTGTGCGATTTTCGATCGATCGAGTCTATTCTTCGATCGATCGAGCTAGGCTGAAAGTCCCAAGTACTTCTGCAGCCACTCGATTCCAACTTTACAATATTAAACCAACTTTGAGCAAGTCTAAATAAGACTAAATACAATGTTTTGATCATGGTTTGCCAACATTACAAATTAGAGTTCTAAATACATAAAATCTTAAGACCTTAGAACCTAACAAACTATACAATAATTTTCCATAGGTTAGAATCGTTATTATATAGTCTCGACCTATACTTGCAAGTATAGTCCTGAGTATAATCCCGAATTATTTTATTGGGCCCTCATGTGAAGTCCTATTGAAGTGAAAGTAGTGCCCTTTTAATGGTCTAAGTATGACTCTTTTATGGTTAAAATAGTTTTTAATTTTGGTTTTTATTTTATTAGTAATGGTCAATTTTATATTTAGGGGCAAATTTGTAATTTCTGCAATTCCTACGAATTAAGGGTATTTTGGTAATTTTGTTGAGTCTAGAATCTTCTACGGTTTTAAGTATCTTAGGTTTATTTACTTTGGGTCCAAGTTAGTATTTATTAGGTTTTATTAGTAGTCCTAATACCTGTAGGAATCATATTACTACTAGTACGAGTCTTTATATATATATATATATATATTGTGCTCAATGTATTCAAAGAAAATAGAATGAGTTGATTTATAAAATTGAGTGTTTTGAGCAATGGGCACGTTGGCCTTTCTTGTTTCTTTCTCTTTCTCTCTTCTTTATTTGCTCTTCTTTCTTTCTAAGGTTATTGTTCACACACCTCCTAAACAGCCCTAACTGCTCTCTAATTCTTATTCTTTCCTAACTCTAAACCCACCACAACTAAAAGTTGACAAACCCCTAAATTGTCCTACATCAGATTTTGATTTGGGTTTGGGTTTGGGGGCAAACCACCACCATGGGTGGTGTTAGTGACGAAAAGAGAGAAACAAGAGAGAGAAGGAGATCAGAAATAAAGAGAGAGGAAGGAGAAAGAAGAAGAAGAATAAATAATAATAATAAAAGGAGTGAGACAAAAAAAAAACTATTTTAAATAATACCCTCTTGCAATGGTAACATCTTTAGTTAAGTTGTAAAATTTTTTAAGAATAGCCCTCCAAATAATGGACTATTTTTGTGGTTTGATGGTATAAAATAGGATATTGGGAGTTTTTGAACTCCCAATGCTAATGCTCTAAGGAAGAAGAAAAAGAGAAGTTTTTATGATGTTCATGGGCTGTTTAAATGGTTCCTGTAACTTATAGAAAGAAAAGAAGAAGAGAAGAAAGAAGATGAGGAAGAAAAGAACTCACAAGGGCCAACATGCCACTATGCTCAAAGCATTCAATAACTTTACTAATCAACTCTCCCCACTTGAATACTTGAGCACAATTTATAGAGACCATTTCTTGTAATAGTACTATTAGGACTCATACAAGTACTAGGACTCTAAGTTTGACTAGTAAACCAAATCCCATTTGAATTACACCAAATAAAGAAAAATTATAGCAATCAATGAAGTCCAAAATACTTGAAAAAGAATGACTACTCAAAAGCACCATTCACTCATATAATGATTTCAGGAATGTTTGCTTCACCACCATCATAGATTCAATGTCTTCAAACTCCTTCCAAACAGTCCACACGATACCCTTAACTCTAGAATAACCAAATAAAATATAAAAAAACTACCATGGACACTAATTATTTCTCTAATAATGCTATGGTTATACCATCAACTCTGAATTTAAATGAAATGGAGAGTTTACCCCATCATCAAGCTCTGGGGGAGACTCGGGCTTCGATGGAGACTTGAACTTTGATGGTGGTTTTGAATTTGGGGATTAGTTTTTTTTTTTTTTTTTTTCCAAGTCTTTTAATTTTATTTTATTTGAAATTCTGATTAAAGATTTTTTTTTTTCCCAAATGAAAATAATTATTTATTTGGGTTTGGAATGAAAATCATTTTGTTAGACTCCGATTATTTGGTTAGACCCTGATTATCACACAGTAGAGCCAATATCAACTTTAATGGGATATATCATCATAACTTTGACAAATTAGTTAGACACAAGTCAAATGTTACAACAAAAATAATAATACAACACAACTTGGATGATGGCTTATGGGATTCCCTTTGCATTAAAAAATTAATTTATTGTAACTTCACTTTCTAGATTTTAACTTGAATTGCTGTGCAGAGAGCTCGAATAATAATAATAATAATAATAATAATAATAATAATAATAATAATAATAATAATAATAATAATAATAATAATAATAATAATAATAATAATAATAATAATAGGTGATGTTGAGAGAAACTCAAATTAGAATTCCAAATTAGAGTTCCAATTTTGTGCCATATGTCCTAAATTATTTATTCTTAAAGAGTTTTATTTCTTAATTTTAGAATCAAATATGGGACCACATCATAAATATTCATCCAAGTGAGTTATTAAGTACAAAAACTAAAGAGTCTAGAATAAATTAATCTTAAAAAAAAATGTGTTTCACAATAATTTAAATATATATATATATATATATATGAAAATTTTACATTTTATACCTAATAATATCCTTACAAAATTTTTTAAAGAATTAACAAAATATAAAAATAATTATTAATAGTATTTAAATTATATATACAGGAATTATATTATGTATCTTATTGTATATTTTTAAGTGTTTTTATGCATATGCATGAAGTTACAAGCTAATTTTCCTAATATGAGAGCCATTATTGCCTATAGTTTAACAATGGTAGATAAGTTTCCTTTCAACGTAGGTAGCTTGTATTTTCCTAATATGAGCGCCTAGATTATTGCCTTCAGTTTAACAATGGTAGATAAGTTTCCTTTCTACTTTAGGTTCCTCTTCGAATGGAAATCAATTTTATGAGGTCTGGCAATAAAGCTCCAATTCCATCTCATTGTAACATCAAGGCCTGTTGAGCAGTTTCCAATGTAGAAAGATCATCATTGTGAATAATGCTAATAGGGGTGAGTTACCTCCTGTTGGAGGCTCAATTTTAAGGAAGAAAATGAGAGAGAGAGAGAGAGAGAGAGAGAGTCATGTTTGCACGGTAATCACCCAAATAATCACTCAGATTATGGTTCAAAAATAAAAATTATAGTAGCAATAATAAAATCATATGAACCATAAGCTAAGCGTATGCTATTAGCAATCTTTGCAGGATAACCTACAATTGTCTCCAACTCTCCATCTCTATATTTAACATGTATAAGGTTACAATGAACACAATCAATGTATCACTTGTTAATAAACATTTCTTGTATGAGGTATACTTATAAATATATCACACCGCCAAATTGTTACTAACAAATTACCTTAAAATGAAGCACTGTTCAAATGGATAATTACTTCAAAAAATCTCTAAATATAGGCATAATATTTATATATTAGTCTATTGAGGAGATTCATGAGGCACTGGTGAACAACAACAGTGCAGTTAGAAGACTACTTGAATTGGGGACAGTTGTAGCGGAATCCATCACAATTGCCATAACATTTATTAAAAACTTGAGAAGGCTCAAGATCATGTTACACGAACTTGTTTGGTGCAAAAGTAGCAGTTACTAATTTGACCAAATTGAAAATGCAAACCTAATAGCTTTTTGATATATATATATATATATATATATATCAATTATACCATTACAACTCACACAACAAGAAAAAAAAAAAAAGTGATAATTATATTTTACAACCCATGTTGCTTCTTTCATAATAATTCAAGTTGTTTAGTTTAATTTAATCGTATTATAAATAATTTTCTTAACCCAACAAATGTGTACAATATACAAGGAAAGAATGAAATTATTTCTATTTCACATCTTTTACGTCTCTAATTCTAGGTTTTCATTTTTCTTGTACCGTAGTGTCAATTTTTTTTTCCCTGAGTAATAAAAGCACACAGAAGATTTTCTCGTATAATGTATCTTTGTGTTATAAAACTTTTTTTTTCCCCTTGTGTGTACAGGTGTTTGTTTCAAAAAACAACAAAATGGCATCCATCTGTCAATCACGATTCATCAATTACACATGAAAAGAGATCATAGTTCAAATGATCCACGACATAACTTAGTTAAAGGATGACATAAAAAAGATCTTGGCATAGCTTCTTTTGTAACTAACATCCCCTATCCCATTCTCTTTCACACTGTGTGCAAAGAACCTAGTATAAGTTAGCCACTTAAAAAAATTAGTGTTTTTTTTTTTTTTTTGGGTGAAGATAATTCTTTTAATAATATCAATACAAGATGATGTCGCTATAATCTTTAGCTGGCATTACCCACTACCCCCCAACTCCTCCCCCTCGCAGTTGAATTTTTGTCTTGTTCTCTTATGCACCTCTCTCTCTCTCTCACAACAAAAATTAAGCTCCTTGGCACTTTTATACACGTGCCAAAAATACTAATATGTAAAAGCCAACCAAAAACTTTTTGTGCATGTGAAGACAACCCTTTCATCCCATGTGAATCAGATTGAACTAAGGAGTTCATGGTTAATGCTTATTATTGTCTGCTAGTAGGTTCTAGCGATTTATCATTTAAGAAAAAAGAAAGTTTAGATATTGGATTGGTGTTAAATGTGTAAGTGTAATGATGAATCGGTTGACTATCTTTTCCTTTATCATTCAGTTACCAAGGATTTGTGGTATATGGTTTTGGGCTTATTACACTAATAGATCAAAAAGTTAAAATTGAAAATTAACATGAAACAAGAGGTTTTGCATCTCACTTAATAATTTGTTTAGATTACATTTTCTTAAAAATAAATTTAATCCTTTTTTTTTTTGTAATTAAAAAAAAAAGAATGTGGGAAAAAAAAACCAATTCCACAAGGAAACTATCAAGGAGAAAAAGGAAGGGGGGGGGGGATTTGAATGAATGAGTCTCTAGTTTCACAAACTTAATGATTTTTCAGTGTAGGATTTTATTTATTTATTTATTTATATATACATATATATATATATATATATTACAAAGAGTTTGGGGCCGGTGATGACTAAAATCATTATTTATCTAGGTTTGGAATCTAACTTTGTTGGACTCCAACTATCATAATGCACATTTTTTTACCTATGCATCCATTTTGATGTATCAATTAATTTGGGTTTGGAATTGTTTTGCGGATTGGTACAAGTTCTTCTATGGCCAAAACTTTACCAATTGATTAACTGAAATTTTTACAATTGAGACCACAATAACCAAAAAAAATTAAAATAAAATAACAGGTAAATATGTAAAAAAAATCGGTGTCTACATATACTTTTCCAAGATTCTATTCATAGTCTAATTAGTAACATCACATTATCAATCCATATTCTTATTGAATGTGTAAATGTATGAAATTTTACAGTTTTTATTCACATTCGTTCTAATTGTTCAATAATTATAAATAATAATAAATAAATAAAAATCTATAACTAATACCTCTCAACTCTTGAGCTGTGAGACAGAGAATTGTACTGGAGAGACATGATAATACTTTAAAAACTTGTACTTCAAGTTTCTAATACAAAATTCAAGGAATGTTAGCTTAAATTATACAGCCCTGATTAGGCTGTGGAGTTTAAACTTTAAAGTTTAAATGTTTTGCTTAGCCTTAAAACTAGCAGATTTGTTGGGTTCTGAGTATCACTGTCATTGTGTGTTTTGACCAACTACGCGGTTTTGGTTCTAAAATTCCAATAAGGGATGAAGCTTGTGATTGAATGAAATGAATTTGCCAAAACTGCACAACTGTATTGTCAAATCACCCAACCCTATCCACTGCCCATGACTCATGACTCATGACTTTTCTCAAAACTGTAACGTAAAAGTCAAATCTACCCCGTACTAAATTATTTAAATTATAATATATATATATATACATATATATCTCTACCCGTACAAATTACAAAATCTATGTCCCTCACTTAATTTTAATCATTTTTATTATAAGGGAAATGTGGAGGGTATTTTGAGAATTTGGATTCACCGTGTCTACTACGTAAATAAATTGAACGATGTCGTTTCAATTCTTAATCATTGTTTATATTGTTAATTATAATTGAATTAAAAAAATAATAAAACATTATTATTATTCTTATCCCGGATTAGTTTTTTATTTATATATTAGTCAGACTCAGATGTGGATCATTCAATCATGTTAGAAGGGTCTCTGTCTGTACCACAAGAAATAATTAAAAATAAAAAATAAAAAAGGGTTTAAATTAAAACTTAAAACAAATTCATAAGTAAAATAAATAAAAAAATGAAAGTTCATTTTCATGGTGGAAAAAACAGGAGGAGAGTTTTATAAAAACGTTATCTGATGAATAATTTTTGTGTTGTTATTAATGCACAAATAAACGAAAGAGTTGCAGAGAGACTCAAAAGGTCGTTCGTTCATTCATTTCATTTGCTAATAACAATCTCAAAATTTATTTGTAAACAAACAAAAAATCAAACAGTTCTATTATTTATTTATTTCTCTGTGCAAAAGCGTTTTATGGGATTTTTGTGAAAGATCAAAACTTTGAAGCATTTGCATGCTGAATCTGCAATAAGAATCGCTTTCTGGATGGTGGGTTTTCCCTCAATTGCGCCACCTACTCCTCTATGAGAGAGAGAGCTTTCGGTGTCGTTGGTGTCACGGTTTTTGTGTACACGTGGCGTTGAATCAAAGACCAGCCCGAGATAAAAAGCTTGATTGCGATGTAAATTTGATTGATTCATTCAGAGGTAAAGTAGTGATTTCTTTTTATCAGAATCCCATGTTTCAAATTTCTGTAATTGTTCTCTGTATAGTGGGGTGGGAGAGTTTCTGATTGAATTGAATTGTAATTGTAATTGTATTGGTTGAGTTTGGTTTTTTGGATTGGGAAATGAATGGGTAACGCGTGAGAGTAATGGAAGACAGATAGGTTTGAGTTGGGTCACCCTGAGAAGCGCGTTTGAATCTCATTCTGTGTAGTGGTTGAGAAGCTTCTTGTACGGTTTTTTTTTTTTTTTTTTGAGCTTTACGGTGTTTCTTGAATTCAGTGTCTGAATCTTTTTGTTCATTTAATTTCAGGACTTGGATTTTATTATTATTATTATTTTGTGTTGTGGGGGCAAACTTTGCTCGATTGTAGCCTATGTTTTGGATCCATAGCCAACCTTGGATACTGTGGTTGTTGCTGTTGTTAGATTAAGGGGAGAGGGATCATGTTGTACTGAGAATATGAAATGGAGAAGGAGAACCAAGAGCTGCCTTGATGCTCTCAGAGATTGCTAAAGGATGTTCAAGAATTGAATTTTGGATTTCGGGGGACTTTCTGTAGTGGGAAATAGTGAACTTTAGGTTCTTTTGTGTAGAATAAATTTGAGTTGGATTCTTGGTCTTGTTAGGATTGTATTGCTTTCTTCAGTTTGGATTAATTTGTTAGGATTGCTTGCAGTCTATGCAATGGTTTGCTAAGAGTGGCAAATGAGCATACCATAATGAACGGGGCTGGTAGGATTGTTTGTAGATGGACCCCCAAGACAAGACATTCTCTGAGCTAGCTGGGATTGTGAAATCATTGATCCCTTGGCGATCTGAGCCGCCTAATGTGTCGAGAGATTTTTGGATGCCCGATCAGAGTTGTAGAGTATGCTACGAGTGTGATTCTCAGTTCACGATATTTAACCGTAAACATCATTGTCGACTTTGTGGCCGAGTTTTTTGTGCTAGGTGTACTGCAAATTCAGTTCCTGCTCCATCTGGTGACCAGAGTACTTCCCGGGAAGAGTGTGAGAAGATTCGAGTATGTAATTATTGTTTCAAGCAATGGGAGCAGGGCATAGCTACACTTGATAATGGGATCCAGGTTGCCAACCTGGATCTTTGTACTTCACCATCAGCAACAAGTTTTGCCAGCACTAAATCTAGTGGCACTGCTAGTAGTAGTATTACACTTGGCTCAATGCCAAACCCAGTTGATTCTTATCAGCGAGTTCAACGCAGTTCAGGTCTCAGCCCACGTCAATCATCTTTAATGGAAGCAAGCATGGAAAGAAAATGTGAATTGGCTTCAGAAGGGAGCAATGATCTTATTTCAGATGTAGGGAATCCAAACCAATATGAATTTTCAATGAACAGGTTTGATCGTCTCCCCTGTTATTTACTTGCTCTTGGATTCACACTATGTTATTCATTTGTGGAGTCTTTGTTAACACACTCATTTTACAGACCTCTTTCTTTTATTTTTGCAATTATGAAATGACATCTAGTCAAAGATATATATTGATATATGCATAAGATATGTGTAATAAGACAACAATTAATGCATGATCATTGATGTGTTTTAGCCAGGTAAACTGATAGCATGTATTCTATTCGCTTCTGAGAGGGATGTGTGAGTCTTAACATATAACAGCACTTGTATATTTTTCTATGCTAGAAAGTAACATTTGATCACTTTATTAGTTATTATCATGTACAATGTAATTTGCAAAGCTAAATCCACTGACCTTACTAAATAAAGAAAACTATAATGGTTTTAGTAGTGTTACATGGAAATAAAGAAAACTAGGTTTTAACGTATTATATTTATAACCAGTTAGGCATTCCTTGATTTTTCTGTGGCATCAGGAGTGATGATGATGACGATGAGTATGGTGTATATCGGTCAGATTCTGAAACAAGACACTTTTCTCAAGTCGATGACTACTACAGTCGGGTTGACTTTGATGAGCTGAGCAATGATGGTTCGCATAAACTCCATCATGATGGAGAAAACGATACAAAAAGTTTAAGCAGCTGTTCGTTACATCACAGTTTTGACTCACAGGGTTTAGAAGGAATTCCACAGATAGGAAGAAAAGATGAAAATGATATTGTTGATGAGTGTGAAGAACATTCTTCTATATACGCTCCACAGGATGTTGAAAAAGAACCTGTGGATTTTGAGAACAATGGACTTCTCTGGCTTCCCCCTGAACCAGAAGATGAAGAAGATGAGAGGGAAATCGGCTTGTTTGATGATGATGATGATGGAGATGCCGTAGGAGAGTGGGGATATTTACGCTCCTCAAGCAGTTTTGGAAGTGGGGAGTCTCGCAATAGGGATAGGTCAGGTGAAGAGCACAAGAAGGCCATGAAGAATGTGGTTGATGGGCATTTTAGGGCTTTGGTAGCTCAGCTATTGCAGGTTGAAAACCTTCCTGTAGGTGATGAAGATGATAGAGAGAGTTGGTTGGAGATCATAACAGCTGTGTCCTGGGAGGCTGCTACACTTTTAAAGCCAGATATGAGCAAAGGTGGAGGGATGGACCCTGGTGGATACGTGAAAGTAAAATGCGTTGCTTCTGGACGTCGCTCTGAGAGGTAAAAGACTCAGTACTTCCAATGACTGTAGATGTATTATAGATCATGCTTTGCTTTCACATTTTTGCAACTAATTTCTCATTTAGTAAATCATCACTGAGATGGTCTATGCCTTGTTTCAGTGAGACCCATCCATCTGCCTAATTATCACTCTAGTGTATACATATATAAATTAGGAATACATGCACTGCTTTGACTTTGGGTGCAGAAATCTGATCTGATTGTATATAGTAAACCCACTAATCAATCTTGAGAGAATATAAAGTAAACAAACTATAATTAATGAGATTATGAATTGCATGGTTTTTCCATTAAGGCTACATTTACGAGTAACACAGCAAGAGATATCTCACTTCACTACTCATGGAAGAAACACATTGAAGTAATATTTGTTGTTGGACCCATCAAACACATATTTGTATCAGTGACACACTAATCATGTCCTTAATCGTAATGTCTACCATGTATCCAGTTCCTAGCAAACTCAAAACTTTGTATATTATTCTTGTGGCAGTGTCAAAAAACTATTCTTTCTAATTATGTTACTTTTGTTTTAGTGCGGTGGTCAAAGGAGTAGTTTGTAAGAAAAATGTGGCTCACCGACGAATGACATCAAAAATAGAGAAACCTCGCTTGTTGATTCTTGGGGGAGCTCTTGAGTACCAGAGGGTTTCCAACCTCTTGTCAAGTTTTGATACTCTGTTACAGCAGGTTGTTATTGTTTACCCTTTTTCTGTTTCAAATTGTTGCATCCTGGTTTTTAGTGCGTGAGATTTTATTTTAAGTTTCTTCTTTCATGTGTTACATCCTGTATAGGAAAAAGACCATCTAAAGATGGCAGTTGCGAAGATAGATGCCCACAACCCTGATATCCTGTTGGTAGAGAAATCAGTTTCTGGACATGCACAGGAGTTCCTTCTTGCAAAAGACATATCACTTGTTCTTAACATCAAGAGACCACTTTTGGATCGCATAGCCCGCTGCACAGGTGCCCAAATAGTTCCTTCAATTGATCATCTTTTATCACCGAAGTTGGGCTACTGCGATGCATTTCATGTGGAGAGGTTTCTAGAAGATCATGGCACTGCTGGACACGGTGGCAAAAAATTGGTCAAGACACTTATGTATTTTGAAGGTTGCCCAAAGCCACTGGGTTGCACTGTAATTTCTCAAACTTAATTTGGACAGGCACAGTTTGAAATGGATTTTTTATTGCATAACTATATGGATGCTCAAGGATGAATGTCCCCAAATGCATACATTCGTGCAGGCTGTTAATGTTGATGTTTGTGGACAATTCCGTATATCTTGTTTAGTGTATGTTTGATTTGATAGACCTAGGTATTCATTCACTTGTCTTGTTTCTGTTTCAGATTTTGCTTAGAGGTGCTAATGGAGATGAGTTGAAGAAAGTCAAGCATGTGGTTCAGTATGGAGTTTTTGCCGCATATCACTTGGCCGTGGAAACTTCTTTTCTTGCTGATGAAGGGGCCTCTTTGCCAGAACTCCCATGGAATTCTCCAATAAATGTTGCACTTCCAGAAAAATCATCCAGCATTGAGAGATCCATCTCAACAGTACCTGGTTTCAGTGTCTCTGTTAATGGAAAGTCACATGGAGCCCAACATATTGGTGAACCACAAAGAACCATTAGTGCCCCTGTTTCAAATAATACAAAAACTTTTTTACCCAATGGATCTCATTCTCAATCCACTGAACCAACTTTGGATCTGAAAGATTCTACAGTTTTTTCTGCTGGTCCTTCAGGAAATGCCTTTCCAGATTCTTACCTTAAAACACTTTCTCCCTATCATACCTTCGAGGAGAAAATTAAAATGGATTCCAAAGAACCCTTGGAGGGGGAAACTTCTGCAGGTAATAACAGATCAGTTATTATGAATAATCATCTCACTGCCAATGGTTTTGGGCATATAGAGACATTGGGACAAGATGTTATGGCAAACGATTTCCAAAATAGTCTCAGTGCAATGGCTGTAAATCAGCTAGGCAGTTCAGAGCAATCTTTTTTGCAAGAAGATTGTAAAAATTTTCCAGAGGAGCAAGGACCTTTAAAAGAAGATTTTCCTCCATCACCTTCTGATCACCAGAGCATTTTAGTGTCCTTATCATCCCGATGTGTTTGGAAGGGGACAGTTTGTGAGAGGTCGCATCTCTTTCGAATCAAATACTATGGCAACTTTGACAAACCTCTTGGTAGGTTTTTACGAGACCATTTATTTGATCAGGTGAGTATTCTCTTTCTAACATTTTCATGTCTCACATTGTAAAAAAACCTTGCAACACATTTTAAAACTGAGGTAGCCAACTTGTTTGTCAGAGTTACCAATGTCGTTCGTGTGGTATGCCATCAGAAGCACATGTTCACTGCTATACTCATAGACAGGGCACCCTCACCATATCTGTTAAGAAGCTACAGGAAACTCTCTTACGAGGTGAAAGGGAAGGAAAGATCTGGATGTGGCACAGATGCCTGCGGTGTCCAAGAACCAATGGTTTCCCTCCAGCTACTCGGAGAGTAGTGATGTCTGACGCTGCCTGGGGTTTATCTTTTGGAAAATTTTTGGAGCTTAGTTTTTCAAACCATGCTGCTGCAAGCAGGGTGGCAAGTTGTGGCCATTCTTTACATAGAGATTGTCTTCGTTTCTATGGGTAATCTCTTCATATCTCAATTCCTTGTATATTTATTTAACTTAATTTTTTTCCCATATGGTGAGGACGTTATTTATGTTTGAATCTCATATGGATGAGTACAGTAGTTTGCATTTACACAGTTCTTGATCAAAGACAATTTTTGTATGCCACATTCTAGAACTAGGATTCGGTTGGTAGAATCAAAATTGACCTTCACGGCTATTTTTGAACAAGTTGAATGATGTGATTCACCCCCCTTTATCCCATCTTTCTGGATGGTCATATGGATTCCGTGAACATACAGAAAAATGAGATAAGTTTGATTGCACTATTGTGCCCATTCAAGTAGTAGGCTGCTGACCCAGCTAATACATAAATAATAGATTAAAAGTCCAGGAGTGGTATTCATCTATAGATACTTATCTCTCTCTCTTTCTCTCTTCCTCACTTTTTTACATGTGCAGATTTGGAAAAATGGTTGCTTGCTTTCGATATGCGTCGATTGATGTTCATTCTGTCTACCTTCCACCACCCAAACTGGACTTCAACTACAAAAATCAGGACTGGATACAAAAAGAAATAGATGAGGTGCAATGGTCACAGGTTTGGAATTTTGAAGATAATTTAAGTTTTATCATTGCATCTTGTGACATAGTTCTGTGTAATGACAGGTGGTTGACCGGGCAGAGCTTCTATTTTCTGAAGTACTCAATGCTCTTGGCCAAATAGTGGAGAAAAGATCTGGTGCAAGGCCACTTAATAATGGCATTAAAACCCCTGAAATGAGGCGCAAAATTGCAGAATTGGAAGGAATGTTGCAAAAGGAGAAGTTAGAATTTGAGGTGAGGCCCTTTTATTTTGGCCATACTTTCCGGCGTTAATAACATCGTTTCATGTCGTGGAAGCAGTATACTAATTCATATTTGTAGACCATATGAATCAATGGGTTTGTAAGCTGATGAATCAGGGACTGTGTTGAAATGAGTAATCAAACTTTTTCTATTGACTGTGTGAACTATTCAATAACTATGACAAACAAAATCATTGAACTGTGATTTTCTATTATTTAATTTATATTTTTATACTTCTGACTATTTTTCTGCGAACCTTTTTAAATATCTATTTTGTGTAACATGAGCCATGAGAACTTATATTGATTTTTACAAGAAGTGCACTTTCCTAGTTGGTTCCTTTTTATTTCTACATTTGTTATAATCATGATAATATAATGAATGAAAATTGTCAAAATTTAGTAAATCCACTAGAAATTTTATAATGAAAAATATTATATCATGGTAATGTCTATCTTTGAGTGAAAATGCTTGTTTGCTGCTCTTTAATACCTGGATTTTGGCATTTATGTTGACATAATAGGAATCAATCCAAAAGACTTTGAACAAAGGAGCAAAAAAGGGCCAACCTGTTATTGACATTCTTGACATCAATCGACTGCGAAGGCAGTTACTTTTTCAATCCTATTTGTGGGACCATCGCCTGATTTATGTAGCCAGTTTAGACAAGAATAACCATCAGGACAGCTTGAGTAGCTCAAGTCCAGAACATTTGGAGAAACCTTTTGTTAGTAATGATAAGCTTATGCAAGTGAATGTGGACAACAAACCAGAGAAAAGTTCCCGTAGTTGTGACTTTCTTGCAGATGCAAAGCTTAACAAAAGCCCTGAGCAGAGAGGAGGATATGCTAGTGACACTAACCAGTCTGATGTAGTCCATCAAGAAAAAGACATGGATCAATCAGACCCTATAAAATCAGAAGTAAATGTTCGTAGGACTGTCTCTGATGGGCAGTTCCCTATCATGGCAAGTTTGTCGGATACCCTTGATGCTGCATGGACGGGCGAAAATCACACTGGAATTGGAATACCAAAGGATAATACCAGTACACTTCCTGAATTGGCGGTGACAGAAACTTCAACCACCCCTGCAGTTGCGGAGGGAACGGATTTGGAGAACCAAGGAGAAGAGAAAAATAGCACTAAGGTTTCCCCTATCCTTTCACCTGCACTGTCCACCAAGAGCCCTGATAATGTAGAAGACCATGTAGGCTGGTTAGGGATGCCTTTCTTAAACTTCTACCGTTCATTCAACAAGAACTTTTTAGCTGGTGCTCAAAAGTTCAATACATTGAGCGAGTATAATCCAGTCTACATTTCTTCCTTTCGGCAGTTGGAACTTCAAGGTGGTGCCAGGCTTCTTCTTCCTGTTGGTGTTAATGATACTGTGATTCCAGTATATGATGATGAACCCACCAGTATTATATCTTATGCTCTAGTATGCCCAAAATATCATATGCAACTGATTGATGAGGGTGAAAGGCCAAAAGATGGCGGGGATTTAGTAGCTTCCGTAACACATGTGGATTCAGTGAATTCCCAGTCAATCCTTTCTGTTGATGACATAGCCTCTGAATATCATAGAAGTCTTGGGTCTTCAGATGATAGCATTTTATCCATGTCTGGATCTCGTGGCTCCCTGAGTTTAGACCCACTCTCATATACAAAGGCATTGCACGCCAGAGTTTCTTTTGGAGATGATGGCCCTCTTGGTAAGGTGAACTATACCGTGACTTGTTACTATGCCATGCGTTTTGAAGCCTTAAGGAAGATTTGTTGTCCTTCTGAGCTTGATTTCATAAGGTCTCTTAGCCGTTGTAAAAAGTGGGGTGCCCAGGGCGGCAAGAGCAATGTATTCTTTGCGAAAACCTTGGATGATCGATTTATCATTAAACAAGTCACCAAGACAGAGTTGGAGTCGTTTATTAAATTTGCTCCTGGATATTTCAAGTACCTGTCTGAATCAATAAACTCAGGAAGTCCAACATGCCTGGCAAAGATTCTGGGGATCTATCAGGTACTTATTTGAGTGCTATAAATGCTGGTCAGGTTAAATCATTATATTCATTTGTTAACCTTTTGAATTTAATTCTGATTACTACCTTAACCAAGCATTGGCTTCTTTAGTATATAGATATGCACAGGTTTACTTGATGAGTATGAGTAATATCAGATGCAAACAAAGTATTTCTTGGCAACCTGTTCGGTTATGCATAGAAATTTGAATGACCTGATTCCTGTTTTGTTGGGCATGCAATGCATAATTCTTGGAGTTATCATCATAACAGATGGAAGAATCAGTTTAGGAGTTAATGAAATCATATTATTTGTGATTTTTTATTACAAAGGCTGCCATTCTTGATTTTCTCCATTCATAGTGATGGCTTTGTACAATAGATGCTCTTTGCAAATTAGGTGTAGGTCATTCATTTTCTATAGGACAACCAAACATGATTGAGATAATTTTTTTAATTTTATAAACATTTTTTTAAATGCATTAAGAAATAAAATAATTTTGCATATATACGTGATTTGTCGTACATAGATTGAACTATGGGCACATTTGGTAGACTGTAATAAACACTGTAATGTAATAGATATTCCTATGGCATAATTATTCGGTTATTTGGTTATGTTTTTATTACAATAAATAGTTATTCCTTATGAATGACTATTCTTTAAAATAAGGAATAACTATTCCTTATCAAAAATACTGAATATCTATTCCTTCATCTTATGTAATAACTTTTTAAAAAAATTTCCTAAAACCCATCTTCTTCAAAAGGAAAGAAAATAAATTTTCCTTGTTAATTATTAGCTCTATTTTGGACACCCTAAAATAAGTGTATTTTAGGAAATTTGACTCAAAAATTATTTGATTACATCTTCTTTTTATACACTACTAAATTGTTGATACATATTCAGAATTCTATTCTTAAATTGTCACCAAACTAATGAATAGTAATACTTATTACATTCCAACTTAATGTATTCCTTGTAATACTTATTCCTATTTCCATGTAATAATCATTATAACATACCAAACGTGCCTTGTCTTTTTAAATTTTGTTAACCAAGTATATTAGAAAGAATAAATAGTTTGAGTGGTGGCCTGGCACTTGGGTGTTGACTTTTTTGGTGTCAGATTTTTTTTTTCCCTGTTAATCCACCTATAAACACTTAAACAAGCTTGAAATAGGTAGTTGATTTCTCAAAACTTATAAGCTTCAAATTTGGTTAAAAAGTTTCGGTTGGCTGTGTCATACTTGCTAACAGTTTTAATGAAAATAGCTGCATTCTTTCTGTAAAGGATGCATTTGCCCAGTTTGAAGCAACAAAATGATTTTTTATTTTTTATTTTATAAATGGAACTAAATACAAGAGACATTCCATATTTTGCTAACCTTAATAAATTAGAGCCTCTGGAGCAGTGGACCTTACTTTATGTTTGGCTTTATATTGAAAGGTAACATCTAAGCATCTTAAAGGAGGGAAAGAAACAAAGATTGATGTTCTGGTTATGGAGAATCTTCTGTTTCAAAGAAATGTGACCCGGCTGTATGATCTTAAAGGATCTTCTCGATCACGGTATAATCCTGATTCTAGTGGGAGCAACAAGGTTCTGCTGGATCAGAATTTGATTGAGGCAATGCCAACTTCTCCTATTTTCGTGGGAAACAAGGCAAAGCGATTGTTGGAAAGAGCTGTTTGGAATGACACCTCATTTCTAGCAGTAAGTTTTTGAACTCTTTGGGTATATGGGAAACTTGTTTGCTCTTAAAAATACACAGCATTAAGTTGTGTAGATTCCTTATTGGAAAAAAAAAAAAAGCAAATAAATTAGTTTTGCTCAGGTTGTCCAGCCTTTACTATTCCCTTATCCATTTTAATTTGTTATTTCACTTTTGGTGATGCAGTCAATTGATGTAATGGACTACTCATTACTGGTTGGGGTGGATGAAGAGAAGCATGAGTTAGTTCTTGGGATCATTGATTTCATGAGGCAGTATACATGGGACAAACATCTGGAAACATGGGTGAAGGCTTCAGGCATCCTTGGTGGGCCAAAAAACTCATCACCAACTGTAATTTCACCAAAGCAATACAAGAAAAGGTTCAGGAAAGCAATGACTACATATTTTCTGATGGTTCCAGATCAATGGTCTCCACCAAGTATTATTCCAAGTAAATCCCTGTCTGACTTATGTGAAGATAACGCACAAGGTGGGACCTTGGTTGAATAATATACTGTTAGTCTTTGTGCTTGTACATTTACACATGTAATTTGGAATTACAATTCCCACATCATCTTTTTTGCCTTTTTGATATAAGTTCTCAGTCCTATATTTCTATTCTTTTTGGGTAGCGGTTTCATATGTATTTTTAACAAGAGAAATTCATAATTATTTGTTAGATGATGCAGAAGAAGGCTGGTGAAGCCATAGAGATCTCTGTCAGGGGTTATAATATTGGATGACCTCTCCATGAAATCTTTGTACAAAATTCATTTTATGTATTTAGCATTGTAATGTATATTTATATTACATCTTAAAATTTTGAAATTAATTTACTCTCTGTCTCTGTGCCTCTCTCTCTCTCTCTCTCTCTCTCTCTCTCTCTCTCTTGTTTTGTGGGGGGTTTTTCCCCCTCCATTGTAGCTATCGGGCATTTACTACCTGCACCATAAATATTTCAAAATCTTGCAATTTACACCTTAATTTGAGACTAGTTTTATAATGTTGCCCCCACCACCCAGATTAGTGTCCAAATTGAAAAATATATGGAAAATAATCCTAAATTATGATGTTGATTGTAGATTTTTTGTATTGTAGGTTGCACGATTCAAATGGCTCCATATTTTATGATAGATAGCTACTGGTCTGCAAAATTTTTCAGTTTAGAATGTAGAATGTAAATACTCTCATAAATTAAACGGATGATTATACTTCTATTGGTTGAGGCTAATCCTTTGACAAAGGAAAGTCTCTTTCTTTCTAACACCCTCACATGGTTAAGACTCCACAAGAACCATAACTAATAAGAGGGTGCAACAATATAAACAGAAGATGTTTGAAAGTAAAGCCAACTAGTGTTGGCTTAAAAAGAGACTTGGCCAAATAAGAACTAAGAAGGGGGTGAAGGGTGAGGTTGTAACTCGCAACTTTTTTATTTTTGGTAAACTGGTTGTAACTTGCATTCAAGACCCATTTGGTGTGGGAAGTGTCATTGTAACTTTGTAAGTTACTAATCACACCCCAAATGAGAAGTCGAAGTGAATCTCTTGGTTCACATAGGGACATATCCAGTCAGCTGGTATGGGTAGCCTAAACGTCACATTCTTTGAAATGGAGCTTGAGTTTGCTTTGTTCTTTTGTATAATAATCTGAGTTCATTATGTTTATCAAAGCAATCAGCACCTGTAAATTTGTTTTTCATGCACTTGCTCCGCTATTATTCTTAAGATTTCAGATATTAGCCTCAGATCAAATTTTCAGCATAAATGTTTGAACCTGCACGATATTATACACTACTCATTTAGTATTTGGATAGGATGCGTGGCAATCAGTTTAGGGACTTGTCATCGTTTCTCTGCTAGTTTTTTTTGAACGTGGAATACAACAACCGAGCCTTAGTCCCAAGATTCTGCGATCAACTATTGATCCTCACTAGTCAAGGTTAGCCACATACAAAGGAAAAAGAAAACAATAGGGACAAGACAATTTTCTGTTACTCATGGAAGAAGAATGTGCTTCAAAAATAAAACAAGTGCATTTATGCCCTCTATTCACATTCTATGACTGATGTATATGCTTTCCTTACACATACTAGAGCAGAGTTGTGGAGAAATCTATTTAACTGACAAAAGTTGGGAATTGATTAGCAGAAAGAGTTAAAGCCATTGCAATTGAGGTCCTTCTGCACAGCAACACTTTCATCAACATTGTTCAATCCACTGCCTTTAACAATTTGAAACCCACTTTGTTGAAGAAGAAGATCAATGATCTCGACGTCTCTGAACTCGGGAAAAATCAATAATCATCAGACAGGTTTCATAACAATTTGAATTAATTTGTTTATATTATTATTATTATGCTACTTTTTATGTGTTAGGATTATCTACCTTGGATGACAAGTTGTTGTTCTTGGAATCTGTTGTTGAAAGCGAGGGGCTTCATCGTCATATCCTTCGCAAACTATTTCCCCACTATCATCTGTATAGCAGATTATGCCATTAGACCTATCCTCGTAAACCTGTAACAAAACAATTCATAGTTTCAGACATTAGCCAGTTGAAAAAAAAGTGTGACTGAAGTTGATCCAACTGGGTCTTGTTTTGTAGAAAAGTTTTGTGAGTATAATAGTTATGTTTTCAATGACAAGAAACAAATAAAGGAAAGGGATATATGCATAGGAATAACCAAAAAGAAAAAAAGAAAGAAAAACAAAAAGGATATTGTTGACCTTGTTTTTAACGGAACATTTGATCTGGAGTCTAGGTAATTTCTTGACTGGAACTTGAGTGTGTTTAAGCATCAGAGATTTGCTGATAGGCCTCATGATTAGACCAGATTTCAGAATTGGGATGTGAACAGAAGAAGAAGAACAACAAGAAGTTACAGCCATTGATTTTGTGAAACAAGAAGAAGAGGCAGAAGAAGAAGAACAACAAGTTTGTTAATGATGGTGGGGCTGAGGTTTTGTTAGGAGATGGGAATAGAATAATGGTTTATGGGTCATTGAGTGTTGCAAAGTTTTTTCTATATATTTTTTTTTTTATCTTTTGTAAGCAAGCATAAGTTCTATACGTTGAGACACATTAAAAAAAAAAAATTTGAATTATTGATGGGTAATGTCTTATCATGGTGGATTTATTCGGTTAAATATAGCTACCTGGGAGTCTGGGACCCATTTTTGCTTATCTTCTCCCTGTTGTTGCCGGTGAATGCCAAGTCATACTGTTGGTTGATATTGCTTGCCTTTTGTTTTTTCCGAATCAGCTGTTGGTGGATCTATTCAGATTTTCACAACAAAGTGACTACTCTTTTTTTGGTTGGAATTCACCTATTTTAGAGCAACACCTTGGAAACATCCTATAATTTTAGAGCCAACACTAACTTTGCTAAGATTTGGATCACATTTTTACAAGATTCAGGATGAGGAAAGTACTGCATCTTAGATAAGAATCATGTCCATCAAGATTCAGGAGTGTCTCTTTGAAGTTTAATGATTAAATCCCTCCTCTACTAATAGCTTAAATTTTTGAAATAATAGGTATTTTGTTGTGTATTAAAATTAAAGCAGGTGATTCTAAGTTTTGAATGTTGTTTTTGATCTACCTCTTTTTTTTTAATCTAGCTTGTTGATACCTAATTTATTTGAGTATTTAAGACATTTCAATAATATATATAAAGAAACAACATTATCACACAGTTGATTTGGTATGGATGATAATTTAATTTATTAATATGACTCTTCATTGGCTACGTGTCAACTGTCAATTGAGGCAATAGGTGCCAAACTTTTCCATCAATCAATTTCATTTGCTTATTGGATATAAGCTCTCTCTCTCTCTCTCTGTGTGATAATTAGGTTACAAGCATCTATAATTGGACCAGGGACTACCTCACCATTTGCAAAAATGCTTGTTTTCAATTTCTATTTTCCACATAATTTGTCACTTTAATAAGAATTGGAAAGACTTTTCAAATTAAAATTAATGTAAACCTGATCTGAAATGTCCACTAAAAAAAAAGTTAGGTTTGGATGCTTTTTGTTGTCTGATATAAATAAAGGCAAGATGAGGGGATCTCGAAAAGATTTATAGATTAATGAGTCTAGAGGATATGTTTCCACATTCTATCATATGTCGCTTTTCTTTTCAACAAATTTTGGGATGTGAAATTAATTTAACTTTTACTAGTATAAAGTATATGTATATGTTATTGTATAATAATGTAATTGAAGAATATTTAAGTTTCGAGGCAGCATAGGTGAGAGTGGGAGTGGGAGTGTAGGTAGAGTTTCATTGCATTAAATTTTCATCCTGCTATAAAATACAAAAAAAAATTCAATAATATCTTATAGTCTACTTGTATAACAATTATGGATAAGCATTAGATTTTTTATTAGCAATTCAAAGTCATACCATTTTTTTAAAACAATGTTTAGTATTATTATTTTTTTGCTTAGTTCTAGCCAAATGCCAAGCAGGAATTGTGTGAGCACCGACCAGAAATATTTAAGAGGGCAACGATCGTCATCAAAATTGAGACACACCAATAAACTTATGAAAGGCAGAATTCCATTCCATGCCATGGTTTCAGGCTTTAAGCTGCTTTATTATTATACTTTCAAGCTATCACTTTAATAAGTAAGCAGTTTCTTTAACCAAAACAAAATAAGTAAGCACTCCTCCTTTCATTATAAAAAAACAACTCAGATCTCTCTCCCTCTCTCTATCTGATTAAGTAAAAGCACAGGAGGCATTTATATTAGTTTAACCCTATTTTTGGATGGTTCAAATTCTCTCCATTTTAAATCACTTTTGAATTTTTTTTTTTTTTATCTTAATCACCTTTTTAATAGAATTTCAAATTATAGTGCACGCTTCTAATGATTGTCATTTATTATTTGACTAAAAAAAAAACTTTATGAATTGGGCTAACTCTCACATTATTTTAGTTATTTTAGATATGATAATTTAGATAAATTCTAAAATCTCATTATTTATTTTTGAACCATAGTATTGCATGATAAACATTTTTTATTTTTGTTTTTTTAGAAAGTTACATCATTCTCAAAACTTTCAACCACAGTAGAATATAGGTCTCCCTCATTTTGATAAAAACAAGATTTCAATCATTATGTCTCTTATATGATCATAATATCATACACCTCAAAAAAAAAAAGGAATTGGTCGAAGACCATAATATCCTGGGCCATGAATTTCTATTGACTATATGAGCCCAGCTAGCATTTAATCCTAGCTTCTTGGGCACTTCCTGCACTCCATGTTCTTGGGCCTGTGCCATTTAATCCTAGACTCCCTACACAAGCAGAATCCTATAATATGGACATGCATAGTACACTACTTCCTACCACACTAGAGTCTATCTTTTTTAAGGGTAAGACAGAAAAGGGCAAGACAAGGAAAACAGAATCCCATATTATTTTCACTGTTTTCCCCCTCTAGATTTGGATTTGGATTTGGAAATACAACAAAAACATTTTTTTATTATTAATTACTAAAATAATGTTCAATATGGGTTTTTTTAGCTTTGTTCTCAGCATTATATATTTGTGAACAGAATCAGAACTAAACATGTCCTAAGATAGTGACTTTGAAGTTATTAGTTACATGTTACCTTTTAAGCTCCAAATTGGCAAATTCCTGCTCAAGATTTTATTTTATTAATTTATTGTTATTATTATACTCTGGCTAATACATCCAAACGCATAAAAAAAATAAAAAAATAAAAAAAATAAAAAAGAAGAAGAAGAACGGTTGGTGTGGCATGGAAGAAAAAAGACAGATAAAAGTCGTGGTTACCTATAGTGTAACACAATGAGGGCCTGTAAACTGTGGTTTACACACTAAAAGAGGGGATTAAAGCCAATAAGAAGATAAGCTTCCCAAAAAGAATAAAAAAGAATGAATTTACTTTTTTTATGAAATTGTATTTTCTCAATCAGGACTCATGAGTACTTTTTTCCTCCTCCCAAAGCCCCCCTCTTCTTTTAATAATGGGGTACTCTTTCGTCCCCTTCCTCATCTACTTCAGAGACTAGGACTATCCCAGGACAATGTCACTTTTGTTAGATTCTGAAGAGAGCTACCTGGCTGCCTGAGTGGCTAAGTTTTTCCCATGTGAGTCAGTCGATTGCTAATGAGCAATGCTACTACTATGCTAGGATACAATTATTTTATTTTTTTGGTAGAATGACACAATTATTTTCAAGACTTGTTAACTTGTCTGAATGTATTGAAGTAACCTGATTTTAGGTCTCTTTTTACAAATGTCCCTTTTATTGTACATTAATCACAATAAATCACAGAAAAGTTAAGGATTTTTTTGTTTACTTATTGGTTAGTAATAGTATTTTAGATTACAGAAGCAGTCAATGCTTTTTCCTTGTTCAGCTGTACTGTTCAACTGCTTCCCCATCAGTCACTTTTCTCATGACACAGTGTTTTATATCAAAATGGTGCTGAGTAAACCACTTGCCCAACATACAAGAGACTACACAAGAGATTCCTTAAGCCCCAACTCCCTGATCCCACAAACCTCCATCCCATGGCCATGGATCTCACAAGCCCAAAATACTTTCAAGCTCAGTCTATGTTTGCATCAAACGGGGTAAGGGTTTCACATTTATTATTGTTTCTCTCGTTTCCATGTTCCATTGTGTTACAATAGTCATGTTCAACTGTTTTTATGTTCTCAGGAACCTCCATTAGAGGGCAACACAAGCTTCTATGGGAAAAGCAATGACAACCCATTTGTAGACACCTTCCCTGACCCACTTTGCAAGCTTAATCTCAAAGAGACTTCTGATTTTGTCAAGTCATTTCAATGGCAAACAACATCACAGAAGGCAGAGGCTTTCTTGAGGTTTCAGCTCAGAGGAAAAGAGAGGGAGTGAACTCAGTTACTTTGTCTTGAACAAGAAAAAAATAAAAAGATATGTAAAAAAAATTCCTACAAAATTTTTCGACAGAGTGCTCAGATCTCATTATTTGCCAAAAGAATTTTCACATCAAGCTTTAGCTATTAATTAAGTCATAAAACAAAGATTATCATAAAGGAAATTATTTTTGGCTAGAGGCAGGAATACATGATATGATAAAATTCTCTGGTTAACCTTTAGGGCTCCAAGCTGAAGTTTCCAGTCTCAGAGTAATTCTCTGGTTAACCTCGTACTTTTACCAGTTTAAAAAGGTCACATCATCAAAAGAAAAAAAAAAAAGAAAAAAAACATAATCACAGGTTTAAGACAATCATTTCGAATACCTCAAAAAAAAAAAAAAAAAAAGATTGATACAGCTAACAAAATAAAACAAATTTAAATAACCAACACAAGTGACACCAACAGTGGAAAATAAACGAAATGAACAGGCGGTAAACAGTAATGAGAGGAGATGCAGATAGTTTCTGACATGCTGTTTTTGATTAAGGAAAAAAGGGTTAAAATGCAACAACATCCCCTTGGGTTTGAGTCGGTTGCAAAAACACCGTTTCAATTCTTCAGTATAACTCCCTAAGGTTTCCATATCCAACAAATTGACCCCTAAGACTAACTTCTGTTAGTTTTTATGAATGAAAAAATGGCATGACTACATTAAGAAGATCCACCAATTCACGTCACTAATCACATGATGATCACGTAATTTTTTCATCCATTAGAGATAATGGAAGTTGGTTCTAGGGATCAATTTGGCAAATATGGTAAACCTTAGGGAGTTATAAGGAAAAATTGAAATATTGGGAGATGTTTTTGCAATTAACTCAAACCCCAAAGGGTGTTTTGCATTTAGGCCTAATATATATGTGTATGCGTGCGCGCATACGTGCGTGTTTAGAAAGAGCACTAATTACAAATTTAGGAAAATAACACTAATTAGGCTACATATGCTACACTCATGATAATAAAGAGACTTTTGAAGGGTATAACTTGGAACATGTAAAACAAATATATGTTCACAAGGTAAAAGAAAAGTAGCACGCGACCAGAAACCTGTCAAATAAAGAAAAAAATAAAGAGAACGTCAAATTTCGCCACATGGGCCAGCTGCATCTATTTGCAATTTTCTAATCCATCTTTGCTTTCAGATTGTCTTGACTTACCTCTGCATCTTCAACAGCATCAATGAGCAGAGCTCCATCCAAGGAGAGATCCTCAAGAAAGACATTACGGCCCTTAACGACCATGGTTGACCTCTGAGAAATGGTGCTACTTCCACAAACTTTTCTTTTGATTTCTGCAAACATAAGACCCAATTTTGGCTTCCATATAATACGAGGCCACACTTCTACCTCTTGCCCATTGAACACCTGTACTACAGGATTGGCAATTTGGACACCAACCCGGTAGACAGACAAAAAGAAACCCCATAATTCAAACAGAGAGAGAGAGGTTCAAAATCTGCAAGCACTCTAGATTTGTGTAGATTATGTTGCACTATTTTCAGGCAGTACTGTTTACCAACAACTGAACTACTGACATTTCACATCTACTAGAGTTTACACACATAAAGTTAACACAATGGTGCAATGGCAAGTGCCCTTAGTCCGCACCATGATTAGTAACACTTAATAATAAATTATTATATTACTTACCTTTCTAAGAATAAGGCTGTTTGCACGATAGATGGCCATTTCTCCAGAAGTTGCACTATGATATGGATTTCCTTTTGGTACCTTCAATTAAAATTTAAGCAGATGATAAGAAATAAAATCAAACTGAACTTAAACCCAAGTTCACATTTAAACCTAGTTAAGAAAAGAAGATAAAGGATACAGAATTGCTAAACACTTAAACCATTCAAATAATAGTCTTGAGCAAAAAAATAAAATAAAGGTAAACAAATACTTTCAATATTGACAGACCAAGGTTTCTGGATGAAGGTGGCATGGAGCTACCAAAAAAAAAAAGGGAAGTGCATGCATAAGTATGAATGTGTAATAAAAAAACAGATATATCTATCCATAACAAGTAACATGAGTGGGTTATTCAGTTTCATTGTCAATGGTTTTCAGAGGTATGACCACAAATATACAAGCCCTAGAAGATAAATGAAAAGAGTACATTATCTTTCAGGGTCATCTTTTCTGTTAATAGATCAGCTTGAGCTACCAGGAGGTTACATGTTATACTGAAAACTTCATATGCAGATTCCATGATTTATGGAGAAATCACATGGTGGTTTTGTGTACTTTTTCACCTTTTTACATATAAGTAATAAATTTTTATTAAAAATCACAAAAAGAAGCGCTATTCTAATTCATGGGGTGTATACAAAGAAAGAGAAAAAAAGAAAACAATAACAAATTTGAAGAACAAATAAATTAAAATCTGAACAATAAATAATTTGAGAAGTCCATGAAATGAAAAGTGGAGAATTGAATGGAATTTTATGTCTACTCATCCAAAGTCTTGAGAAAAGCAAACTTGATATGTGGCACTGGTGACTCTTTTCACTCTAAAGTACATATATTCCTCTCTCCAAAAACACCAGATTAGGCATAATGAAGCTACCATTCAAATATCACCACTATTGAGTTTTGCCCAAATTCACCTTCCAAGAGGCCAACATAGCTGTAAGTCTATAACTGAATTAGACATCATAAGAGTAGATCCCACAACTCCAAAGAGACAGAACAATATCAGTGATGATTTTTTTTTATTTTTTTTTTATAAGTAATTAAAAATTTATTAATATCAAAAAAGAGCCATCCAAGTATATAGGGAATATACAACTGGGGACCATACAATCAATCACGCAAATTAAATAAATCAATCAAATCAAGAACAAACATCCAATCCAACAAAGTTCTTAAGAAAAATAATTTGAGATCAAGAATAGTTTTCTCTGTATCTTTGAAACTCTACTTGTTCTGCTCCCTCCATAAACACCATATCAAGCAATGTGGGGGCAGCCATCCACAAATGACCTTTCCGATGACGAACATTATCAGTGAAGATGATCCACATACTCCCCATTGGATTTACACATACAATACCAATCCACAATTATTACCCCCCATTTTTCTCAAATTATCCGTCACTAGGATTTTCCCTAAAATTGCAATCCAAGTGTAGAAAGTAACTTTTAAGTGGAGTTCTAACCTTCCAAATTCTCTCCTCCATGGAATGAGGCAACCCCCTCACCTCCAGATCTTAGTACCCTATAAAAGCTTTTAACTTGGAATCCATACTTAGTTGACAAAAGCCATGCCATTCTATCATCTCCCTCTTGGTCAACATTAACTACATACAACACAATTAAAAAGTACTCCAACAATTCTACCTCCCAATCCTAAGCTTCTCTAATAAATCGAGATTCCAATGAAGTTTTCCTTTAACCCCTTTCCATATTTTCTATTACAAGAGCATCTCTGCCTCTAGCAAGTCTGTACAACTCGTCCTTGAACTTATTGTTACCAATCCAGCGGTCCTTCCAAAAAATGAATTCTAGCACCATCACCTCTGGTTGAGAATGAGCAATTTTGTTCTGTCCATTTTTTATGTTTTTCAATAGGAGCCTTGCACAACATCATAACACCATTCATCCTAAACAATACCATATTTGTTGTCAACCACCTTCCTCTACAATCTGCCCCTTTCCTCACATAAGGCCACAACCACTTTCCAACCAAGGCTTGATAAATAACAAAAGTCTTCTAATCCTCAAACCACCCATTTTGAATAGGAGTACACACACACTATCATAATTTATCAAATGGAATTTGTGTTCATCTCCAATGCCACCCCAAAAAAGTGCTGGGTGGTAGAGTTTGAACCTAGTGCCCAAGCACCACAAGAGGTGCTGAACTAGGTTTCCCTTGAACCCCACAAAAACATTTTGAGAGCTGGAAATTACCTTTTCTAACACCTATGTCAACCTATTTTCCAAAACCTAGCAAAAATTTTGTAAACAGTACCAGAGACTAATAGGCCCGAAAATAAGTTGTGTAAAAGTATAGTTGTACCTAGAAAAAAGTGAGGTTTTAAGAAGTTATATCTAAACAAATAAACAAAATAAGCGTAGCTAAACAGGGACTTAAAAAACATCTAACATCTTTGGAGGCACTTGGTAACATGATAGTAGATCACACACAGTGGTTAATTTGGGAATATTAAGTGAATTAATCATAACTACTGTATCAAGCAATCTACGTATAGGTACAAATATTTAATATGGATTATATAATTTTCAGGATGATTCAAAGAGTTGTTTCAACAATGGAAGTGCATTCCTGACCACAAATTTGTATAAATTGAGGCAAAACATCTGAATATCTTCTTTAACAAAACCATCACATTGTGTTTACCACTTGATAATTGAGGATCTCTTGTATGGAGGAGCATATATTGACCATATAAACATCTGTAAAATGTATATTCAGTCATAGAAAAAAGGAGGTAGTCTGCCTTATACTGTGGCATGAATTTTAATTAGTTCCAACATCATAAAATCCCCATGCCATCAATCAAGGAAATGCACTGTATCACATTTTTATAAAATAATAAAAAAAAATATTTAATAAACCATCAGATCAGAATATAACTTGTCTTAGTCAAAAAAGAAGTTTCATTTTTTTTTTTTATAGACAATCCTCGAGAATAGCATACAAACAAAATATTTATACAATATTCTTACCTTAGTAGCATCCTCAGGGTTG
Organism: Quercus cerris; assembly: GCA_963669245.1. NCBI lineage: Eukaryota > Viridiplantae > Streptophyta > Magnoliopsida > Fagales > Fagaceae > Quercus > Quercus cerris. The sequence continues at coordinate 891,952 of OY770008.1, read as the reverse complement.
TTCTTCACAGGTGCATACGCAAGCCATGCATCCATCACCTAATCATCACAGAATAACTATTGAGTTAACAATGAGAGCCACAATAGTGGCAATGCCTTTATAGCATACACCATCACAAAACAATGTGAAGTGCTATTATAAGAGAGCAAAATACCAAATCCATCTAAACATCTAAGCAATCAAATTTTGAAAAACGTGTCAGATTGTAAGTGGTTTTAACTTGCTGAAAATCCACTTATTCACTCAAGAAAGAATAAATTACCGCAAATACTTTCATTCCCCAATTAAAAATAAAATGTACCCACAATTCGTTTCTTTTCCTTTAGTTCATTTTCTCAGCAACCAAACAGAGTGTACAGTAAAAATCAAAAACCAAACATAACAATACTTTCACTTACATTTCAGATACGAGCCATGGCTTCCGAAAACCTTGAATTTCACAAATTCAGCCCAAGTTTCAGATCTTCCTGACTGAATTTTCAAAAATAAAAAAAAACATTTAGCATAATCAAGAACAATTACAAAAGCAAAAGGCTAGGATTTTTGAAGACCCAGCCACAGCTAATTCCAGAACTAAAATCAAAATTAAATAAATTTTAGAAATTTAATTTAAAATTTCAAGAACTACATAACAGAAGCAAGAGAATTAGAGAGAAAAAAAAAAACAAAAAACAAAAAACAAAAACAAAAACAAGAACAAAAAAAAAAAAAAAAAAAAAGCAAAAATGAGCAAATAAAACCTCTTTGTTGAATGTTTTGGAGTTATCCCTCTCTGAAGCATCATATCAGATATCATACGGGCTTCAAGAAATTTATTATTCTCACATAATTTGCAAAGCAACCAGTTGTGATTAAACTGCTTAGGTTTATAATTTTGAGCAAGCATTTCTTCAAATATCTTGAAGGCAGGAACACTCATATCACTTGCACAAAAACAACTGAGTAAACATTCATAAGAAAACTGATTTGGGAAAACCCCCCTCTTACGCATTGTTTATGAGAGTGATAAGGCATCAAGTAGTCTCCCAGCCTTACAAAGGCCTTTCAGTAAAGTGTTATATGCAATTCTGTCTGGAGCAAAACCATCTGCATTCATCTTATTGAACAATTCTATTGCACTGTCAATATCACCAGATTGAATATGCCCATCAATGAGAATGGTGTAAGTCACCTCATTGGGATGTACACCCTCTCTTTGCATCTTTTCAAAATGATCATAGGCATCCCGCATCCATTCTGTCCTACAAAATCCAGAGATTATACCATTATATAGGTACAAGTTTGGCATAAACTCAATGTCTTTAAACTTCTGCATCAGCTTCAAAGCAAAGCATTTCATCTCCTCAGGAGTATCAGCAGAAATTCTCAAAATCTTCTTCATTGGCATAAGAGTTCTCTGATGGAGTAAATGGAACAACACTTCTCTTTCCCTTTCAGACTTTTTATTTATAACGCACCATTCCTTCTTAATACCAGAGATATTTCTGCTAACACCACTGACAAGTGAGATATACATGATGAGATCGGTGTCAATCTGGTTTCTGTCCATCAAATCAACTAACCTACTTCAAGAAAAGACTGATAAGTGAGTTATATAGCACAGTATTTGGCTGAAGACCATCTCCCAACATTTTATCAAGGTATATGCATCCCTTATAAGTCATATTTTCCTTTACCAACCCACTTATAAGTGCAGTGTAGGAATAAGAACTTGGCTGAATGGAATTCTCTAACATTATACCAAACAACTGGTGGGCTTCAATAGCTCTTCCATTCTTCGAGTAGCCATTAATCATTGTCACATAGACAACCTCGTCAGGATCCACACCAGACTCAAGCATCCTCTTAAACATTTCTTCTGCTTCAAAGATTCTTTTCTCTCTGCTTAGACAACCAATAATAGTGTCATATATAGCAACATTAGGTCTAAGTCCCCTCTCATCCATTTGGTCCAGAATATTGAAGGCTGACACCAGATCACCCCCTTTACAGTGTTCATTTACCATTATCAAATAAGTTGCTTGGTTTGGGACCACACCTTGATCTTGCATAAGGTCAAGTAGGTACTTGGCATCCTCAAAAAGGCCCTTCTGACATAGACACCTGATCAAAGAGTTATAAGTAAAAAGCAAAGGCATGCATCCAACTCTCACAATTTTATCCATGTAAAGTAAGGCATCATTTGGCTTTCCTTCTCCACACAAGGCACTGACAATAACACCGAATGCCACATTAGCCAAATTAAAGTTACATCTCACAATTCCCTCAAGCAGGATCTCAATTTCTTGCTCCAAATCCCCATTAGAGTTTACACCAGCAGAGGATGAGAGCATAGAAGGGTCAAAACCACACCCATTCTTTGCAATTGCCTGCAGAATCAGATGAGCAAGGTGAAGCCTCTGCCCCTCTGGATACTTCTTCATGAGGACAAAAGACAGCAACAACCCCCCTTACCAGCACACTTTTAAACAAATCATAAACTTCCAATAGCCTATTCTCCTTGTAAAGTGCATTGATCAAAACCTTGTAACAATGGACATTAGAAGCTAAGTTGCAACTAAGCATGTTGTTCAAAAGCATCAAAGCACAATCAACTTTCCCTTCCCTGCAGTACTTACTGATAAAAAGGTGATTAGTTACCGCATCAGGTTGCATTCCCCACCCTGCCATCTGTTTGTAAACCAGCCACCCCTTATCAAACAAGCCCAATTTCAAAAACCCGTGAATCAATGTATTATATGTGTAAATTATCTGGCTCACAATCTGTCTTCAGCATTCTCAAGAAAACCTGCATTTCCATTTTCATTTTCTTATCCTTGCTATATTGATTAATCAAAGAAGTATACGTCGCCCTATCTATATAAAGACCCTGAGACTCCATTTCTCTGAATAGTGACTCTGCCTCTACGACCAGCCCTCTCTTACAAAGACCATAAAATATTGATTTATATAGATGGAGTGTAGGTGGATAACCATGTCCACAGCGCATTACATTAAACAATTCAAGAGCTTCATCCATATACCCCTTATAGCATAAACCATATATCAATTTATTAAAACACAAAATACCAGGAGCAGCTCCAGCCTCATTAACTCTAACTAAATAATCAAATGCTTCTAAATTTCTATCTTGGGCATAAAGCCTCCAAATCATTGCATTACAAGCATCTCAAGCAGCCTATCAACTTGAGCTCCTGGCTCCTCTACTTTATCTAACTTACACAAACAAATAACCATAGAATTCAAAATCGATAAGTCAGGATCAATACCTCTACTAACAATGCTGTCACGAAAAAGTGCTACCCAAATCAAGGTCCAAGCCATGTAAAGCAGCAAAATCAACAACCAAAAAAGCCTCAGAAACCGACGAAGAATGTGCTATTATTCGCCGATAAAAAGCCACGATGAATGAGCTGCTCTGCCAATGAGAGACACAGAGATTTGTGGTCATTGGTAATAGGTGAAACAGAAGCATTTGGAGGGTCTATTGCCAAAGTACAAGTTGTAATTGCTCTTCTGGTCCTGAAGAAATAGTAATAACAATAAGAACCAGGCTTTTTCTTAATCATTTTCAATAACTCTTATCTGATATCAAGGGTTTTAGAGACAAAATTTAGCATTTTGAGACCGACCTAAGTGCCAAAATACCAGACCAACCCAAGTGATAAAGTTGAATGAGAAGTTTCACAGGACCAATACTATTGGAGAAGACTATGAATGGGAAGTTGTACATTTTCAAAGGCGAAGCAAAACTGAGACTAACCCAAATGAGGAATCGGACCCAGATAGCAAGAATGAAGCAGAAACAAGTAGTGTGGTCTGAAGAAGAAGAAGAAGAAGAAAAGGAAGAAGTAGTGTTTTTGACACCGGAAAAAGTAGTGTTTTTGATACGATGAACGGACTAAACCAAGTGATGCCCAATTCCTTAAGACATTTAAGCGATAAGTAATTTAAGTCTCGTGCGCGAAAAAAAGTGCAGAAAGACTTGTTATGGGGTTTAAGGGCAAAATTTGCCAAATGGTATATTTTTCCAAAAAAATTAGGTGCGTGGCATGAGTTCAAAGTTAATTAGTTAGTTAGACTGTTTTTGAAAATCGATTTTGGCAAAATCGACTTTGGGCTGGAAAATAAATGCTATAGTGACGTTTTTTTTAGTGGCGTTTGTAAAAACGCCACTATAGGTACCCTATAGTGGCGTTTTCTATAAACGCTGCTATAGGCACTAAAAAAACGCCACTATAGCGTTCATTTTCCAGCCCAAAGTCGATTTTGCCAAACTCGATTTTCAAAAACAGTCTAACTTACTAAATAACTTTGAATGCATGCCACGTGCCTAATTTTTTTGGAAAAATATATTATTTGGCAAATTTTGCCGGGTTTAAGCAATGAAACATCGTTACCAAATAGGGCCTTATATAGATTAATAGGAGTACCAAGAAAGATAAAATACGGAATAAAGATATCTGTTGTGTGTGAGGTTAATGAGAGTAAAATTTGATGGACAATTTTAAATTTCTTAATTTACCTTTGTATTAATTTGTTTAGTTTATTAAATTGCGATCAATCAAATTGTTGATTAGTTTTTTTTAGTACAAAAGAATGGATATTAGAGAGTCATACATATATATATATATATATATATATTTGCATACACGCTCTCAAGAAAAAGAACAAAAAAACGAAAAACATACTGACATGTAGAAAATATAACATGCATGTAACATGACTCTGAATCTGGTTGGCCCTTGCTATGAAGGGGTTGGGTTTGGTCCAAAAAGGACCAAAACCCTACTGCATTTGAACATTCCTTTCTTTTTTCCTGGTTAAGGTTGCTGGGTATAAAAATGCTGGTGGCCAGTCCTATCTTCAATTTCGCTATACAAAATGATTTATATACAGTGAGATATATATGAAAATACAATGCAATAATTTTTTTATTTAAAAAAAAAAATTACATTGTGAGAACTATTAGACCAAATTTTAACTTTGTTTATTACTATACAGATGTATGCAATTCAACACTTAAAAGTATATTTTTCTCCAAAACATAGATCCACATCTCTTTCTTCCATACAATTGAAACTAAGTAAAAAAAGTACATAAAAATAACTATGCAATAGATCATATTTAATAAATCATATATCATAAAGTAGAAATATAAAATAAAATAAAATGCAAAGAGCAAACTTTATTTCATCATATGAACATATGAACAAATCCCACAATATATAACTCTTCAAATTCATAAACCACATGATTACTTAGATTTTATAGTAAAATAAGACCAATCCATCCATCATGACATTGCAGTGTAGTCTAAATATAATTATATAAAAATCACATTTTGTTGATCATGTTTCATAAACCAAAAGTGCCATCTATACATCTAATAAAATCTTTAAATTGTAACACATGAAAATTCTTAATTTGACCAACCTATATATATATATATATATATAGTGGTGGAGGGGGCATGGTGGGGTTTGAACCACAAATAGGGGACACCATAAAGAATGTTACTAGGCTATCACTTGAATCCCCAAAAATTAATCTAAGAGGCTAGACATAAGGATGTTAGGAATTCCAAGAAAGAATTAATCAAGTTCCTTAAGTATCTATATATAAAAACATTAATAGCATAATGATGCTCTAGAGTAAATTATATTGTCTTATTCTCTTTTTGGCTTTTTCCTTAAAGATGATCAACTAAACAAAGTAAAAACTTACCAAAAAATCTCAAATTAGCTAAAAATTGAATGGTGGAGATGTCTATTATTTGTAATAGAATGAACAAAATAAAAATCACATACAAATTTGAGAAAGACGCATAAGATTTCTAAAAGAAATTTTACCAAACACATGTGATGCAATAATAACAAAATTACTACATTGAATACTTTTTGACAATACAAATAAGCACAAAAAATGTTCATTATCAATATGTTTCATATCAACATTAGAAATTTTCACAATGATAGGGCAAATAAAACTGCATGAACAATTCTAAGTCAATTAAAAATAACAAAAGTCAATATCATTGAAAAATTTGGAAAGGAAAACAATAGAATCACTATAAAAAAATGCAAGAATACTAAAAAGAAAGGAAAATGGGAAGAAAAAAAAAATCATTTTTTACTATGCATTTTGTTTACCTCAATGATCTTCTTATTATTGCCTTAACTTTGAAAGTTTTAGACAAATATAATTGATGTCTTCTCAAAATGGTGAAAACTAAAAGTTGATTGAAAAATATGGAGAACAATTAGTATTGTGCTAATATTTTTGTTGTAGATGATGGGTGATTGTATCTAGAATGTGTATTGGTATATATAACATTGTAAAACTTAAATAAATAATCATTGTATGAGTGAGATAGGGGTAAGGTTGTGAAAAACCAAAATTTTGGAAGAGAAAACACTATAACAATAGATAAATGAAGAGACACTTAATGCTTGATGTCTTCTCAAAATGGTGAAAACTAAAACTTGATTGAAAAAATATAGAAAACAACTAGTATTGTGCTAAATTTTTTGTTGTAGATGATGGGTGATTGTATCTAAAATGTGCATCGATATAAATAACATTATAAAACTTAAATAAATAATCAATGTATGAGTGAGAGAGAGAGATAATGTTGTGAAAAACTAGAATTTTGGAAGAGGAAACACTATAACAGTAGATAAATGAAGGAACACTTGAAATGTTAATTTTATCCACTAAAAAGATAATGAATTATTCAATTTTAAAAATTACATGAAATTAGAAAGAAGAAAACGAAAAGTTGAAATCAATTTAGGTAGCTGAAAATAGTCAAATATTTCTATCTAATGAATAATAATGTTTGTCCATGATTTGTATTTAAGTATTTTATATAAAAAAAGATTAAAAAATCATAAAGAGAAAAATGATTTAAAAAGAAAAAAGAAAAATAGTATGATGTGGCTGATGAGGTGGCTCAACAGGAGTATAACAACATTAAATATTACGTTTTAGCTTTTAAATATTTATATAAATATATTGATACTAATTATTATAGATACAATAATCTAGATTGATTCTAAAATCTCATTTTTTATTTTTGGACCATAATGTTGCATAACAAACATTTTTTGTTTTTGTTTTTTTAGAAAGTTACATCATTCTCAAAACTTTCAATAACAATAGAATATAGGTCTCCCTCATCTATATTCTATATCTATGTTATACTAAAAACTGAATCGTAGCATTTAATATTATTACGCTCATATTGAGCCACGTCAGCCATGTCATTCTCATCCCATTTTCTAAATTTGTCCTACAATTTTAAAATAGATTTAACAATTTTAAAATACTAATAAAATTAAAATAATTTCCAGCCTATCTCCATCATAAAACCCACTTCTTATAAATTTAATTCCACTAACCCACTTCATATAAATTTAATTCCACCATAAAGTCCAAACCCAAGCCTTTTCAACTGAAAACCCTTTGAAAATCACAGTTACAACTTTCTATATTTTCTTCCCTTTTGTTGCACTGTTTAAAATTCTAGTCTCCCCACGTTTTGTTTCACCATGTCAGATTTAATTCCTTCCCCTTCCCCACCTTCTAACGACAACCTCTCTGTCTTCCTTCCTCCTCTCCTAACAGTATATAAATAAATACTAACAGAAGCTGGATGATTCGGTTAAGGTATCTCTAAATCCCAGTTTGATTTGTGCTCTATTCTTTTGCTTGATGTTTTTTATTCCCTTTTTACATTTTGTTACTACCTCTTTCATGTTGTGGTGTGGATAGCTTTTAATTGGAGCTCTACCTCTTTATGGTATGTTCATCTTGAGTCTTTGGAATAGGTTTGAATTTTTGATTGCTAGGTTTTTAATTTGTATTGCCAAAGAAGGTTGCCCGTCAGCTTTGTAGCCCCCATGGTTTTTCCACATCATCAGTGTTATTTTTTTATTTTTAAAAGCCAAATTTAGATTTACACTACATGCAGAACGTATCCTGTCTCTCGTTCAAAATTTATCTAAAATGAAGATCCTACTACATTAATTGTTGATTGTTTTGGTGATCTCTCAGCGATGAAGACCAAAAAATGGAATTGTTTCTGTGGCTTCTACATTTGCTTCTCGTTAAGAAGGTACGAATAAAATAAGACTAATAGTGTTCTTTTACTTTGATTTTGTGCTAAAGTTTGAGTTTCAATAATTCCATTCACTCAAATTCTCTTCTTTGCGTCCAAATTTTACATGGGTCATTATCAAAGTTATGGCCCTCATATACTGTGGATATGGATGTATTTGGTAGTGGGGCCGTGGGGGTAGTATTGAAGAGCCTCTCAACCCTCAAAGATCTTAAGCAACTTGGAGATAACAATCCTACAACTTTTGCTTTAATGTTCTTTGCTTTTATGTGTTTAAGTTTCAAGTTCTTCTCTTTTTGCTATCTAGGTTTTTTAAGCAGATTTGGATTAGCTTAGCTTAATTGCCTATTTAATTGTATTTTTATAATTGTTTAGGTATGTGTAAATGAAGATTTTTTATTATTATAAGTAACTGAGTTTATTAAATCTAGAGAAAAAAAAAAAAAAAAAACAACGACAACAACAACACAGAGTTTAGGAAAATAAAAAGAGAAAGCTATTAATTCAAAAAACAATTCTCTTTAGTATTGTTTTATATACTTGCCCTTGGTTCTGTTGTATTGTAAAAGAATTCTGTTACCATTAATTTTTTCTCTTTTCTTATTTGTTCAATAACAGGCATACGTTGATTTTGAAATATTAGAGGATGAGTTTGAATGGACCAGAGAGCTTTATGAAAGACTTTTGGATGGATTAAAGCACTTGAAGGTATGTATAAGCTATACAAAATTAGAATATAGTGTTTAAACTTCAGAATTATTTCGTACAATTTTTATTTTGCTGGGTTTTATGGTTTCTATTGCTTGCTTGGGTGGTGTTATTTGATTACTATTCTTTGTAAAAAGTTGATGGGTTGATTACAATTTGGTATTTTTTATTCTTTTTATTTTTTTATTTTTTAGTGTTAGCATTTGGAGCCACAATAAGTATATTAGCTTGGTAGTTGACCGGATGGCGAAATCACTAATACACTAGCACTAGACTAGCTGCAAAGCAACAACCTATGAATAGTGCAACAACATAGTAATAAGGGAACCATACATGATCCACTCTATAACACACTAAAATAGCTTTTATATGAATTTAAAAAGATTCCACAAACAATCGTTTCAAGACAGTAGAACACATAAAATTTTGCTATGGACCTACATTTTATTGCTGTCACGATTTTTTATGTTACCAAATGTGAGGCTTAGGGTCTAAATTTGGTGAATTATTTGATTAGTTACAATTGTTTTCATATTAGCCTACCTTAATTTTTGCACAAATTCTTCTATTTATGGATATGCTTATTTACCTATGTTGATTTCAAGAGGAGGGTGGCACTGACAAACTACTACTTTGCTAATTGGAAGAGTTAAGAGCATGATCCTATTTGGTCAATATTTTTTGTTTTTAATATGTTTAATCTTTTTAGAATATTTGAGAATGAACCAAATGCTACAATCTTTAAATCTGGGATGCTTAGATGTATTTTTTTATTTTTTTTGCTTTTTATTTATTTATTTATTTATTTTACATTATTCTATTTCCCCCTTCCATTACAATGTTCACATCAATCTTTTCTTGAATAAATGTCTTGGAGACATTGGCTTGCTATTGCCCAAATTTCTTATTTTGGGTTTGTTGTTTTTTAGGTAGAAGATGTGATACCCAAAATTGGCCATTATACAAGTCAAACATTCAATAGTTTTGCAGGTAACTATGATTAAATGGGGACATAATGTTTGAGCATGAGTTTTAATGTTATTAATGTATTCCATTTACATTCTAGGAAACATAAGATATACTTGAATTCACAAACTATTTTGAGAAGAGTTTCTAATTATGAAACAAACATTGAGCACTAAAATACATGTTTTATCAAACATAATAGGCTAAATTGCAAATTCACCTCTAAAGTTTGGGGGTTATTTGATTTTACACCTTAAAGTTTTAGAATTTGGATATTACCCCCTATATATATATATATATATATATAGGAGTGTTTAGATTTTACTCCCTAAAGTTTTGAGGTGATTGGATTTTACACCCTTAAATTCTGAGTGTAAAATCCAAACAACCCAAAAATTTAGGGGGTAAAACCTAAGTTCTGAAACGTCAGGATATAAAATCCAAACACTCCAAACTTCAAAGGGTAAAATCCAAATTCTAAAACTCCAGGGTATAAATTCAATCACTCCCAAACTTTAGGGGTGTAATTTGCAATTTATCCAACATAATAAATAAAATACCTAAATCAAATCACATTGTGATGCTTGCATTTTGGCATCCAATTATGCAAACAATATGTAATGATTCTGCGACTAACCAAAAAACAAAAAAAAAACAAAAAGTAATGATTCTGCATCTATATAAAAGTTACAAGCTTAAGTATTATAGCTGAAATTATGATTTCACACTTGAAAGCCCACGAAAGTGCATTGGTCTTTAGGTATTATTGAAAATTTAGGAGAGATCTCATGATTGTATACCCAAAGTAAACCCCAAAGATCTCAATAAAAACTACAGCCAAATGCATATCATTTGGGCCAAGGGTGTGAGATCACTCCATAAACACATTCATGCATGACAATTTAATCATTGTAATTAAGAGTACCACAGTTATAAATATCTGATCGTTTCAATCCTATAAATTGCCCAAATTCCAAACATAAGGGCTCTAATGTTTAGGTTGGATGTGATGCTTGTTATTGATACGAGTTTGAATTCTTCTAGAGGCCTTCATTTTTCTTCGTTTAAATCACCCATCCTCCCTCTACCTTTTTTTATGGTTCTTGGTTGGATATAGCACTAGGATATTTAAATTAGTCAAACTACAGAAATTTGAATAGTGGACAACATTAAATATTGTCCTTTTTGAAGAGAGATATTTTATGACAAAATAAGTTGGACAAAAGGACAATCACATTTATTTTTGAGCTTGAAAATTTTGTTCTAATTTTTTTTTTTCTTTTTAGACTTTTATCATATTTGTTTTGACTCAGTTTTATATTTAGATAGATGTTATTTTTTCTTATTTTGCTGAAGGTTGAAACTTGAAATCCCCAAACCAATGCAATACAACTAGCAGCGTCGAGAGGTAATTTTGAATAGGCTTATATGGAGCACAATTTAAGTGTGGGCAGTTCTTCACAATGTTGCATTGATATTGTCAAAGCCTTGAATTCCCAAAATCCATATAAAACCTGATGATATGGAGGTTGTTCATGTTTATGAGTTTCGAACTTAGTGGCACAAGACTTTCCACTTATATGTGGTTGATTTAATCTGTTGTCATCGTTATAATATGTAAGATATTTACATACAAGAATTGTTTGATAATTAATATTTAGTATGAGTTACTTCTCTCACTCTTCAGTCAAATTGTATTTTCTTGATATTTTTCCCTTCAGCTTTTATTTTTTAATTTTATTGTCCTCATGCAGAATACGAGTACCATGTACTATTTTCTAATATATTTGTTTATTAGCATTTGTATATTAGAGAAAGCTTTCAACAAATATTCTTAATTCTTCTACCATTTTGCTATATTGATGTGCCACAATTTAATTTTGTTAAACTATCTCGTGCATCACACGGGTTAGCGATTAGTTTTGAAAAAAACAAGATCTCAATGTCATTATGTCTCTTATGATCATATACCTAAAAAAAAGGAATGATCGAAGACCATAATATCATGGGCCATGAATTTCTATTGACTATATGAACCCAGCTAGCATTTAATCCTAGCTTCTTGGGCACTTTCTGCACTCCATGTTCCTGGGCCTGTGCAATTTAATCCTAGACTCCCTACACAAGCAGAATCCTATAATATGAACATGCAAAGTACAGTACTTCCTACCACACTAGAGGGTATCTTTTTTAAAGGTAAGACAGAAAAGGGCAAGACAAGGAAAACAGAATCCCGTGTTGTTTTCACTGTTTTCCCCCTTTAGATTTGGATTTGGAAATGCAACAAAAGCATATTGTAAATGTTCAAGATGGGGTTTTTTAGCTTTGTTCTGAGCATTATAAACATGTGAACAGAATCAGAACTAAGCATGTCCTAAGATTGTGACTTTGAAGTTATTAGTTACATGTTACCTTAAAGCTCCAAATTGGCGAATTCCCGCTCAAGATTTTATTTTATTAATTTACTGTTATTATTATACTCTGTCTGATACATCCAAACGCATAAAAAAACACAAGAACAGTTGGTGTTGGTGTGGCATGGAAGCAAAAAGACAGATAAAAGTCGTGCTTACCTAGAGTGTAACACAATGAGAGCCTGTAAACTGTGTTGTACACACTAAAAGAGGGGATTAAAGCCAATAAGAAGAGAAGCTTCCCCAGAAGAATAAAAAAGAATGAAATGATTTTTTTTATGAAATTGTATTTTCTCAATCAGGACTCATGAGTACTTTTTTCCTCCTCCCAAAGCCCCCCTCTTCTTTTAATAACGGGGGTACTCTTTCGTCCCCTTCCTCATCTACTTCAGAGACTAGGACTATCCCAGGACAATGTCACTTTTGTTAGATTCTGAAGAGAGCTACCTGGCTTCCTGAGTGGCTAAGTTTTTCCCATGTGAGTCAGTCGATTGCTAATGAGCAATGCTACTACTATGCTAGGATACAATTATTTTCTTTTTTTGGTAGAATGACACAATTATTTTCAAGACTTGTTAACTTGTCTGAATGTATTGAAGTAACCTGATTTTATGTCACATTAATCACAATCAATTACAGAAAAATTATGAATTTTTTTTGTTTACTTATTGGTTAGTAATAGTAGTATTTTAGACTACAGTAGCAGTCAATGCTTTTTCCTTGTTCAGCTATACTGTTCAACTGCTTCCTCATCAGTCACTTTTCTCATGACACTGTGTTTTATATCAAAATGGTGCAGAGGAAACCACTTGCCCAACATACAAGAGACTACACAAGAGATTCCTTAAGCCCCAACTCCCTGATCCCACAAACCTCCATCCCATGGCCATGGATCTCACAAGCCCAAAATACTTTCAAGCTCAATCTATGTTTGCATCAAACGGGGTAAGGGTTTCACATTTATTATAATTTCTCTCGTTTCCATGTTCCATTGTGTTTCAATAGTCATGTTCAACTGTTTTTATGCTCTTTCTCAGGAACCTCCATTAGAGGGCAACACAAGCTTCTATGGGAAAAGCAATGACAACCCATTTGTAGACACCTTCCCTGACCCACTTTGCAAGCTTAATCTGAAAGAGACTTCTGATTTTGTCAAGTCATTTCCAATGGCAAACAACGTCACAGAAGGCAGAGGCTTTCTTGAGGTTTCAGCTCAGAGGAAAAGAGATGGAGTGAACTCAGTTACTAGCCAGAGGAGATTAGAGGCTCCTTCAACTCCTGGTAGACCAGTTTTCAGCTTTAGTACTGTTGGGAATCATTCAAGGAAAAGCTTTCCTTCAAAGTGGGATGATGCTGAGAAGTGGCTAATGAGTAGCTCTTGCCATGACTCTCCTGCTCATAATAACATAAAACCATCAGACTCCTCAAAGCTCACCAAGCAGTACTGTGATAACTTTAAGCAACAGGTGGATATCTTTGCGGAGAAATCAAGGGTCACTGAAGAAAAGGTCTCAAAAGTTGTCTCAAGCTTTCAAGGGTCTGCAGAAGCATCTTTGGACCAACATAACTCATTTACAGCTCTCAATGGGACCTCAACCTCCACGGATGTACTTCTAAAAGGTAACGATACCCATTTCAACTTTTAAAGGAGCCTTTACCCTTTGGGCTTTACTGCGTAAAAGTTGTGTACTTTTGCTCTACTATTTGATTGATTATATGTTCTCTGTTTGGTACACAACCCAGCGGGTTTCCTTGTTACATAAAGGTTTATCAAACAATGTAGGAGATTGTTTCAATTTAGCATGTATTTTGTTGCCAGTAAAACTTGAACTAAGTTGTTGAATATCCAGATTATATATAGGAGATTTTCAAGGTTTGCTATAACGGCCATTTGAAATTTGTTAATACAGACAAATTCACAGACGACATAGAAGCCATTTTGCCCAACTTTAGATACTCAGAGCCAACCAAAGAGGGGTTCTTATTCAAAAACTCAGCTGGTGCAACTATGAAAGATGCCTGTACGGATGTGGTTCATGAGGTGCATCACAGGGATATTGGGACAGAAATGACTCCCCTAGGAAGTTCTACTACTTCTAGGTGCCCCACACCATTCAAAAGTTCATCACCTGCACGCCATAACACGCCTGCAAATAGGTCAGGACCATTGACCTTGGAGAACTCTAGTAGCAGCACCAATAGCACCATTGACATTTCCCAGCTGCAAGAATGCCATTTAGCTAAATTACAACTTGGGAATCAATATGATTCGGTCACGTCAAATTGGAGCTCAAGGGAAGAGGAGGAAGAGCAAGTATCAAAGAGCTTGAGGCATTTTGAGGAAGATAATGGGTGCAGGAAAAGTGTTTCAGACTCCAGAGCTGCTGCATGGGAAGAAGAGGAAAAGACTAAGTGCTGTCTCAGGTAATTGGGTTGTAAAGTTGCAACATTTACTTGTATTATGCAGTATCTTGGTACCAATTTTGATTTTGGGTTACAGGTATCAAAGAGAAGAAGCAAAGATTCAAGCTTGGGTCAACCTACAGAATGCAAAAGCAGAAGCTCAATCAAGAAAGCTCGAGGTACTTTCTCATGCTTTTGTTTATTTGTTCTTTTCCTTTTTCTGTTTTTTAACATGTTGTGACTTACTATTTCAGCAGCTGAAGGTATTGTATCTTTAGCTTATGGCCAACATTATTTTTGAATTGAAAATAGCTATATAAACATGAAACATACACTTCAATAGTTTTTCTTTACAGTAGCTTTCCATATTCGCTTCTAGCATAGGAAAAAAGTTGAACTAGTAACTCAGACTTTTATGGATAATGTCCACAGATACTATACTCTCCTTCAAGAATTTGACATAGTTGAGGCTGTGGTTTGGTATTTTAGAACCAATGTGATCTTAGTTTATCAATTCACTCGTGCATTTCTGTCATGTGGCTGAACTATGTTGATTATAGTTGGAAGGCTTTGTTGTCAGACTTACTTTTTACTTTAGTCCTTGAGCCACCCGCTGCTATTGGACACAGCTCTACCATTTTCTTGACTGGACCGCCTCTGTTTGAGTGTGTTCCCCAAATTCAATATAGTTTTATATATGTTTCACTCTCAAAGAAATAAGTAGAAAGCTAGGAGTCATCATGTCCACATTTACACTTGCCATGTGAACATCTAGCTCTTAGAAATTCGTGGGGAATTAGAATATTACTTGAGCTGGGGTGTGGTATCTTATGCTTGGAGCTTGGTTTTTTGGTCAAGTTCAATATAATAATACAATCAAATATGGCGGCATTGTTCGGTTCTTTATTTTAATAGCTTCTTGCACTTCCAGAATATAAAAAAAAAAAAAACAAAGTACGAGTGTTACACATCTGATATCTTTATCAGATTACAGATCAATTAGGAAGCCTTAAATCGTACTTTTGGATAAAAAGTGTGGCCCCCCATTGGCACTACCAAACAAAAGTTACCATCATTTGCTTTGAGATTATGCATGTTTTGGCTTTATATATTATGTCTATTTCCTAATTTCTCCTCTATTGTCTGGATTTTACTTTTGAAAGGACCAGAACATTTTCATTTTAGTCATCCAACTTTAGCTTGAAATGATTATCTAGGTAAAAATACAAAGAATGAAATCAAACTTGGAAGAGAAGTTGATGAAGAGAATGGCAATTGTTCATAGAAAAGCTGAAGAATGGAGAGCAGCAGCACAGCAGCAACACTCTGAGCAAATAGAGAAGGCCAGTGAACAAGCACGGAAGATAATAAGCCGGCATAACTCATATTTTTCTGGCCACAGCTCATGTGGTTGCTTCCCTTGCAATAACCATTATTGACAATGAAATGAAAAAAAACGACTTTTCCATTGTGCATTTCTAGTCTCTCAATGAAAATAAGGCTACTATGGATTTCATTTGTTTTCCTTTTATTTATAGCAGAAGTGAGGTGGGGTAAGGTGAGGCTTGTCATCCTAGGCTAAAGAGTGGAATTTCGCTTTGCTTTCATCCAAGTTCCCTAACAAATAAGTATCAAAACACAACATTTTTCAGAACTACTAACATGGTTTGATCTGGCTTGTTGTGATTGGTGAATAATGAAATTCATACCGGTAGTAAACTCAAATGAGGGTGATATTGTTCTAGTCATAACAGACCATATTAGCAGTAGTAAAAAATGCTACGTCAAAGGTCATGCTTGCTCTTTGGCTAAAGAATTAACTGAATCAAATATTCAACTAATATCTAAAAGACCATGCTCTTAAATAATAACTTTCATATCATCCAAATGAGTACTACACTACTACACCTAGCAATACCTTGCAGGCTTTGCTGACATGATTTGAACACATGACAAAATTTAAAATTTAGACGTGTCTGTATTGTGTCGGCTCCAATGCACTAAAAATAAGCCGAGTCTCAATTTAAATCGGAAAGGATTTTGTGAGAAAGTAGGTTTTTTTTTTTTTTTTTTTTTTAATTTGTATATATGTAATGACCCTAGAGTGTTTAAATTTTCTATCCAACTCAGAGTTAGACCATAAAAATCAATATTTTGTATGTATGTTAGGACATAGGAGTTTTTTTTTTTAATTTGTATATATATAATGACCCTAGAGTGTTTAAATTTTCTATCCAACTCAGAGTTAGACCATAAAAATCAATATTTTGTATGTATGTTAGGACATAGGAGTTAGGACCAAACCGAGCTTCCCCCAAATTCACATGTGGCTTAACAACATATTCGTCAACACTAGCATACAAAGACAAATCTAAATGATGCTGACAGTAAAAGTTACTCTCAAACAAGAGAGAGATCTGATAAAGCTCAGCTCTAATGGTATAGAATCAGCATGCCAACAGTCACGCCAGACGCATATGCAGAAGACCATAGCTTCACAAATGTTCTAGTCCTTTGGTGGTCCATTACGTAGCCCAGCTTCTTGCTCATTTATTTTACAATTGTCCTTGAAAGTCGAAAGTTGAAACTCTTTCTTCTTCTTTTTTGTTTGTTGGAGAAGGCAATTAATTGCCCTTGAAAGTAATCATCATAAAACTAAAAACAAAATCAAAACTGGCACCGATGTGTCTAGCTCACCACCACTCATTCATATCAAGTGCAACACAAACCACACAATCACCTGCGTCTTGGCTTTTAAGGCAACACATGGGGACAACCTAAGAATAAGACAATAGTGCAGTTCTAATAGATGTTCCCCACGTGACCAATGAGACTTTTGAAGGTGTTGTGCATGACTAGCTTATTTGTTAGTTTTTAACTTTTTACAGCTTTATATACATGTTTTTAAAACATCATTATATATATATATATATATATATATTCAAAATACAGGTATACTTAAAACACTTTTAGCAAATTTTTATATTAAAAAGTTAAATAAGTTATTTGCAAACTGACAATGTATTTATTGATCATACATGCTCCATGTGCCAACTCCAATAATTCAGTCCCTCTTCCTCTTTTTCCTTCTGAAGTACCATGTTTAGAAATAGAAAATTTGTTCCGCACTAGCAAAACTGGTTTTTGTGATAAGAGGATAAAAAGAAATGTTAACAAATGACAAAAATATGCGAATTGCTGGCACAGGTATCTTCCATCTCCTACTCTAATGATTCTGAAAAGAAGATGCTTGTACAATCCCACACCGATCACACAGACCAAGGGGTTTTATCTTCCAACCCTCTGCTTGGATGGAGAAAGTACTTTGGGTATATGTATAATCTCTTTCAAAATATTGGAGTCTTGCAGTGTTGCAAGAAATAATACGTGTACCAAATATATGAAGTTGAGATGAGTGATGATGAAGGGGGAAAATGAAAGAAGAGGAGAAGGGGTAGTTTGAATATACTATTAATATATCTATTTAAGTCCTAAGAAAAAGAGGGTGGTTATGGGGGGGCTTCAGTTATCTATTTTTGATACACAAGCATGTGCTTTGCAAGCTTGATCCTTGACAATCAATATCCTCAAGGAAAATGTCTCATAAAATAGGAGCTTGCAGGCGTAGTCATTTCCCCCGCATCACTTAACTCCCACATTGCGCTATGGCGTGTAACCACTCGGGCACTAATTAGGCGTGCTACTACTAGAACACATAACTACTAGACTCATAGATGTGATGGGGTATAAGAGCTTCTTACCATTAGGCCTTCTCCCTAGGCAGTGCTTAAATATGCTACTTTTAATAGCAAAATCAACCAACAAAAAATATTATCCTCCTCAAGAGAGTACTAAAATTAAAAATCCTCTCCCAAAAAAAAAAAAAAAAAAGGATTAACATGTATGAAAAAACCCGTCCATGTGTATCCAACGAGTACACCTTATTGTGAATTATCTGAAAGGCAATGAATTGCTTTGCAAAATCCCTCAGTCACGAAACTCATCCATGAATCGTTTATGGAAGTCCGTTAGCTTGGAGACAACGGCAGGAATCTTGTCCTCTTGGGGCAGTATTGTACACCTAAAATGCCAGGTGCCAGGAACCTTTCACAAAGCATCATAATACAAACAAAATCATCAGTCAAAACTCATCAACAAGACCAAATAACAAAAAAAAAATGCAACACACGAGGGGGTACAGTACATCACACACCAAAGAATATTAAGTAACAGAAAAAAGTGAAATACCTGCCCCAAAACATCTACCATTGATAACTAATAAATCCAGTGAGACAGTTTTTCACAACTGCTAAAAGTAGGCCACATAAAAATGAAGTTTTAATAACAACATATCATCTTGGCAAGTTGTGAAAATTTGTGTGCTTCTAGCATTGCTATTTGAAAATTACATGAAGGTTTCTCCATAAATAAGTCAATTCAATTAGTGGTCATACGCAAACCAAGTCTTTTTTTTTTTCTTCACTCCTACCTTTTCAAGACTATATCTATCCTCTTTCTCACAATGGTAATTCTAATGATACTTCAATGCTTATGCAAATGCCACTAATAAACACCGTGAAGAAATAGAATCTGAATGATTGGCACGTGGCTGGGGTCAATTTTCATCACTAATTAGAAGGGAAAAGGCCATTTTTAGGTTTCATGGCAAGTTGGTTTGTTAACAGAACTGTTAATCCAAACTTCATGTAGACTCATCAGCAGTTATGTACACTAACCCAAAATTATGCCAGAATTAAATAACTCTAACCTGTCCGAAACCAGAACCAGGAACAACAACAATTCCAGTTTCATTAAGAAGGCGGCGACAATAGAATGCATCTGGTGCCGAATTTACAGCCTCTGCTGCTTTAATTGCCTTTTGTGGCAGCTCAATACGGGGAAACAGGTACATTGCCCCTTCGGCTTTGTTGCATGATACTCCCTCTAAATTGTTAAGTGCATCTTCTAGTGTCTGTTTAAATAATAAATAAACTAAGTTAATACAGAGAGCATAGTTAGTCATATCCTCCCCGCAAAAGTGTGTTTTTACAATATGCATTTCTGAAAAAGGTTATACGGAGGCAACATATCATAAATGAAGATGACTGTTGAGAATCTCTGCATACAATACTAGATGAGAAAAAATAGATAGAATTATATTGGATTTTTAATAATTCATATAGGCTACTCTTCTCCTTTCTCAGAACCAAGCACAAAATTCCAGGTGATGATGGATACCACACCACTCTTTGCTAGTAAAATTTTAATTCACCATCTAATTTGCCTTCACTAATTCGTCCCATAGAATAAGTTTTGTTAACTAACCTTTGCACGCCTTGCCAGTGATGATAGAATTCCCTCTTTCTCCCCACAGTATGAGTCGTATGACTCATCACCGACCTGCATAAACCCACATTCAGTTTCATTTCTAGCAAATGAATAAGGAACACAATTAATATCGTATTAGAACATATAATTAGAAAATCAAAATTTACAGCTGGTGGACTGCAATAGCAACTCATTTCCACAGGCCCATGCCCTATGGCAACATGATTATGTACTCTTCTAAACCCAACATTGACTACTTCAAAGACCAAAATACCAAGAAAAATTACATATTCAATCATGGTTGAAGCAAATCTAATTCAGAATGCTCTCGAGCCAATGCTCTCACGACTGATGGTCAAGAGCCAATGCTCTCGAGCTACAGAAAGTAAAGTAGATGAAGAGAACAAAAAGACGTAGACAAATGCAACACTAATTTAATAAGGCAAAAAAAAAAATCAACCTTGGGTGGGCTCATGACAAGGCTTGCAAGAATTTGACCCGAGATATTAGAACAAAGATTTACAGATGCCACTTTGTATATTTGTTCCCTTACTTCAGGGCTAAATCCAGTGATCTCCATATAACCTCCTCTTTTTCCACACTCCCCATAGTAGCCTGAAAGCAACAGAAAAGACATTCTTGTTAGATCCCATTTTGATGATTTGCAGAAGCTCTTTTCACTTATTATCTAGATCAATTTAATTGATGAATAAAACTTACCTTTAGAGACTGACTGAAATGATACTAGGCAGATATCCGCCTCACCGTATCCCATAGACCGAGAAACCTTCTTGAAAGAGTGGAACGTTTTCTCAGGAACATAAACATTTTCCTGATATACCTGTATAAAGTTCATTGGACATTAGTTGTTACTTTAACATAGCAAATCACATCAGATCTATTTGGCAGGGCTCCAAGCAAGCAAAGGGAGTCAATAAAGAGCAAACAAAACCAAATTTAGTTCACTACAAGTACTCAAATCTCTGTTTATTACTAGAGTTGCATGATGTTTCTACATCTTAAGTTGCTAATAAGAATTTACCAACCTCATCTGCCAGTAGCACAAGACCTTCTTTCCTGCAGAATTCCACAATTTCACGCTGGTTCTCCTCACCAAGAACCTGCAGGTACAACAGAAAAATCATATAATATACAGGACAAAAATAGACACATAGCAATGCATTCTATTTTACGTGAACTTTAGGTACTTCGCTAGTCAAATCTCTACTTCAAACCTACTAATAGCGCACCTGCCCAGTTGGGTTTCCGGGATTTATAACAACCAAAGCCCTAACCGTGATGCCTTGGGACTTGGCAGCCTCCAATTGCTTCTTAAGCGAAGAGACTTCCAATCCCCATCCTGTTGCTTCATTGAGATAGTAAGGAACCTGAAATGACCACACTTCAAGATTGAATGAAAATTCAAAAAAGAATAAATCAAATTTCCATTTTCCAACTTCCAAGTTACCAAGGTTGGGTTTGCATTGCACTTAAAAGGAAAAACCCAGCATCTACATTTTTTCTGTGGGTCCCGTGCATTGTTCACGAGACTTGTAAGTACAGTTTTCAGTAAATTTTTCTTTAAAACTTGGTCCCACGACATTATTCACACATTTAAAAATTATTTTGCTAGAGAGTTTTCAATTTTCAACAATAAACGGTATCCAAACAAACCCCAAGTCAGGTCAATGTTAAATCTCTGCTAAGAGAAAAGAAAATAAAGTCTTTTCACTTAGCAGTTGAATACAACCAGTCTTGAGCTTCTGAATAAAGTGCTACAAATTAGAAGCTTACCAGTGTGCCACCATGGAGATCAATTGAAGCAGAGTATAAAGGGTACTGAGGAATGGGACAAAGAATTCCATCCTTTTCTGATCTTATCAGTAATTGCATCATCATATGCACCTAGTAAGAGAGAAAACACAATCTGTTACAAATGTATCAACTGGAAATGGAAAATACTGGAAGTTATAGAAACAAAAATAAAGTGAAGTCAAAATTTACAGCTGGGCTTGCTCCATCTGTCAAGAAGACATCATTTGGATCAGCAGGAAAACCATCACGAGCTTCAATACCAGCAGCAATAGTATCACGCAATCCCTTGATACCCTAATGCACAAAGAAACAAAATAACAATCATATAACATCTCAACATGGACTGTGAATATAGGATTAACTTATTGCCAGAAAATTCTCTAGGGTGGACAGTGTGATCAGTACCTGACTGTGACTATAAGCACCAGTTGCTCTTCCAGGTATTTGATCCAGAATCTGCCAAGCTCGCTCAATGGCATCCGCACTACAAAAAGGTCACAAGGATCTGTAAATCACAGAAATTCATTACCAATGAAAGACTTGAAATCCCCACCACATGAAGATTCCAGCAAGAAAGATATGGATAGGAGAAGACTTCCATCTTACCACCAGCAGAGACAACATGGAATAGCATTGTCAAAAGTTGAAACAGAATGGATAATAACAACTGGTATCAGAGAAGCTGCTCTAAAATTCAAAACGAAGTGTGGAGAACCAGGTGAAAAACATCTTGAAACAGGGCTACGTTCCAGTCAACTCATACAATGAAACAGAATCAGGTTTCTAAGAGAGGAACTTATTACATGAGGGTTTACTTGCAAGGTGTTTAAGGACAACCAAGTAACCAAGGATTTTTTATGATGAGTTTCTAAGCTAGCCACAACATTAGTAGCATCAAAAATCTATAATAGTAAGTCAGAGTGTATCATTAGTTTCTTCTTCATTTGCTGTGGACTTGCTCAGCGAAGAAGTTTATAGGCTAGATATAGGACATATTGAATAAATCAAGAAATGGTCATGGTGATAAATCCAATTACAGAACTCAGATATTTATCAAAAGATATAGAAAGCATATACCATCCTAGAATAAGATAAATAAATAGCATATAATAGCTATGAATTCTCAATACCTGAACAAACCCTGAGTTTCACTTTTGTCCAAAATGGATGGATGGTCACACAAGGCAAGAACCTAAAAAAGGAATGATTTAGACATGTAATTTTAAGTAGTGGTACTAATGCTAGTCCTTCCTACCACATAGTTACAGTAGACAAACCTCTCTGAAAAAAGTTATTGGCTGCTGACCAAGAGACTGAGGATTTCCTATGTTGCAGTAAAGTATCTGCATAAGATAAAACAAATACAGAAATCATGAGGCAAAAATTTATGTGAAGATTGTAGATAAGAGACTGAATCTAGCAGGAAGTGCTTTTTTTTTTCCCTAATGGAAATCATGCATCTTCTTCATTAATTTTCGAAAAGAACCATAATTTGCTCTCAGAAGGAAATAAAAACCATTTGCTATTCAATTGTCAATATTTTCCCTTCTAGATGTTGATAACAATTTTCAAATAGTATCCCAAATTCCAATGCTAGAGATTTCCAAGTTTGCCAAAGTTCCAAATATATATTATGAATGGTAAACCTTTTTTCTTATATTATAGCAGCAATAACTTTAACTGCAATCAATCACTACCTAAAGGAAACCAGAAATAACAAGAATGCAACGCATTGAAAAGGTATCACAAAAACGAAAAACAAGCTGATCATAGGCAGGGCAATCTATAGTAAGTGAATAATTAAGAAATGTCCATCCAACTAATATGTTGAAGACAAGAAACACACCTCATCAAAGGGGAGAGAGCCCGGTTTAACCTGCAACTCTTGTTGTAACCTCTGTGAAGAATGACAAACAAAAGCTTTTTAGAAAAGAAAAAAAAAATATACATATATACATATATATATATATATATAAAAAACTTATTTTTTGGGGGGAAAAAAGAAAAGGGTCTACAGTAGTTGTAAGCAATATGGCTAGTCATATCACCTGAGCAAGAGTGACAATCTCACCACGGACAGCATACTCACATTTGAGAACCTGGGAAAAGAAACAATCAGAATGAAAAATCATACCCAACAGTAAACATCCTTTGACAAATAGTATGAGAAAACTTCTTATCTTAGACACTCTTATTGCTTTTCCCTCCCCTCAATTTTCCTTTGAATTTTAGAGAGTTTAACCTGTAGACAGTGATTTGTTTTGGCATAGATACAATATTAGTCTCTAAAGTTTAGCCCATGAGTGATTTTAGTCCCTAAAATTTAAAGTGATTGCTATTAGTCCTGAGATAACATGGCCAAACTATAAACTGACATGCCATCGCTCTAAAAGGACTAAAATTGATTATTTCAAAATTCTTAAAGAACTAAAAGAGATCACTTCAAGTTTGTTAAGTACTAAAAGTGATCGCCTTAAGTTTGTTAGGGACTAAAAGTGATCACCTTAAACTCTAGGGACTAAAATCACTCATAGGCTATTGTTAGGGATCAACAGTGCATTTTGGGTTAAAATCATCAAATTTCTGGGATAAATAAACTTGTCACAAATCTTCAAGTCAAATTTAAATTAATAAACAAAACTAAAACTTGAGCAACACCGATGAAATTATTTTAGTAATGAATGATAAACATTCCAAGACCCCAAAATATTATATCACTCTTATTTGCCTCTCTTCTAGTCAAATATTAGATAAAGCCTTAAAATTAGAACGCCATTGGTGCAAAAAAATACTGTGTAATCAGGAAAAAAAGAAAGCTAAAACAAATTAATAGATAGTGATGCCCCTGTAGATGAAGACGGTAAAGCAAATAAACCAACAAGACAAGCTGTGCAAAAAGTAAAGCTTTAACAAAACAAACAAACAAGTTGTCATATCACCATATCAGAATCCATGAAATGAAAGCACAACAATAACAAGGTTGGAATTAAAAGATCAATCATATATACCACACATCCATCAAGGTAAAATTTTGGCAATCCCAGACGCAAAGACACACACATAAAATAAATAAATAAAAACCCAGATGCAGAAACACAAAAATTATAAAACTTTTTAACTGTGTAAACAAAAAACAATGAACCCAAGTTGTCTAATACACATTATAAACAAAACCCAATTGAAAAAAAAAAAAAAAACCTTAAAAAGTAAAGGCATTATTACCTTGGGGTTAATGTTGTCAAGGGTGACAGGAGGAGCAGAGGGATTTGAAGAAGGAATAGGAGCCATAGGAGAAGAGGACAAGAAACGTGATTGTGAAACAGAGGAAAGAGGACTCTTATGTTGATGGTGATGGTGCTGTATGAGATTCTGAAAAGAACGGTGAAGCAGTTTCCTACAACTTTTGTCGCTCACGAATTTCCGCATCCTATCGTCCTATATATACTTAAAAGGTAAAAAGGGTTGAAAGTTGGTTTTGGGGGTGTGTGTGTGTGTGTCCCTGCTTCGCTGGTTTTCGGATGAGTTGAATTGTTGTCAAAAATAGATCGCGTGTTTCTCGAGATATCTCTGATACTTTCTTTGGTTTTTTTGAGCCACCTCACCTGACCCGACCCTAATGAAACTTTAGCCTTTAGGTTCGTACTTTGTGGAATAAAAACCAAGAGCGCCCACAGGCTCAGTTACTTTGAGCGCAAGAAAGTCAATCTGGGTAGATAGATATATCCGAGGATGTCAAAATATTGTAACCAAAATTTCCAGACAGCCTCAACTTTCCTCGTTTAGGGTGTTAAAAGTGCATGCATTAACAAATTTATTTTTAGGAAAATTTAATTGAGAATTAAAAATTTGTCAAAATATTTTCAATTCCTAATAAACTTTTTTAAAAATTGGTTTATTATTATTTGTCTTAAGGGGATATATTAGTAAAATCTTTTTATTAATGTGGCCTTAGGACACAATAGTAAATTAATTTTGAAAAAAATTTATTAAAAATTAAAAATTTTTGAAAATTTTTTAATTATTAATAAAAAAATTTCAAAAATTGATTCGTTAATATATGCCCTTAGCATACATTAACCAGACCTAAATATATATACCTTCTGTACAATGTGATATGATATTGAATTTGCTGTGATTACGACACATATCTATTTCTAAACACGTGTCCCAATAAGTCTAATCCACTGGAGTAACTTGACAAAAGCCACGCTGGATTGAAACTACTACTCTTATTTCTTATAAGGAAAATTTGTACACTCATGTTTGTTTTCTTTTCTTTACACGTCAAACTGATCCTACTTTCCAAGTGCAACAATCTTTTTCAATTTATAAATACGGTATCTATGATCGTGATGGAGGACCTGTAATGATCTATAATATATAATTTATGTATAATAATTTATATAAAATCAAAGTTATTTCTGTATAAAAACTTTTGGTTGATTTCATAATATTATACAATGTATCTACATAAATTCATTTATATATGCTATATTTAGAACCTCGATTAGAATCTTAGTATATTATATTTGTCTTTAAATGGTAGAATATATAATTCTATATACATACACAATTTAATAAACATTAATGTTAGAATATAAAATTCAATATATAAATATAATTATAATAAATGTTTATTAATGACTACTACAATTGTCATATTTTATATTTAAAAAAATATTAATAAATAAAAAATCATATATTTGTTAAATGTATGTGTTATTGACTAGTTATTTAAAATTTATAACATTTGTTGGTTTTATGATGATTGTTCTTTGTTATCTATAACTAGAAAAATTCTATCTTATTTTATGTAAACAAATCTCGAAACTTATTTCATTATTAAATAATAAGAGACATTACCAGTTCAAATAACTAAAACGTATTATATTTTACTTTTTCTTCCTTTTATTTTTAGTTATTGGAAAAGGTTTTTCTTCAAACAAATTTTGAGGAAATTTCCTACTACTTGACAATTGATTAACGCCCTGTTCATTTCGCCAATAATGTTTTTTAGAAAATGAGTCATTTTAAAAAATAAAAAAAATCTATCAAATTATCATATTTTCCTATGTTTTGTAACAACCTTAAATAAGTTGAAAAATAATCTCCTAACTTCCCTTATTTAGATTGTTATGAGATATAATTTTTTTCTAAAAAAAAAAATTAGTAGAAAACAATCTCTAAAAATAAGCTTCATTTTTTTGTTGACCAAAAATAGTTTTCCTTTAATTCATTTTTTTAGATATTACCAAACACTAGAAAACACGAAAAACTATTTTTATACAAGATTTTCCATCAAAAAAAAAATAAAGCGAAAATCATAAAACCATCCACATGTACTTTAAGTCACATGATCAATTTTGAAAAATAAATAAATAAAATTATGAATACTTCACTAAACGCATTTCAATACAAATGTACATGCAAATGAATTATGGATAAATATAACTTGTGCTTTAAGATATTTACTTACAAGACTCTTTTGAAAAAATAGAATAATAAAAAAAAATTAATCAAGTAGGAAAATATCAGAAGAAAATGTGATTCAATAGCAAATTTATTAAAATCTGCTCATCTAATAATAAGTTATTAAATAATGTAACATTAATTCAATGAATGAAACTTAATTTATCCTAAAATCAATAATGATAATTATAAATGCACACTAACTTGCGCCAGCACTAAATCCTTTTCATATTAATGTTTGTGAATATTATTATTCACTCTTATTCATCAAAAAAAGAATATTATTCACTCTTCTTTATCTATATTCTTCACGCTGATGACTTAGTTTCACCTTAAAAGAAAATGCATGAATTTAAAAAGAATCATACATTATCAGATAAAACTTTACTTTTCTACAAGGCCCACACAGATAAGAAATAAGAATTAAGAATCATAGCCTAGCCTAAACCACTATGGTAATATAACTGTAAAATTTACTATGTTTCTGGGTATATATAGTTAGCGACTTATTGTTAAATATTGAAGCCAACCTTAGATTGAGATTCCCTCTTTGTCTGCTGGTTTGGAGAAAGCAACAGGTAATAATTTTTAATCCTTCTCTTTGACTTCAGTAAAAATAAATTAATTTTTAATTACCACCATTACACTAACAAAGCAGGAGCATATTATTATATTACGACGTGGTTTACTGATTCATGATGCATTTGCGTAAAAGACTGTCTCACTCCATTTTTTTAATAATTCAAACTATTATAATACCAAAAGCAGTCTTTGTTATTTCAGTCTTAATCATAATCGAGGACTTTCAAATATAATAATTTAAAAAGACTGTTACAAAGAGATCATTCAAAGAAGATAAACTTTAGAAAAAAAGTAATAATTAAAAATACAAACTCAGTATAAGACATCTAACTCATACATACTACAAACCCAATTTTTAATGTGTCAAAAAAGAAAAATATAATTCAATCTTTACTCAACAAACTGTAACTTTTCCAAATTTTAATCTTGGAATTTGATGCAGGCTGGACTCATTGTTCAGATCATAAGTATTCATTATATTTCACCTCGGTGTCTGGTAACCATTCACTGCCCTGGATAAAAGATTCCACAGTAAACTTGGTAGCATCATCTACTGTTAGAGTGGGCTTATACCCAGCCCATTTAACCCTTCCGTCTACATTTGAACCTGGTCCAGTGTTTTGGTACTCAGCATAGAAAATAGTGCTAGGTGGGTCAACATTGGTGACCCAAGATATCCAGCCCACTCGGTTTAAGAATGACCCAATTTCAGACTGCATGCAAAATAAATATATTCAAGATAAGTTAAAACGGAATATAGAATATGAAAACAGAAACTAGTAAAATTTTACTTGAATAAAAACTTCTGCCTTTGTTATAAGCTTGAAAATAAAACTCTGTTTAAAGAGTTACAAGATTACAAAATAAAATCTGCTTTTGAAACTAAAAGGTTATAAGATTCTGTTTGAAGAGAAGGGTTACAGGATTATAAGATAGGAAAGATTACAAGAGTTTTTCTAAGAGAGGGAGAGGGCTATCTTCTTTCAGGGAATTGGACCTAGAGCTTTAAACTTCTAAAATTTGAACCTGAGAATTGAACCTGTCTTTTGCCTTTGGAGTTTGTCCTTTAATAGATGAAATGAACCACGGTAAGTCTTCAAAAGTAACCTGAGTTAGTAAATTTAACTGAAGTTAATCTGCCGGTGAAAACTTGTAAAATACTATTTATGAACAGTAGTCTTTTCATAAAGTGACTTCTAATGAATTTGTTTGAGAATCTGTTAGAGTACTATTCACGTGTGCAGATGAATAGTG
Organism: Quercus cerris; assembly: GCA_963669245.1. Lineage (NCBI taxonomy): Eukaryota > Viridiplantae > Streptophyta > Magnoliopsida > Fagales > Fagaceae > Quercus > Quercus cerris. The sequence continues at coordinate 862,891 of OY770008.1, read as the reverse complement.
ATCTGTCAAAAATACTTGTATGATTTTTCTGAATCTATCTGGGTGGTCTGTTTGGAAGTAATTCACGCGTGCTGGTGAATAGTTATCTGTCGTAATTATCTTTGAAGAGTTTGCTTGAGCAAGTTGTTGATTTGTAGTTCTGTTTTATCTGTCATATGTCATAGGGATCTTGAGAGTCTTGGAGTGCTTTTGGGTGAGTCCTATAATTTGGAGAGGAGGATTCCATTATTGTGTTATCTTCATCATCTGAAATTTGTGATGTAGCTTTAAGTAGTTGTTTCTTAAGTTGTTTTCTGTTTGAGACAGAGGTAAGCTAGCACTGGACTTTATTTTTTTCTAGAAGGAAATTAGTACTTTTTGTCTAGGAGGAAGAGGTCTTTTTTTGTAATTCTTGGCAAATATAATCAAAATTAAACTTATTCCACCATTTTAATTTTAATTTCCTAGTAAGCATGGGGAAAGGATATTAGGGATGTCTTTCTATCTTATATTTCCATCTAATGATCCATGGGAGATCTGGAAACCTATAAAAGAACCGCAAAAGGGTGGGAAATTCTTAAGATGCAATATGTTTGGTTCTTTCTTGAAAGTCTCATAGGCTTTTAAGAGATCATGAGGGAGAATTATAGCTTCAAGACCATAGGAATTCCATCAGTCAATGAACCATCTTGGTATAATTATGTCTTTCTTTCTATACATATCAAAACGAAAAAATCAAGTATGTCTGTAAATATTATTTTGGAGTAGAAGGAACCTATCCCAGGCTTCTATATAATCATAATAATTATAAAATTTAGGGTCAAAGAGTTGGGAAAAGTTCTTAATGATCCAGGGTTGTGCTTTCAATTGGGAGGGGGTGAGGATTTGTTTTATGACTACTTTAGAGTAGCCAATTTTGTTTGGGTCTTGAGAGGAAGACATATGTGTTATTAGGATTAAGTCTGTATCAACTAAAATAAACTCATAAAATTTCTGGGTCTTTAAAGTTTATGTCTTAGGGTGTTCCCATTCTGGGGGTATAAGCTATCTAACTAGGGAGAGGGTATCTGTTATGTGCTGGTATTTTGGTTCAATCCATAGAATAAAATTCCAGGAATCTTTTGGAAGTTCAATACTGTGGTCTTCTTTTGGGGCTTGGGCTTCCTAAGAGGTAGAGGATCTGTACTTTGGTTGGTTAGAGGGAAAGGCTAAAGGGGGAAAAGAGGATGCAGCTATATTAAATGGTTTTTTTAAGGGAGGAGTTGAGGGCGAAGCATATGTCTATTTGGTTGTTGGAGAGGGGCTTGGGAGAGTGGGTCAAAGGGGTTTGGATTGCATGTCAATGGAGATCTTTCTTGAGGTCTATTCAAAGAGAAATTAGGTGAGGTGAAAGAAGGGCAAGGGAGGAATCTACTAGGGGGAATCGAAGTAGCAGCATAAGACTGTCTAGTTCTGGGTTTTGGGGAATTGCTCTCATCTGAAGGGGAACTCATCTTCCCTATAAGAATTCACAGGTTAGGAAATCAGGAATTGAATTAGTTTCTCATTTAATATATTCAATATCAAATTCAAAAACACTTAAAATATCGCCATCTAGCAAAACTCTGTTTAGAGACAAGATTTTGAACATCTTTCTATAAAACTTCTTTAGCACTTTTACAATCAATTCAAATTAAAAACTTTTAATTAAAAAGATTATTTTGAAATTTTGACCAGGAGCTAGAACGAAATCTAACAATCTGTTCTTTGGCATTATTTTTTGCTACCTGTTTTAGAAAATTCCGCCATAACCTATGTCAGAAGCATCTGTCTCAACAATTTTAAAAGTATTGGGGGAATGAATGACAATACAAGGGAGTTTCTTAACATATTTTTTGATCTGTCTGATTATCATAGTATGTTTGTCTGTCCATCGAGGAGGATACTTTTCTAGCCTTTTATACAAGGATCTGCATATCTTTCTTAATCCTTGAAAGTAATCCAAAACATAATTTAAGCTGCCAATAAATCTTTGTAACTGGTTTTTATCTTTTATTTCATCTGGGAATTTATCTACAAATTGAATGGCTCTGCCAATGGGGTTTAAGGTTTCCTTATAAATATTATGACCTAAAAATCGGATTTTATCTTGAAACAAACTTATCTTAATGGCTGAGACAACTAATCCATTATGTTTAATTACTTTGACAAATATATCTAAATGTTTCCAATGGTCATTGATTGATTTAGAAAAAATTAAGACATCATCTATATAAACAATTGAAAAATCTGTAAAATGTGTAAATATATCATTTATTATGTTTTGAAATTCACTAGGTGCATTTTTAAAACCAAAAGGCATGACATTCCACTCATAATGGTCAAAAGGAATTGTAAATGCAGTTTTATATCTGTATTTCTCATCTATCCGTATCTGCCAAAATCCACTTTTCATATCAAATTTGGAAAATATGGTTGCTTCATGAAGTCTGTCAAGTAAATCTTTCTTATTTGGGAATAGGATATCTTATCCATTGTAATGCTTTATTTAAAGGTTTATAATTTATAACTAATCTTGGAACTCCTCGTTCCAATTCTACCTGTTTATTAACATAAAAAGCAGCATAGCTCCAAGGACACTTGCTTATTCTGATTAAATCTTTAATTAAAAGATCTTCAATTTCTTTTTTACAGTGTTCTAATAATTCATTGTTCATTTGTATTGGTCTAGCTTTAGTAAGTATTTGTCTTTCATTAAAGTCTTTTTCATAAGGTAATTGTACTATATGTCGGTGCCTATGCCAAAAAGCAATAGGGAGATTAGAACAAATTTCTGTCTCAATCTGTTGTTTGAATACTTTTATTTTATGATTTAATATAGGATCTTTCAATTGATTAGCAATTCTTTCATATATTATTTCTGTCTTTAAAGATAACAAATGTTTGTTTTTCCTGTAAATTCTTTCTTTATCAATTTCTTTTATTATGGAAGTATTATCTAGTGGTAAAATGAATTTAAAAAGTATGTCTCTTTCTAACACATTAGTTTTAATTCCTTCGTCTGTTGTTAAGAAGGGATAAAGTAAGGCCATAAAGGGATTTCCTAAAATAATATTAGAAGAAAAAAAAAAAAAAACAGTTTCAAAACATATTCCATTGTTACATATGTGAACATTAGGTTTTTTGTAATTAATTATGGGCTTTTCTCCATTAGCTTGAGTTAATCTTTCAGATAATTTTTCACAATACTTTAAAGATATTAGTCCTTCTTGTATACAATTTATGTTAGCACCTGAGTCTATTAAAGCAATTTTTGTCAAAGAAAACTCTTTATTAATTACTAAAGTGATTTCTATATGTCAATTTCGGAAAATTACTTTGTCAATTATACTCAAGAAATTCTGTCTATTGTGCGCATCTTTTCCTAATGAAGGAGGGGGGGGGGGGGGTCTGTCATGAGTTTAGAAAATTCTTTGGAATTTATTATTTCTGCAATATTTTGTTCATCTATGTCTGTCGAATTATTTTCTTTATTTTTTTTATTTGTTATTTTACTATTTTTGCTTCTGTCATTAAATCTTGTAGGGTTACTGGTTTTATGTTTATTCCATCTTATTTCATTTTTGTCTTTTCTTTCTTAGCTTTTCCTCTTTTTCTACATTCCGTAACATGGTGTCCATATTTCCTACACTTAATACAAGTGTAGGGACTCAATTTGGATTGACCCTGAATATGAATGGGTTTTCAGCTCAATCCAGCCCAAACAATAAATTTATAGAGAGTGGGTTGAAGATTTAGGCGCTGGCCGTCGATCACCATGCATGAACTTTCCTTATAAAAAATACTAAGAGTTTCTTTACAAATGGGGGGATGCTCCTCGGCCACAGGCCGAGGAGACCTTTTTGTTCTCTTTTTTTTTTTCCCCCCTCATTTTACTTTACTTGCTTTTCTTTTATAGTTTTCATCTTCCTATCTCCTTCTTCCATCTGTTGATCATCTATTTGCCTTTCTTCTGGCCGTCCGTCCCATCAGAGGCCTTATCGGTACTCAAGTGGTTCACTCTGATCAACGTTATCCTGCCAAGGGGTTACCTCCCCATTAATGCTGCCAGGGGGGTTAGTTGAGTGCATTAAATGCGAGAGTAACAGCTTACTTTGGGGTTAGTCTCTCCCCAAAATCATCTTTGTCAGGCCGAGAATAAGGTGGTCCTCGGCGTGGATTGGGAAAAGAGGCTTTCCCCCACTTTAGCCCTGAATAGCCTGTGCTCCTCGGCATGGGCCTTGGGCCTGCTACATGATGGGCCGAGGCTATCAGGCCCACGGGCCTCACAATAGCCCCTCAAAACCCTGCTGCACGTTCCCTCGGACGGGGAGGAGGGTTTTGATACCTGCAGATCCTCCAGACGAGTTGCCCTACTTCGGTTTGTGTTGATGCTGGCGGCTTTTTGACTGCACGATGCGCGTTTTTAGCGTTTCAAGACTTAATGGGTGCCCACATTAAATTTTGGCAGCACCACGTTTCCCACTTTCAACGGCATGATCTTTTGCTTTTATGAGCAAGCGGTTACATTTGGGGAACCTAAGGGGGAGTATAAATACCTGTTTGAACCGCCCGGTTTCATCATTTTCGCGCTTACACTTATTGATGCATATGGTTTGAATATGGTTCGACTTGTACACTATCTGAAGAGTATCGTCATACTTCTGTAAGTCTTCTTTTTCTAGCGACCCCAAATTTCCTTGATTTTACTCCTCCTTTTCTTCTTTTAGAACTTTTAGTTGTCTTTAGGGAATGGGTAAGTTTAATAAGTTGGTCGAATCCGACGAGATGATAAACAAATTCATTGTCGACTATGGAATACCCAATAATGTGAGTTTGAAGTACTGTGAGGAAGGGGAGTGGTACCTTAAGAGGAGAGAGGGTGAAGTTGTGATCCCGATAGTTGCTTTTGTAGAGGGAGGGATGAGAATCCCTATGAGGCTAATGACCCTCAATTATCTTAGGCATTTTCGCCTGGCTCCTACTTAGTGTGCCATGAATGTATTTAGGATATTATGGTGTGTAGATACCTTGAATGAGAAAATGGGGCTGAGACTGACTCACCATGATGTGAACTGGTGTTACAACCTTCATCACCTGAGGGGTAAGACGTACTATATGAAGACAAGGGACGATAGGATTCGTCTCATCCAGTGTCTTCCTGACTCCAACAATGGGTTAACCCAAGATTTTCTCATAGTGTCGGGAGAGTGGCACGACGGCTTTCATTGCCCAACAGTAGAGGGGGAGCCAGGTAGAGCATCAGAAGTACAAGATAATCTAGGTTTCAGTATTTTCAAGTTTTATACCTGTATATTAGATTTGGTTGATTAACCATAGGAATTTCGCTTTTCTCTTCGCAGATCCGCACGCTTTTGCACGTCATTTCCACTTGGTTAACAAAGCGGATTTGGAAACCGTTCTTAGGTCGGACCTCTTCCTGAACGAACCTGATAACCAGGTCAGAGCTGCTCATCAAATTCTCGGATGCGACCCAGCTCAGAAATCATTCCCAGTCCCGAAGCACGTAATTAAAGCTCGTGACCCTCGGCTTACGCAGATTACCTTGGTGGAGGACGGTTTTGCTTTTACTGAGGGGTCTTATATACCTAAAGGCATTCCGCTATCAGGTCCCTCTTCATCCCAGCAAGTAACGGTGGCCGAGAAAGGACCATCTAAGAAGGCAAGGGAGGTGGTTGAACTGAGTTCCTCCGAGGACGAATATAGTGTGTTTGACCTAGCTGATCAGTCCGAGGATCCTCCTGGTGACCTAGGAGACCCCCATTTGTCCGAAGCCGATCTTCAGTCCCTAAGAGTTGATACTCAGGCTGAGATGGGTTTAAAAAGACAGCCCCAAACCAATCTTCTTGACTTGCTCGAAGGCGGCCCCAATAAGGGTGTACCAAAGGAGTCACAGCCCCAGCCCCCAGCACCTCAGCCCCAGATTCTAACCATGCAAACCAGGTCGTCCTCTGCTCCTACAGTAACAGACCCTCCTACCGAGTCTCATGACCCGAAAAGGAAAAGACTTTCCAAGGGTAAAGAGCCAATGGATGGGAGCAAATCTCATTCTTCGCCCGAGGAGGGTAGGTTTCGCAGGCCTCCGAAACAACTGAAGCTCGGTGATCAACGGAAGAGCAAGAAGGCCACCCAGCAGTCCGAGGCTCAAGCATGGCTGCCTGCTGCCATGCTCCATGATCAGCCCCTGATGGATAACGCTTCGATGCGGGAGTCTCAAGGGACCGAGGGGGCTCTCGTGGCCGAGGCCCTGGAGAAATCTCTTCTTCTTCCCACTGACATGGCCGAGTTGGAGAAAATGAGTGGGGTAGAGGTTGTCCTCGACCTTAAGAAATATCTAGGCATGGTAGGTCCTTTGGCACCTATTTACCTTATTCAAAGTTTTATCGCTTAGTATCTTTCTTTCTCTTTACAGAGTTGCTTGTTTTTACTGGCAGGCTATCCAGGCCCTTTTCAGGTTGGGCGAGGAGGTTGATGACCATAGCAATGCCTTAGCGCAAGAGCGCGACAACTTCTTGGAGGCTGCCAATACTCTTAAGAGATCTGAGGCCGACCTAAAAAAGGTGACCGATGATCTGACAGAGATGACGAAGGCCAGGGATACTGCTGTCTCTGACCTAGCCGTGGCCAGGAAGCAAGCTGAGGATCAAACTAATCGCTTGCAAAACGTTGAGAGTCAATTACAAACTGCCAAGAAGAACATTCCCTATATGAAGGAACAATTGACCAAGGCAATCCATGAAAAAGGTGTTGCCGAGTATGCCAGGGACGAGGCTGTGAGAGCCAAAGACGAGGTAGAATTTGCTAAAATAGACGCTGAGCGCTCTGTGGAAAAGGCAGAGGAGGATGCTTTCGCAGAAGGGGTGGCTAAGACTGAAGCCACCCTTCGGGCTCAAGTTCCTGCAGTGTGCAGGCATTACTGCTCTCAAACCTGGCATGAAGCCCTCAACCAAGCAGGGGTTGATGCCTCATCTGATCTTAGAAGGAAGGACAGGGTATATTACCCTATTGCCATTCGCGAGGTTGCACCTGCTGCTCCTGAGTAGGGATCCTCATTACCATTGGTTGAGAGTCAAAATAAGACCGCCGAGGATGCGCCGTTAACTGATCAACCATCCGAGGAGGTTGAACCCCAGGTAGCGTTGGGGGAAGTTGTAACCGAGGGTCGGGAAATGCCATAAGACGTGGCAAGTCCTCCGACGGACCTTCCGGGATCAAGCCCTTAGGCCTTGGCCCAAGCCTTTTGATTTGCTTACTGACTTAATTTGCCTACTGAATTGAGGAGACTAGTATACGGCATAGGATAAATTTGTTTATTTTCTCTTTTATCTCATTTTGTTTCTTACCTCAGTGGCGTTGTAAGGGAGTTGTATACTTTCTTTTTGAATCGAATACTTAATACTTCGCTTCCAACTAATGATATTTTCTTTTCTTTTGTTTGCTTTACTATTGTATTCTGCTCAATATTCGTATTCTATTTTAGAGTTAGCCTCGTGAAACCATCTGTTATCCTTCGAATATAAATCTAAAGATCGTAGTATAGCTTGATTCTAAGTAACGCTTTGGTTTTTCTCTAGATAGTTACTTTCTCTATGGGTTTGAGTCCGAGGACCATGCAATACCCTGGTTCTGTCTAGTACCCAGGTATAATGGTGTGTGTAGTTTTACCATAGGTTTGGGTCCGAGGACCATGCAATACCTTGGCTTTGTCTACCACTTCTATTTTCCTGTAAGTGTCTAGTTTCCCCATAGGTTTGGGTCCGAGGACCATGCAATACCTTGGTTCTGTCTAGTACCCAGGTATAATGGTGTGTGTAGTTTTACCATAGGTTTGGGTCCGAGGACCATGCAATACCTTGGTTCTGTCTACCACTTCTATTTTCCTGTAAGTATCTAGTTTCCCCATAGGTTTGGGTCCGAGGACCATGCAATACCCTGGTTCTGTCTAGTACCCAGGTATAATGGTGTATGTAGTTTTACCATAGGTTTGGGTCCGAGGACCATGCAATACCTTGGCTCTGTCTACCACTTCTATTTTCTGTAAGTATTTAGTTATAATGGTGTGTATAGTTTTACCATAGGTTTAGGTCCGAGGACCATACAAGACCTTGGCTCTGTCTACCACTTCAATTTTTCTGTAAGTATCTAGTTTCCCCATAGGTTTAGGTCCGAGGACCATGCAATACCTTGGTTCTGTCTAGTACCCAGGTATAATGGTGTGTGTAGTTTTACCATAGGTTTGGGTCCGAGGACCATGCAATACCTTGGTTCTGTCTACCACTTCTATTTTCTGTAAGTATCTAGTTATAATGGTGTGTATAGTTTTACCATAGGTTTGGGTCCGAGGACCATACAAGACCTTGGCTCTGTCTACCACTTCAATTTTTCTGTAAGTATCTAGTTTCCCCATAGGTTTGGGTCTGAGGACCATGCAATACCCTAGTTCTGTCTAGTACCCAGGTATAATGGTGTGTGTAGTTTTACCATAGGTTTGGGTCCGAGGACCATGCAATACCTTGGTTCTGTCTACCACTTCTATTTTCTTGTAAGTATTTAGTTTCTCCATAGGTTTGGGTCCGAGGACCATGCAATACCCTGGTTCTGTCTAGTACCCAGGTATAATGGTGTGTGTAGTTTTACCATAGGTTTGGGTCTGAGGACCATGCAATACCTTGGCTCTGTCTACCACTTCTATTTTCCTGTAAGTATCTAGTTTCCCTATAGGTTTGGGTCCGAGGACCATGCAATACCCTGGTTCTGTCTAGTACCCAGGTATAATGGTGTGTGTAGTTTTACCATAGGTTTGGGTCTGAGGACCATGCAATACCTTAGCTCTGTCTACCACTTCTATTTTCTGTAAATAGAGGTTTATCCTCAGACCGCTTCACTGGAGATGATTCATCTTTGGGTCAGCTTATGATCTTTACACGTGGCATTGATCTCGCCTCCAGCTCGAGGCCCCATCTTTTTCATTTATGAAGCGCCCTTTGTCTGTTCATGTTCCGCACTGGACGCCTCGGTGCGCAAAAATCGCCTTCATTAATGTCCTCGTGAATTAACACGAGTCCAACGGTCTACGGCCTTCTGGGAAATTGGCAGCTTCATTATTAGCCCAGCTGATAATTCTCTTTTCGAACTCTACATGAATTAATTCTCACCAACCCCCATCCCCTATATAAAGTAAGGAGATGGTTCCTCCACAACCCATGAACCTCTCAACACAAACGGAACAAAACACTTTCTTCCAGCTTCCCATGCCCTTTTAACAACCCCGCCGGAATTGTTACTGGGATTGACAAAAATCGGTATGGCCGCAGCCCCCACTGGGCTTTCGGTGCGGCAGAGTCTAGGCGTAACCCTGATGGCGCCCTTCGAGGTATCCCAGAGGGATGTTGCTAGAGAACCTAACGTCTTTCCTCGGAGCACACCCCCGACGAGGAAGGCGTGCGAATTCACCTCATGGGCGGTGCTCAAGTGTTGCCGTCTCCAACGGCCAACACTCGAGAGGAACGGAGAGAATCGAGGGAACATCATGGGGGAGGGTATCCCGGAGCCCCTGCATCTGCTCCTCTCTTTGTTCCAGCTTCGCCTGGCCGAGAAGGGAGTTGTTGGGGGCCTGGAAGCATGATTGCCCTTCACTTCCTCCACCTCTTGTCAAGCTCTCCCATTCTCTTAGTGCCAATAAAAGCACGGCTTGACACTTCCCACCGACTAGTTTTTTCTTAGGGCGGCCCTACTTGGGCCTCTGATTGTAGAAATAGCTAGTGGTATTAGCTTGTAAATTTGCTTGTAAAACAGGCCTGCCTGAGCCTCTGATTGTAATATGTAATTTTTCTATTCATGAAATAATAATATCAAAATCTTTTTTTTTTTTTTTTTTGGTGTCAGATCTTCTATATATATATATTTTTTCTTTTTCTTTTTCTTTTTCAACCTACTGTAAAACGAATACTTAGAACTTAGAACACTTGCCTGGTGTGCCGGCCAGCACCCTAATCCTCCCTACAGACGGCGCCAATTGTAGGGACTCAATTTGGATTGACCCTGAATATGAATGGGTTTTCAGCCCAATCCAGCCCAAACAATAAATTTATAGAGAGTGGGTTGAAGGTTTAGGCGCTGGCCGTCGATCACCATGCATGAACTTTCCTTATAAAAAATACTAAGAGTTTCTTTACAAATGGGGGGATGCTCCTCGGCCTGTGGCCGAGGAGACCTTTTTGTTCTTTTTTTTTTTCCCCCCTCATTTTACTTTACTTGCTTTTCTTTTATAGTTTTCATCTTCCTATCTCCTTCTTCCATCTGTTGATCATCTATTTGTCTTTCTTCTGGCCGTCCGTCCCATCAGAGGCCTTATCGGTACTCAAGTGGTTCACTCTGATCAACGTTATCCTGCCAAGGGGTTACCTCCCCATTAATGCGGCCAGGGGGGTTAGTTGAGTGCATTAAATGCGAGAGTGACAGCTTACTTTGGGGTTAGTCTCTCCCCAAAATCATCTTTGTCAGGCCGAGGATAAGGTGGTCCTCGGCGTGGATTGGGAAAAGAGGCTTTCCCCCACTTTAGCCCTGAATAGCCTGTACTCCTCGGCATGGGCCTTGGGCCTGCTACATGATGGGCCGAGGCTATCAGGCCCACGGGCCCCACAACAAGCAATAAGTATGTCTAAAGAATCTTTCAATTTTAGTAAATAGCCTTTTTTATCTTTTAGGTGATTGGGTAGATTATTTATCAATTTCATTATTATGTCTTTTTGTTTCATTTTTCTTTTATTAACTTTGAGTGCGTTGGTTGATTTTAGTTCTTCCTTTTCTTTGCTTGGTCCATCTCTTTTGGTTTAACGTCAAACATTTCCATTATTTCATTTATTACATCTTTCTCAAACTCTAATTTACTTATTTGTTTAATAATTTTATTATGTCTATCACATTGTTTCTTAGTATGTCCATATTGTTTACATTTATGACAAATAGTATTTCCAGTGTATCTATTATTTTTCTCATTATTTGATGACTTAGTAGTATTTAAAACTGTTATGTCTCTTTGTCTGTCTATATCTAAAGGTGAATTTAAAATTTCTATATTTTTAGTTAATTCTGCTAAACTATTATTTTGGGTATATATCATGGATCTTTCAATTGATATTAGTCTTTCGTCAATTTTTTATTTTAAACTATCATTATTCCTAGAACTATTATTTGTCCATCCTTTGTTGACTAGTTCTACTAAAGTACTCATTTGTCTTTCTTTTTTTATCTCTTCTTTTATATCTAACTTCTTATGTATAATTTCTATCTTTACATCATTTTGCCTTTCAATTTTTTCTAACATCTCTTTTACTATACCTTTTTTTTTTTTTATCATTCCTTTTTCTTTGTCTTTATCAATTATGTCTAGGTTCTTCTTTTGTATTATTTCTATAGCACTAAGATCCTTTCCTTTGGCTTCTATACATATTGTTCTTTCCATTACTATGTCATCTTTCTTATTATTATTCTCGTCTTTCTATGTCATCTTCTTCTTGCATTCTTTCTATAGGACTTCTTTCTTTCTCTGCTTCTATCATTCCTGACTTCTTTTGCACTATGTGACTATCTTCTTTACTATCTGTCAGAGTTGTTTTTAGTGTCTTTACGTCGTTTCTTTCATCAATTTTCTCTATTAGGCTATCTTTTTTACTATTTGTAATATCTGTCATGTTTATAGATATGTTAATACTTACAAAGTTATTCTTTTGTCTATTGTGCCAATTATCTTTCACGGTTTTTGCTAAAAGTGATCTATGATGAGGTTCAAATTCTATTTCTTTTTCTAATTCTGAATTTAAAGCTTTCATTCTTTCAAGTAGGTCCAAAAAACTATCATTTTTCCTTTCTACTTTAGTGTTTATTATGGATCTTTCCACAGTTTCTAAATATTCTAATTTTTTATTAATCCTGTCTAACAAACTATTATTGTATCTATTAGTTTGTTGGTTAATTTTATCTCCTGTTATTGTATTCCAATTATTTGTGTTATTATTATAGTTATAATCATTTATATTACTGTTAGAATCAGAATCTATTTCATCATAATCCATATTACTACTTAACTAATTATTATTGTCTATATCTCTTATGCTATAACCTTCATCATTATCTATATCATCATAGTCCATGTTTCTAATTAGTGCATGCCTAGCCTAAGCGTGAACAAGTAAACAAATGATGAACTAATAAACATATTTATTCTATTTCCAAGCAATTAATAATTACTGGCGAAACTATTACTAACCACTGATATCCTTGCTATCGGGACCACCTCATCAGAAAACTCCATTGCAGGACCACCTAAACAACGCCTATCCGTCGGCAAACAAAAAACGGGCTAACCAACATGAAACTATGGTTTCCCAACGAGTCTTGAGGCTGACCAATGCTATCAAGGAGCATATCAGCCTCAATTTCAAATTCAGAGGTCCAATTTCTAGGTTCAATATCCAGAAAGAAGATAGCCTTCTCCCTCCCTTAGAAAGACTCTTGTAATCTTTCTTATCTTGTAATCCTGTAACTCTTCCCTTCAAATAGAATTTTGTAACCTTTTAGTTTTAAAGACAGATTTTACTTTGTAATCTTGTAACTCTTCAGACATAGTTTTATTTTCAAGCTTGTAACAAAGATAGAAGTTTGTTCTCAAGTTTTATCAAAGACAGAAGTTTTTATTCAAGTAAGATTTTACTAGTTTTTGTTTTCATATTCCATATTCCGTTTTAACTTATTTTGAATATATCTATTTTGCTATTCTCTTTTTTATCATCTATTTTATCATTGTTTATACTTCCATATTCATTTATATATATTATATTTAGATCCTTGGTTAGAATTTTAGTACATTATATTTGTCTTTTTCTTTTTCTTTTTTTGTTGTTGTGGAAATTATATTTGTCTTTAAATGGCGGAATATATAATTCTATATACATACACCATTGTAATAAACATTTAATGCTTTCTTAAAAAAACAATTAACATTTAATGTTAGAATATAAAGTTCTATATACAAATATAATTATAATAAATGTCCATTAATAACTACTATAATTGTCATATTTTATATTTAGAAGAATATTAATAAAGAAAAAAAATTATATATTTGTTAAATGCATGTGTTATTGACTAGTTATTTAAAATTTGTAACATTTGCTGGTTCTATGATGATTGTTCTCTGTTATCTATAATAGAAATATTTTATTTTATTTTATGTAGATGAATCCATTGTTATTAATACCGTTTCGAACCCCATTTTTGTTTGTCCAGTGGAATGGAATATTTCGATACCAGCCGATTTCGGCATACCGTTTCAGGGTGTTTCGGGGTTCTTAAAAAATAATTTATATATATTCTTGTTGAACATAAAATTGTCAATTCTAATAAATAAATAACTAAATATCAAATAATACAAATCATTTAGTCTTAACTCTTAAGTCTTAAATATCAATATAACATCACACAATAAGAAGATTTACAAGACAATAACTAAATATCAAAAAATACAAGATTTACTCCTCCACCTCATCATCATCCATGAGAGAAGGATCAAATTCATCATCAAAAGAACTCCCAAGAACTACCAGCACCCATTGGACCTTTACTCTTTTTATTTTATTTTATTTTTTATTTTATTTATAATTTTAATAATAGGCCAAATCTGGTACCGGTCGAAATTTGCATCTCGGCCGAAATTGGCCGGAATTGACCGGAATAACCGGAACGGCCCGAAATTTGACCCGAGGTGGAACGTGGGGTATTCCGGTACCGGTTTGCATACCGGTACGAAAAATTCTGGCCGTTCTGGCCGGAACGGAATGGAATCAATAACAATGGATGAATCTCGAAACTTGTTCCATTATTAAATAATAAAAGACTTTATAAGTTGAACTAACTAAAGCGTATTATATTTTACTTTCTTTTCCTTTTATTTTTAGTAATTAGAAAAAAATTTTCCTCAAACAAATTTCAAGGAAAATTCCTACTACTTGGCAATTGATTAATGTTTTGTTTGTTTCAGCGATAATATTTTTTTAGCAAATGAGTAATTTTCCAAAAAATAATTTCTATAAAATTATCATTTTTTTTTTTATACAAGATAAAATTTCTACTATAGCCTAAATGACCCTTGGCCCTTACCCCACACACCCCACTATCTTATTTTCCTATGTTTTGTAACAACCTTAAATAAGTTGAGAAACAATCTCCTAACTTCCCTTATTCAAATTGCTGTGAGATAAAATTGTTTTCCAAAAAAAAAAATAATGGAAAATAATTTCTAAAAATAAGCCACACTTTTTTTGTTGACCAAATATAGTTTTCCTTTAATTCATTTTTTCAAATGCTACCAAATACCGGAGAACACAAAAAACTATCTTTACACAAAATTTTACACAAATAAAGCAAAAATCATAAAACCATCCGCATGTACTTTAACTCACATGATCAAATTTGAAATATAAATAAATACAATTATGGATATTTGACAGAACACGTTTCAATACTATGTACATAGGAATGAATTATGGATAAATATAACTTGTGCTTTAGGATATTTACTTACAAGAGTCTTTTGAAAAAAAAAAAAAATTTAATCAAGTAGGAAAATACAAGGAAAAAAATGTAATTCAATAATAAATTTATCAAAATATGCTTATCTAATAAAAAGTTATTAAGTAATGTAACATTAATTCAATGAATGTAACTTAATTTATTCTAAAATCAATAATGATAATTATAAATGCACACTAACTTGTGCCAGCACTAAATCCTTTTCATATTAATGTTTGTGAATATTATTATTCACTCTTATTCATCAAAAAAAGAATATTATTCACTCTTCTTTATCCATATTCTTCACGCTGATGACTTAGTTTCACCTTAAAAAAATGCATGAATTTAAAAAGTCTCACACTTTATCAGATAAAACTTTACTTTTCCACAAGGCGCACACAGATAAGAAATAAGAATTAAGAATTAAGAATTAAGAATCACAGCCTAGCCCAAACCACTATGGTAATATGAGACTGTAAAATTTACTATGTTTCTGGGTGTATATATATATATATATATGGTTAGCGTTGGATATTGAAGCCAACCTAGATTGAGATTCCTTCTTTGTCTGCTGGTTTGGAGATTTCAAAGCAACAGGTAATGATTTTTAATCCTTTTCTTTTACTTTAGTAAAAATAAATTAATTTTTAATTACCACTATTACACAAACAAAGCAAGAGCATATTATTATATGGCGACGTGGTTTACTGATTCATGATGCATTATCGTAAAAAGACCGTCTCACTCCATTTTTTTAATAATTCAAACTATTATAATACTAGCAGTCTTTGTTATTTCAGTCTTAATCATAATCGAGGACTTTCAACTATAATTTAAAAAGAATGTTACAAAGAGATCATTCAAAGAAGATAAACTTCAGAAAAAAGTAATAATTAAAAATACAAACTCAGTATAAGACATCTGACTCATACATAGTTACATACTACAAACCCAATTTTTAATGTGTCAAAAAATAAAAATCTAATTCATTCTTTACTAAACAAACTGTAACTTTTCCAAATTTTAATATTGGAATTTGATGCAAGCTGGACTCATTGTTCAGATCATAAGGATTCATCATATTTCACATCAGTGTCTCGTAACCATTCACTGCCCTGTATAAAAGATTCCACAGTAAACTTGGTAGCATCATCTACTGCTAGAGTGGGCTTATACCCAGCCCATTTAACCCTTTTGTCTACAGTTGATCCTGGGCCAGTGTTTAGGTACTCAGCATAGTAAATAGTGCTAGGTGGGTCAACATTGGTGACCCAAGATATCCAGCCCAATGGGTTTAAGAATGACCCAATTTCAGACTGCATGATAACTGTGGTGGAGTAGGCTTTCCAAGGCCTACCAAGGTATGTAGAGGCTGTGACATTATCAAATGGAGAGAGGGTACATTTTTGGATTGAAATGCCAGTGTTTTGATTTGGGTCTTTCTTGCCTTGGGCAGTGATGGTGTTGAATTGGTTAGGAAGAGGCTGCCTAGGCATAATATTGCAGCTTTGGAAGACCACAGCTGCGTTGCCAAAGATGAAGTCAATGGTGCCTGTAATGTCACATTCACGGTAGAACTGACGGTTTGAGTGAGCATAGAGGGTGTCCTGAAAGGCATCAAATTTGCACCTGTAGAACACAGAAAGATCTGAGCCAGACCGCATTGCTACTGCTTGGTGCTTTGCTGCACCTGCATCGTTAACGAACCCCATGTCTCTTGCAATGAAGCCTTTCCCTGCAACAGCTGCTCATTGCATACATATTTTTTTGTAGTTAGTACACAATACTTGCTCATTTCCTAGCAAAAATAAGTATATTACTCAGTAGTAATTTCATTCTTTAAGCCCAAATAAGGAAAAGATTAAATGCATATGGTATTATTGGTTTCATCTAGAAATTTTGAGTTGACATGACAATGTTACATTGTTGTTTGGGATAATAAACAAAATTTATTTCCGATTAAGTGCTACATTTTAGTTTTTTCCATTAAGTTCAATTAATTAGATGACTACATTGACCACTGTAACGCAATTATTTGAAGAAAGATATTGAATTTACTCGAGAAATCTAAGACATAAAAAGCATATAAAATTGTAGCTATATTTTAATATAAGCGTGATGCTTTCACATTATTCATCCAAAAAAAACAGAGAAGTTTAATTAAGAATGATGACACCAACTTACTACATTGCTGCATTTTAAAGGAAGTAAGTAAATTAAATTAGTTGCACACTGTAGCCATTTCAACTAATTATTTAATTAATTTGTTTAGATGTCTGTGTCTGTCTAAACATATGATATGGAGTTATGAGTACGTGACAACTTTTCCTAAAGTAGGCGGATTCCACCCAATCGTCCTTATTGTGATCTGTGACATTTACTTTGTTGAGATGAGCGGACAAGCGCAACAAATGGGGGGATTCATCATCCATGTTCTCCTGCGAATATTGCGGCCCCCCAAAGAACCCAATAGATCAGATCCATCTATTGGCCTAACTATTTGATACATCTCGATCTGCTACACCAAATCAAATCTCCATTTGCATGCCTTAAATCCTATCAATTATCCTTTATATGGGGACCCCATACGTACATACAATATATATGATTACAAACCAGGCCAGGCAAGCACATGGTGGGGTATCCAAGCACCCAATAGTACCCGCACAACACAACGTCAAACTTTTTTTTTTTTTTTTTTTGATGAAACACGTCAACCATTTTAATCCATATTTAAAGCATCATTGTCTTTGTCATTGTCTTTGATTTGTAAGCCTGAGAAAAAAGAGGTGGGTATCGAATTTATAGGTAAGAGTGTCGCAGGCAGCATCCAAATCCAATTCACATGGTGACACATAAACCATGTGCTTATCTTCACCATGTCGTCAGATTTAGAAACCCACGTACTCTGCTATCTACACTACACTACTACGTGTCTAAGTTTCCCTTTCTAAATTAATTACCTGAATACTCCACATGTCACGTGCATTTCCTATCAAATCTGTCTAGATCAACTTTCGTATCTAAATAAAATTTGATTTCTCATCCCAATATCGAACCCACTAGAAACTACAACATTCAATGGCAGCTTTAACACTACGCGGATGATAAGTTACTAACATGAAATGCTTGTAGATGAAACTCAACCAGATGCTTCATTTCCATTTATAACCAACACTCACCAACCATAACAATGACACGCATGTAATTCTTTTATCCTAATCTTTTTTTTTTTTTTTTAACTTGTTAATCAATTTTTATAATTATTCTCTTGAAATATTACACTTTTTCTTAAGTCTCATTGCATTTACAATATTCCCCCAAATTATTGCTCGATTGTCCTCTTAGTTTTGAAAGAATTGTATCATTGTAGTCTCTATCATCTAAATTGAGTGTAATTACAAAATTACTCTTATTGGTTGAGATGACCAAATGACAATATTTATCTAATTTAACATTCAATTTAGAGAGAACTTGGTCAAATTGGGCCACTCAAACAAATTGACAATTTGGAAACATGGTAAATGGGCAAAAGTTTAGGTTGAAAAAATGTAAGTTACTCTTAAATGTATCTATACATATGTCAATTAATCTACAGATATAACATTTTTATATTTTTTTTTTAAGTTGGTGAGTTTCAATTAGAGAAATAAGTGGTATATTTTTTTTACGTTAAAACCTTATTCTCTCTCGCTTGTGTATGCATATGTGTGTTTCTAAAAATTAAAAATAATAATAATAATTAAAATTTCTCAATGGTAAGTCACTAAGTCCATTAAGTCAGGTTTAAATCATTTCCAATTTAAATAAAAAATGTCTAGTAAAGGGTCAATGATTTAAAATTGAGTAAATTTAGAGATAGATTGTGAAAACTTATTTAAAAATTTTAACTTTATTTTAGTTTAATTATAGTTAAATTTAACTACAGTTAAATTTTAAATAAGATGACACAATTTATACTCTAACTTTACTTCACTTTAATCATTACTCTTAAATTGAGACT
Organism: Quercus cerris; assembly: GCA_963669245.1. Lineage (NCBI taxonomy): Eukaryota > Viridiplantae > Streptophyta > Magnoliopsida > Fagales > Fagaceae > Quercus > Quercus cerris. The sequence goes on along the minus strand of OY770008.1, from coordinate 844,299 downwards.
CTCTATTCAATTAGAAATGGAAATGACGCTTTTTTTTTTTTTTTTTCTTTTTCTTCTAAATTTTATCAATAGTGGTTAAAGAAAAACAAAACAGTTTTTGTAACTGTAGTGAGTAGCATATGAAGAAGATTCAAAGTTTGTAAGATCAATTAAGAAAAAGCATGAAAGTAATGAATAAGAAATGAACTAATGGATGAATTAATTAGTGAATTGGTGGACAAAAATCTAACTAAACCAAGAATGAATTAAGGGACAAATTAAGACTTGAGAGTTAAAGACATACCGAAAGTGGCAGTGGAGAAGGTTGGAGTACCATCCACGAAGTTCAAGCTGCCGGAGACAATGGTCTTGTCCTTACCATCCCCATACATCATCACATTCCACTTGCTCTTGTCCATTAACACATTCTCCACATACTTCCCTTCCTTCACATGTATCACAAACCTCGTTTCACTCTTTTTAGGCACAGCCTCGACTGCCTTGCTGATACTCGTATAGTCCCCACTTCCATCCTTAGCCACAGTCACATTTACAGTCAAGTTAATCTCCTGGAGTAGCCTACGGTCACTGTGGCTAACCCAAGTTGGAAATTCATCTGAACCTTCAGATTCTTCGAATCCAAGTAGCCTACGATGGATGGGAAGGTTAAAGTCAGCAAGTACGCCCAGTATCTTTGCAACAATGGCTAAACTATTGCTTGTAAACTCAGTTGAGTTTTTCGTGGCTATCTTCATATAATCAACAACCGTGGAATTGAGGTCTTGGAGAGAGTCCAAGCAGGTCTCTTGGTCAGTGATGGTAGTGCTTAGCCACGTCTTTATATCATTGATTTTAGCCGAGGACAACAGCTTATCATCTGATCCAACGTCCATGGAAGATATAGAGTCATTGAGTCTATCCACTGCGTCTTCGAAGAGGCCTTGGCAAACGGTTAGAGCTGCTTTCACTTTGGGGTCATTGGTGAGAGCAGTGAGCTTGGAGGGTGTGTCCTTGGCGAGCTTGGAGAGCTCGTTGATGGCTACGTGTAAAGAGAGCTTGAAAAGGACTTCTGGGTCAGTGGTGTTTGCGGTTTCTAAGGAGGAGATGCTAGAGAAGCATGAGTTTGGGTACTGAGTCACACTGCACACGGCTTTGAGTGAAGCTGCTGGGGTTACTTCGGTTGCTGGGACTGTGTTCGATGAGGGTGATGATGAACTGTTTCGTTTGTGTATAATGGTTCCAGCAACTACACCAATGACAAGAGCTAATAGGACGATGGAGGAGATGATGACGATGATCAAACGCTTGCGTGTCTTTTTCTTGAATGCTTGCTCTTCAATCTCATCCACCTTGCCATAGCCCTTGAAGGACTTGATTGATGAATCCATTTCGATCGATGATATAAGCTTCTTCTGTTTATTGAGAGCAGTATGAGAGTATCTCTTTTTGTTTTTGTAGCTGAGGGTGTGTATTCTTTTGCTAAAAAAAGTGTGATTGAAAAAGAAAAGGAATGGGTAGGTTGGGCCGGGTGGGTGTGTCTTTTTATATGAGTGAGTGAGGCAAAGTCAGAAATTGAATCCCTTTTCTTCGATGCTTCTTGTTTAAGAATTGGTATCGTTATTAATCAAATCAACTAGTAAACATCATCATTTTCCTCTAAATTAATCTCTCTCTCTCTCTCTCTCTCTCTCTCTTTTTCTGTTTTATTAACTTTGAATACCAAACATTTTCCCCCGTTACTATTTCATATAATTTTGTTGTTTATGCAATAATAAAATCTAGTTAAACAAATAATTTTATAATTTTTTTTTTCACAATTTCTAAGGTTTTAGGTTATAATTAGTATCCAATATATAAAAACAATGTCAGTAGCATAGTTATATAAAAGGTATAAAAAAATAACTACAATATTCAATGTGAAAAGCACATGCATTTCATTTTCACTTTTATGTGATCTGTCTTTATCAAATTATGCTACGACAATTTTTGGTCTGGCTTCACACGATATTTCCTTCTTTCTCTTTCTCTTTTTTCCGCTAACAGGTTTTGGTTTTCACATTCAAATTATTACCCACCTTAAACTAGTGAGTGTCGTGTCAGCTATTGGTTTGGTTTCGATATTTTAATGTTCATTAATTAGCTAGCATAACAATCTATTACAATAATGCGTGCTACTATACAGTTATAGACAGACCGCGCGCGGTTTCGTGGACTATAAACTTACTTTATAATGGATCGAGCTGTATATTACATAGCTTAGGCTTTAGAGTGATAAATTAGTATTGAAAGAAAAACTATAGGCGTCAGCCCCCGCTAATTGGGCAATTTATTGATGGCGATGCCAGATTTTTGGAGAGGAAATAGGGCAGACACGGCTTCTAATTTCTATAGGAAACACCAATGACACTGAACCACCATATGTCAAGTCCTTTATCCACATAATTGTTATGACCCGCTTGTTAAAAAAAAGGTGTAACCTGGTTTTGCCCAACACTTGCTGCCAAGACCATAGAAGAACAAGTAAAACCTAAGCCTGGGATCCCATATGCTTGACCTTATAAAATAATATATATATTTGTGTCCAGATCAATGTGGCCAATTTTTTTAATTAATTAGTATATCCCTATACACCGTTGCAGCTAGCATACACCAACATATTTTATATATGGTCTTCCGCAATCACTCCAATACCTTACATTCCTGAACTACGTTACCATGCTAGCTGTCTTGCCCGTGTACTTCTCGAAGGATTTCATTCATCCCAAAAAATAAATTAGGACCGTAAATGAATTGAGCCTAACTGAATATAAAATGTTCATACTTATTAATTTAGTGAATTACAAATTTACACATTTCAATTTCAAGTTTATAGGTTTACTCCAAAAAAAAAAAAAATTCAAGTTTATATAAGTATATATATATTTTTTACAAGTATACATATAAAAAGTATGATATCATATATAGTTAAATTGACTGATCATGTTTACAAATATATTATTATGTATGAGCTTGACTTGTTTAATAATTAAGCGTAAACTTAGATTTGAGCTAGGCTTATTTACTAAACAAACGAATATAAATAAGTATTTTTCAAGCCAAATTGAAATTGTTTATAGACAACTTAGTTCATTTATAACCCCACCAGGAGCTAAAACTTTTTTTTCTTTTTTGGATGAAAAGACTAATAACTTTATTAAGATGAAGATAAATTCAATACGTCATAAGCTAAAGTCAACTTAATGAGAACTGGATTTTTTCCTACCCAAGTTATATAACCATCTAACCCCTTAACATAGTAAGCTAAAATATGCGCTGGTGTATTCTCTTCTCATTTAACGTGCGAAATCTACACAGAACAAAAAACTTTCAAGCAATGATAAATCCTATAAATAATATTGATGATAGAAACTTGTGGAATAGACAGTCCTCTCATAACAAAAATTATCAATACAACCACAAATTGACATAATTTCAATTGGTGCCACATTATAAATAACGTAATAAGTACTTTTTACCAATTTTTTTTAATGTATCTTGTATGTAAAAATTGAGGTTAATAGGTTGAGAGTTTTGTAACTCAATTAAAACTATTTACTATTTCTAATAGAGATATATAATATTCAAATCTCCCACCCCCATCTATAGATTTATAATAAATAATATTTTTTAAAAGAAAAGTTTAATGTAAATAAAGTTGGTAAGAGTAAGAGCACAATTTTTTAGGTACATCCGTACAGGAACTTGAAAAAAAAAAATGTACATAAATTTTGTCTAATAATTTGTAGCTTTGTCCTATAACTATCTAGGGCATCAACATTTTTGTACCCAAAAAAAAAAAAAAAAAAAAAATCACCATTGGCGGCTAGGGATACCGATAATTTCATAACCCTTGACAATAGAAGCGCCAATCTTGTGAGAGATATTTCTCTTAATAAATTTTTTTTTATGAGTGATTGGCTAATTGTGTCTCTACCGTGCACTAACAGCAAGGATTATGGCACGAATTGCGAAAACTAATTATTTTAGTGGGAAACTTCTTTTTCCGCCCTTTTTTGACATGCTCCATAGTATAATTACATTACATAGGTTCGATCTTGCGCTATAACGTAATTGATTTTTCTCAAGAGTGGGAAAGTCTTTAACAAACTATTTATTTGAAATTGAAAAGGATTGAATTGAAAGATCCACGCATATATTAATATGGGTGGATTTGTTTGCACTTGATCGATAGAGAAGGGTCAATACGCGGAGCGATAATTACGCCAATATATAATTTTAATGATTTTGCATTTTGATTCTTGAATTTTATTATTATTTATTTATTTATTTATTTTAATGATTACTTCTCATTCTCAGATGAGAAAAATAAAATAAAAAATACAATAGAAAGAGTTGGGTCCCACAGGTTTGGCAATTTCTTATTAGTTAAATATCTCTTTCTATACAGAAAGAATACAAGAAAGTAAAATGGGCAGGAAGCTGCAAACAAAGTACAACATATGTCAACATATATTTTTATATCTCAAAATTCCGAATAGAAAGGGGTAGTGGTTCACTTTGGGTCGAAGCAAGGAAGGTGTAAGCTTTACTCGCTACAAACAAAGGAAACAAAACAAGTAGACAAAGACAACCAAATGGAAAACACATGCTATAGCCTATAGGCAACCCAAAGATCTCAGGCACCAACCAAAGTGCCAACAGACAGACAACTTAACTAACAATAAGGAAGAAATAATACCCCCAATCTTTGGGAGGAATTAAGAGAGGATTAGAGGGAGATGAGCGTCTATATTTTGAAAGAGACATATACCTGCAATATCAATTGCTCATTATAAAAATAACAAAAATACATTAAATTGAATGAAGCAAGTATATATATCGTGTAATATTGTACATGTTGTTGGGTGGGGTATACACCTTTTAAGTGAAGTCTCACAATTTTATTTTATTTTTTAAGAATGGAGTGATCTCTGTGCGTGTATATATTAGAAATTTAGAAGGGTGTGAAGTCTCACATTGATTATATTAATAATAACAAGAGTGAGTGGTTAGTAAGTGGAGCCAAATTTATATGCTTAAATTTTTAGTTAAGTGGTGTCTTTATATGTTATATAGATTACTTAATTGGAGTCTTTTCAAACTGTTATATCCCAACATATTGAGTTCCTATCAAAATAGAAATGATAGAGGATTAGAGTATTTACTTCCACTTAAGTTGATCTGATGGTGATTAAACTTTAAAATCCAACTTTTATTTATATGAATAGCTTTTGTTTGAGTCTTTATAGTAAGAATACTCTAGCAACATGTAAAATTTGTTTATTCCCCTTTTATTCTCTCCCCTTTCTTGATTGTCTCACTTTCTTTCTTTTATTGGCTACTTTACCGTTAAAGTAATATTATTTTAATGTGATGTATTGTTAAATAAAAAAGTAGGATGTAGAGCGCTGTTAATTAAAGCGTAAAATGATTATAGTTTTTTGCTAATGCAAAATACCTCTTCTCTTTTTCTTTTTCTTTTAAGCATTTCTGGATGGAAATGCTCTCTTTATAAGCACTCTAGCAACATGCAATTTTTTATTTCTTATTTTTTGCATTTAGCTCCCCAGATGTGTGTGTTTTTTGTGCAATTTTTATGAATAGTGTTATTTGTATTGCATTTTAATGGGTTGCATAACCCAATGAGAATGGCCTCTAAAATTAATTGGGCTTGCTAACCAGATAGGTAAATACAATATATGGCATAATTATCTGGCCCATTGAGCTTTAGTAATTGGTGTTTGGGAGCTGTTACTCCTCCGATCTGCAATTTTTTTTTTCTCAATATAATTTTAGTTTGCTTTCTCTAGAAATTATTGGGACAAAGCAATTGGTAGTTAGTTGTGTAGGAGGCAACTGACCGAGAACTAGCCCTAACTGATGATGTGGTACAATTATTTTAAGGACCCTCTCTTAGCTTTAGAGGATACTACCAATGAATTAATACAAGTGTATATGTGTGTGTATATATATATATAATTTTATGATATGTTTTGATTTTTGAAATTCACATATCTTTGAGGAAATATTATACTAGGCTTACTTAATTAAATAAAATAACCCTACTTGTACTACATTGATTAATGCATACACATGGCTACATTTAACTAGAAAACTAAGCATTTAAGGAATTTTATCTAAATTTTGGGCATTCTCTTATAGTTGCAACTTGTTCGTTTTTATATTTTGCCTGATTAAAAGTTAATTTTTTGTAAGTCCAAATAATTCATTCAATTAATAATAATTGAGACTGACATTCTATCTCTTCCCACTCTCAGTCTTACAATAAAAAGAAAAATAAGAAAGAGAATAGAAACTAGTTTACAGACTCTACACACATAACTTGCGTTGAAGTTTTGAGGCTCACTTTCTCTATGAAAACTCCCCAATTTTTTGTGCTGAAGATGACAATAATATTCATTTAAAAAACTCTTATTAATCAACTTCATTTCCAAGTGAGCAATGCCGCACAAGACTCTAGCTCAAGTCTTAACTAGTATGTAGAAGATTTATAAGCCAAGAGAGAAAGGAAAACCGGTTGAACCTAACCAACTACTTCCACCAATGAAGTTCCCAGCAGTGAAAGATTGAGCATCGGAAGCACCAATCACTTTGAAACCACCCCAATTCACCCTGCTAGAGGTTCCAGCACCATCCCCAGTGTTGAGATACTCCCCATAAAACAAAGTTTCGAGTGCAAAATCCTCATTCCAAATGTGCCATCCCTCAGGGTGAATCACGTCACTTATAGATGTTTGCATGATAACAGTCCTAGAGTATGCTTTCCATGGTCTACCAAGATATGTTGGGAAGCTACTTTGTACTGATTTCAAATCATTTGTCGATCCAATCCTGCATTTTTGGATTACAATTCCAGTGTTTTGATTTGGGTCCATTCGACCTTGGGCTGTGACCATGTTCTTTTGGCCTGCATTTGGACGTCTTGCATGGATGTCACAATCTTGGAACACAGCTGCAGCATTGCCAAAGATGAAATCAACAGTACCTGCTATTAGGCAGTTCACGTAAAATTGACGGTTGGAGTGTGCGTAAAGGGTGTCTTGGTGTGCAAGTATGTCACATTGGTAAAATGCTGAAAGGTCAGAACCTACACGGAGAGCTACAGCTTGGTGCTTTGAGGAACCTGCTGTGTTTTCAAAGGTTAAGTCCCGAGCTAGAAATCGTTCTCCAACCACGGCTGCAAAACCAAATGAAAAAATTCATTTATGTCAACCAATCTATAATTTAAGTTATTGACACAAAATAAAAATAATGTACACCTCCTATTGCTCTAATTGGTTTAGGAGATGCAAAATACAAATCCTTCATACCACTTTTTATACTCGACTTTATATTCTACCAATCATAATTTATCATGCATTTTTTTCTTATAAAATTATTGAAATTTAAAATGGGAAGAAAATCAAACCTTATAAGTAATAAACAGAAATGTTATAATATAAACACAAAATTTCACAACTATTTAAAGTGACAAATTATAATTAAAGTAAAGTCATTTTAATTTTAGTTTATTATTAATACCATTTGTATAATTCAACAATCACAATGTAACGTCATCCACAATTTATGGCTACGTGAAGGTCAGAAAATCTATATATCACTAAATGCAAATAAATATTTCTTTTAAATAGAAGAAAGTTCAGCCTGTGGCCCATACTACACGCCTTTAAATATGCATCAACTGCGCCATACTACGGACTTTAAATATGCTATCAGTTACCAATCACAAATATGCTATCAGTTTAATTAATACTACAAAAACCATAGAGAGTACAATATATGGGTGGCTTGGTTAAAAAAGCTTAGAGACTTTTCTACTTTTATTTTAGAAGCTTTGATTGCAAGTTGCAACCCCTTGTGAGTTGTGACCCAAGACCAGACCAAAAACCACGTACAGCTAGTAGAATGGCCTAAACTTAATAATTTGATTTTCATATTGAAAAAGAGTGAGAGTGAGAGTGGAAGGTGGCGGGCGCTGGAAGGAGCTCAAAATGGAGAGAGATCAAGACTAATTAATTAATTTGTACAATGATTTGTTGCTTTTTGGACCCCTCTCTGCCTCTGCCTTTGCCTGGGGTTTCCTTATTAATTAAATTAAAAGATGTAATTAAAAAGGGTAGGACCTTTTAAGGTCCCTGGGCCGAATGGTCTGCATGCTAGGTTTTACCAATGCTTTTGGCTCATCATTGGGAGCTCAGTTAAGGAGGAAGTTAGGAAAGTTTTTACCTCCGAGACTGTGCCTGATTTTCTGAATTGAACTTTAATTACTCTCATTCCGAAATGCCTGCACCCGGAAACGCTGAGTAATTATCGCCCGATTGGGTTATGCAACACAGTCTACAAGCTGATCACTAAATTAATAGTTGCCAAGATTCGTCCTTTGCTTCCTGACATTATATCCCCACTTCAAACTGCCTTTGTACCGGGCCAAAAAGGGGTCGATAATGCCATCATCATTCAAGAATTGGTTCACACCATCTCTAAGAAGAAAGGTAAATGTGGGGTTATGGCCATCAGGATTAATTTAGAAAAGGCTTACGACTGCTTGGAGTGGAGTTTCATTAGAGATACCTTCCACCTTTTTAAGTTCCCTGAGCATTTAATTTCCCTTGTCATGAGCTGTGTTTCATCCTCAACCATTTCAGCGCTCTTCAATGAGGGGGCATTAGATGCCTTTCAACCTTCAAGGGGGATTAGACAAGGGGATCCTCTTTCCCCTTATATTTTTATTATGTGCATGGAAGTTCTTGGGGCTCTCTTTTCAGAAAAATGCAAGGCAAAGCTTTGGAACCCGGTCAAGGCTTCTCAAGGGGGAAGTTCTTTTTCCCACTTATTTTTTGCTGACGACCTTGTGTTATTCGCGAAAGCGGATAGGAAAAACTATTTGGTTGTCCATGAGGTTTTGGATACCTTTTGCTCAATGTCTGGTGAAAAGGTTAGCAATGAAAAGTCTCGGGCGCTTTTCTCTCCTAATGTTTCTAGTCAAGATAGAGAGGTTTTTGGTGATATCTTGGGTTTTTGGTCAACTCCTTCCTTAGGAAAATATTTGGGATTTCCTATTAAACACACCTTCATGCCTCAGGATTTCGGGTTTGTTATGGAACATGTACAGAGCCGACTTCCAAGTTGGAAAGCCCACCTTCTTTCCTTTGCAGGAAGATTGGTTCTTACTCAAGCTGTAACTTCAGCCATCCCTAATTACACAATGCAGTGTTCTGCTCTTCCTTCTAAGGTGCTGAATAGCATTGAAAAGTTGAGTCAGAATTTTTTGTGGGGTTCCTCTGATGTCAAAAAGAAGATTCATATGGTTAGTTGCTCAATGTCTGGTGAAAAGGTTAGCAATGAAAAGTCTCGGGCGCTTTTCTCTCCTAATGTTTCTAGTCAAGATAGAGAGGTTTTTGGTGATATCTTGGGTTTTCAGTCAACTCCTTCCTTAGGAAAATATTTGGGATTTCCTATTAAACACACCTTCATGCCTCAGGATTTTGGGTTTGTTATGGAACATGTACAGAGCCGACTTCCAAGTTGGAAAGCCCACCTTCTTTCCTTTGCAGGAAGATTGGTTCTTACTCAAGCTGTAACTTCAGCCATCCCTAATTACACAATGAAGTGTTCTGCTCTTCCTTCTAAGGTGCTGAATAGCATTGAAAAGTTGAGTCAGAATTTTTTGTGGGGTTCCTCTGATGTCAAAAAGAAGATTCATATGGTTAGTTGGAAGACTATTACCAAATCTAAGAAAGAAGGAGGATTGGGGCTTCAAGAAGCAAAGGCGAAGAACACTGCACTTCTAGCTAAGTTAAATTGGCACTTCAATAATGATAAAAATTCTCTATGGGCTCGGGTACTCTCTCAAAAATATCTGAACCAAAGGAGGTAGCAAGCTCCTAGTGGTCGATTCTGAACATGTTCAACTGTTTGGTCAGCTATGTGTAAAGGGGAATCAGTATTTAACAGAGGTACGAAATGGATTGCGGGGTCTGAGAGTTAGCTTTCTTTCTGGTTTGACAAATGGCTGGACATAGGTCCTATTAGAGGGCTAATATCTGGACCTTTTAACAGAGGAGAGGATTCCTTGATTCTTAGTGATGTTGTTAACTTTTCTGGTTGTAATTGGAATGCTATCTCTTTTCCTATTCCCAAGAAGCTGATGCTTAATATTAAAGCTATGCCCATTCCTCTTTTGGCTGCATGTCTAGATCGTATTTCTTGGACTTCTTCTCCTAATGGTTCCTTTGAGTTGAAAGAAGCTTATCGGTTGGCCAATGTTGCTGAGGACTCAATTTCACAACCTTCTGGTTCGAGAGAATGGATATGGAAGGTTCGGACTATTCCAAAAATCCGGTACTTCATATGGCAATGTTGGCATCGTAGCATCCTTATCAGGAATGTTCTCACTACGAGAGGTATGTCTATTCCAACTGTTTGCCCAATTTGCAATAATAATACCGAGTCCATTATTCACATTCTTAGAGACTGCACTATTGCACGTCTTAACTTGGTGGATTGGCTACGCATTAACTGTCAAAGCAGAAAAATCATAAGGGGTCAAGTATTTTGTGGGGTGTCATCTTCCCAATTGTTATTTGGACCTTATGGTTATTCAGAAACAAAGTTGTGTTTAGAAATGATACCTCTTCTAGGAGCTTATCAAGTTAGATTTTGTCACGAGCTTCTGAAATGACATTTATTATTCTCAACAGGAACTCTTCAACTCCTCGGACCACCATTCAGGTTAGGTGGCTGAGGCCACCGATCAGTTGGTTCAAGTTTAATTCGAATGGGTCATCCTTGGGGAATCCCGAATTTGTTGGAGGAGGAGGTCTCATATGGAATGATAGAGGTGAATGGATAAAAGGCTATGCAAGGTCTATAGGGATCACCACGAGTGTAGCAGTGGAGTTGTGGGCTTTGAGAGATGGTTTAAACTTGTGTGTCGTTGAACTTGCAGGCAGTGGAAGTAGAGCTTGATGCCAAACTAGTTGTAGATCTCCTTGGTAAGGAACGTGGTAGTGCTAATGTAAACAATACCATTATTGTGGACGGTAAGGAGGGCCTTCGGCATATTCCAAGAGTTGAAATTAAGCATTGTTATCGCGAAGCTAATAAGTGCGCTGATGCACTAGCTAGACAGGGAGCATTGATGAATAGTGATTTTGTTATTTTTTCGAAACCTCCTTCTGATATTGATCTGCTGCTTAGATTAGATGCAGATGGTACTTTGTATGACCGCAGCATTAGCTGGGTCTCTTTTCCTTCTTTGTATTCTGTTTAGCTTTTGAATGAAAATTCCTATTTACTAAAAAAAAAAATTTGAAAATAATGTGACAAACGATGAAGATTTCACAAATCATGTTTGCTAGCTCCTTTTTTTGAACATTCCATTTGCTAGCTCGTAACTTTAAAAATTGAAGAAAACAAATACTTACGAACACCGTAGTACAAGGAATATATGGCCAAAAAAAAATGATAAAAAGTAAAAACTATTAATAGAAGGAAACATCTCGGAAGGAAGCATCCTACTTTTGAATTCAAAAAAAAAAGCATCCTACTTTTTAGTTTTGGAAACTGTCGAAGGGAACAAAATAGAAGGACACGTGAAGTACTATGAAAAATCAGAGTGTATGTATGTATGTACTAATGTACCTAATAATAATAATTTTTTTTTTGAAATGAATACCTAATAATAATAGGAGAATGTTAACCAGCACCGCGTGGTGCTGGTTACGAGCAGAAAAGATAAAAAAAAAAAAAAAAAAAAAAAATTTGTGAAAAAAAGTCAAAAATATTCTGAATAGTACCGGAAAAACTGAAAAAATGACATGTATTGCAAAAAAAAAAGACAAAAATTGTGTCAGAGAAAGTCAAAAAATTTTGTGGTTAACGGGCACCGTGCGGTGCCCGTTAACACAACCCATAATAATATAGTAATGTGAAAAAGACCAATCACTAATGTCCAGCTGTAAACCACACTTTTTTTACCCAAAAAAAAGCTGTAAACCAAACTTTTTGTATTTGTCATATATACGACGAATAGAAGAGATAATAATAGTAGCATACTTTAGCAAGATTCGTTTATTTTGAATTTGTATATTATATAGTATAAAGTTTTTTTTTTTTTTTTTTTTTGTATATTATAAAGTATAAAGTTGAGTTGAAGTAAAATCTTCAGAGGCATTAATAAATTTATTATTAAAATTAGTAAGTAAAAGAATTGAGTTTTTTTGTTTGTTTCTTTTCTCTTGCTACATACTTTTCTACTGTTTTTTTTTTTTTTTTTGAAATGAAGCTCAACCTTTCCATTAATATCTGAGATTGAAATACAAGAAGGCAGAAAACAAAGCCAACTCTAGCACCTTGATCTATAAAACATTAGCAGATTATGAAGCCAAGGGAGCTTGGTCCCTATCCAAGTCTGAGACATCTCAGCCTTTCTAGCAAGCTGAGCAAGCTCATGTGCCACTTTGTTGTAGTCCCTTTTCAGATGTACAACTTTCCAATTTCTAAACTGATTAAGCAAATTAAGAGCACCATGGATAACAGAGATGCATCATCTATGACTATGTGACTTTCCTTTTACCTTGCAAATTATTGTATTTTGTTCCGCAATTAATGTGGTAAAGAACGAAAGGACATGACACGGTAGGTCCCAACATCTATAAGTTGACTATTCCCTTGATTTTGTTACATGTTCACATGAACCATAATTCAGTTTTGAAAAAATGACTAACTTTATTATAATAATCATATATATGCATGGAAATGAGTTTATACATATGTGGTCTCAAATTTCCAAATGAGAATTAATCATCCATCATGGAAAAGTCTATAAAGTAGCTAGAATCAGAATCATACTATATATATCTCAATCCTCATCCACTTCCCTTTGTCTACTTGATTGGTTTGGGTGGGTCTCCGCAACCTGCGATTCTCTGTACTAAACACAAGCATAGAGGACCACAGCTAGCTGTAGGCTTGACTCTTGAGCACTTGATCTAATGAAACGTTTTTTGTTGTTGTTGGAATTGCAAACACTACTCTAACTCTAGATCTAATTAATTAAGGGATCGTGCCTATATTAACTCACTGCTAGGACATATTAATTAAAGACATCTTTTAGTTTATCTTCAAAGCACAAGATATACGAATACATATGTTGTTTATCTATTATTCTGACAGTAGTTTTACTTTGGTCAGCCCAACAGATATGTTTATTTAACCTTCCAAGTTTGTACCTTGCTTTGCCATTAATGAACCTTTTTTTCCTGGCACTGACCCCAACACCATTGTCAGCAAACAAATGCATCTCAAGTTGCTTCCTTTCTCTACCATGTGCATCAACTAAAGCATGTGCAATTACCAACTCTAACATAACATATAAATCGACGCAAGCCTCGACCCATCAGTCCATCACCACGACCTTTACCAATTAGCTACAGCCTCGACCCAGTCCCTCACATTGGCTTATATAATATATCCGAATATGCTAACAGGATTATTAATAAACTTAAAAATTTTCAATTTTTTTATTAATAATTTCCGCCTGATATTAATAAAATGTGATAATCCCCTCAATATGCATGATATTTTAACAAATGAATATTTAAATTATCATTTCTGATTCTGCCGTTTATTCTCAAAAAAAAAATTATCATTTCTGATTTATGATAAATCAGATTTATAATAACTAGAATTTATAGTATAATTAATAAGAGAGATGGCTAAGCTAAAGAAAAGGAACATGGACTTACCCACTGTGGCAGATTTGAAGGTGGTGCTTCCATCAACCACATTCTTATTACCCGTAATGATGGTGTTAGATCTCCCATCTCCCAAAAACATGATGAACTTCTTCTTCTTTGTCACCTCCACATTTTCCCTATACACACCAGCTTTGATCTTGATTATGTATCTTGTTTCACCTTTATCTGGTGCAGCAGCTACTGCTTCCGACACAGTCTTGTAGTCGCCACTGCCATCAGCAGCGACCACCACATTCGGTGTCAAAGAAGAAGATTGTAAAAGCCTCCTATCCCCAGCTGACAACCACTCTGGCCACTTAATACTTTCATCCACACTATCATCCTCCTCCTTCAGTTTCCGATTCTGCATTTTCATTCTCTGAATGGCTATATCAGTATCAGTCATGTTCTTGATCATGGCCAACGCATTACTACACATATGCTCCACATGCGTCTGTCACAGTAACAGTTAAATGATTAAATTCATTGTTTCCGAATAAGTTAAATTACTATACAAAAAAAAATGATATCAAGAAATTATTTTGAGTTTGAATATTATTTACATTTGATCTCATATTTAAAAAGTTAAAAACTTCAGAGAGAATCAGTAAATTTATAGATACCTGCCCAGCTAGCAAGGCCTGGCGGACGTGTTTATCAGCATCATCGTGAGAGAAGCCGTCTAGGCAAGTTTCTTGGTTGGTAATTGCTGAGCTTATTAAGGTTTTGAGGTCATCAGCATGTTGGGACAAAGATTTCTTTGTTGGGTACAAGTGGAGATCTTTCACAGCATCGTGAAGCTCATCTAAGGTTTCATCAATGGTCTCAAGGCAATCATCGAGAGCAACCTTTTCACGCTTGGTGAGATGCTTTGTTTTTTTGAGCTTCTTAATGGCTTTGAAGTTTTGTTCGACAGCTTGGGTTGTGAGGTTCAAGGACTTTTCTATGACATCCTTTTTGCTGGCCAATTGAGCGGTGGCTCCAGGAACAGTGGCAATAGCTGAGTAACATAACTCGGGGTACAATGTGCTGCTACATGAGTTTTTGAGTATGGCATGCGCAGCAGCTGAGATCTCATTATGGGAGCTGTTGTTGTGGGACTTGGTAACTCCGGCGACAATGCCAATAATTGCAGCAACAACCAACAGAGTGGCAAAAAGAGCCAAGATCAGCTTCTTCTTTTTCTTGGAGATGGAAATGTGTTTGGTAGCGGATTCAAATTTTGTGGCCAAGAATTCCTTCAGGTGGGTCATTTTAATTTGTTGGTGGGTAAATCAACAAGGGGTTAAAGAAAAAAGACTTGCATATATGCGAGTGTTGTGAGCTGAGTGCCAGTGGTGATATTTATAGACTTATAGTCATAGTGCCAGGCTGCTCTTGCTCAGCTTAGGAGACAACATCAATTATCATCAACTGTACAACAACTCTTCCACACCGTAATAAACCACAGTTCTTACCGCAGCTGGTCGTAGCAGATGACTAGAATTACTTTGAACTATAATTTTGTTTTTTTATTTTATTTTATTTTTTACTTTTTACTTTTTTGCTTTTTGTCCTTTTAATTTCTCTTTAACTTATTTTTATTGCGGCAAATCATGAAAGCAGCCAAGCATGGGGCTCCCTTACTACCGTACGCTTTTTTCTATCCATTTTTTTATTATTACTTTTTCCTATTATTAATATTTTAAAAACAATTTTATTTAATTTCTTAAAGCCGACTGTTTGATAGAGTAGTTTGAAGAATGTTGTTTGTATGTTTTTGAAATACATATATGTAAAAAAAGTATGTGAAAATGCGTGTAATGTTGTTTAAAAACTAAAAACATATGTTCAAGATACTCTACCAAACAGGCCCTTAAACTTTGCAACTTGCAAAATTTTAATGGAAAAAAAAAATGTAGGGATGCGATATCTGATATGTTTTGTCTTTTATCTACATGCAATTATCCTTATCGTTCCGTAAATTACCATTATATCTCACATATGACCGATCACGTCACATGTTGCAATAAATTTAACTTTTTTTTTGTTCGTAATTAAATAAACTAGTCGCTAACTCGTACGATACACAGGATAGTTGGTTAAATAACAATTACAAATAATCATACAAAGTGCGCAAGATATGTTCTTTGATTATAAATGTAGGGTGCTTCACATAACACACAAAGATCACACCTTGGTTTCTCTATGTCGATGAAAAAATTATTGCCAACATTCCAATAGCTCATACACAAATTTGGGCATAATATGAATTCACACAATACTCAATTGCAAATCAATTTATAGTCTACCACCAATATAAATCATAAAAAAAATTTATTGATAAAATGAATATTTAAATGTGCAAATAATCTCATGACAGCATTAGCAAGACTATGTATTTGTTGCAGGGAATAATTTGCCATATAAAAACATGGGCCACTATGCCACTATCTCTTATAAGAAACAACTCATAAACACAATATTCAAAACTTTAGAAGGAAACAGCTGACAAATAGTCTAAGTATCTCTACTTATCTACTCTTTATGGCCCCTAATTTTGATTATGCTGGTTTCTTGGAAACTGTTAAGGAGATCATTTGCAACAACATATATTTGTGTCAGATGCATCTAATTTCCTTTAGATACATCTTAAGTACATGCAAATAATAGTAGTTTGAAAGAGTGTCTATTTAAAAGGAATCAAATGAAATGCCTATATATTTCAATTTCAACTATCTCTATAAACAATTAAAACCAAATTTCATAAACTCTTTGGATACATCTTAAGTAAGACATACAATCAATTTCAAAAACACCAAATGTTGGGTTGAAAGTAATACACAATTATTCGAAGCAGTGCTATTAGGCTCGGCCAAGCCACTCTCTATGGAAAAAATTTAAAATATAGTAAGGTTCATTTAAATAGAGACAATGTAATAATGTATTAATAGCTATTTCTATGAGCAAGAAAATAAAAAATATTTGAAGCAATTGCTTGAAATCATTTAAGAACATGCCATCAATGAAGCTGCTTGAAATCATTTTAAGTACATACCATCAATGAAGCTACAACATTAACATTGTTCATAACATTATTTTATTATTCGTAACACAAGCTCTTGGTTTGTGATAATCAATATGGGCATGTAAGATATACATTGGTGCATGGAAATCTACAAAATCACCTACACAAAAACAAAAAAGGAGAGAGTTAAATCAATGATTGTGTAATAATCATAGTGCAGTTTAGATAAAGATGAATTCTAAATGCAGGTTCAGTCTCCTCCTTTTTTGGGTCTATAAAATTTACAAAATCATAGATGCATTGCAAACAAACACCAACTGATTTAATCAATCTATGATCAAATTAGAATGGAGTATATACATTCATATTATGCTATTCTTTTTTATTTATTAAACAAATTAACAACTTTCCTAATACCTAAACAACATAAACTTTTAAAAAGGAAAGAAGTGAGAGATCAACCACAACAAAATAATATATTTCTTGATATTTAGTTTTTTAAAAGTTGGCAATATCATGTAAAGGTTTGCATTTTGAATTTCTCAACTCCAAATATTTTCCTTGTTTATGACCTTTATTTGTTTTATTTATTTTGTATATAATACAACAATCACACTCATTACTTAAAATTAGGACTCAGATTCATTAACTTATAATTAGAAGATTTTTAATGCACCAATCAAAATGAATACTCATGGCAGTCTCAATTTTCAATCAATCTTGTATTCCCAAAATAAGGCTACATTGAACAAAGCAGAAATCTAACAAAGAGGCAAATGAATTGCAATCTGCACTTCAATTTTCTTCAATTGGACAAAGACATAGGAAATGAAAAGATGGAAAAAATGACATCGACAAAGACAGATGTAAGCAAGAATCTAACTAAAAAACCCTATCTCTATAACTGAAATTTTGCAACCAACATTAGGAAAGAATTATAGTTGGATTCAAAATTGGAATCACATATATTACAGCACTTGCAATCATGTTGATATAAGAGTCTAAGGATGCTCAGAACATCCTATGACAAAACTTAAAATTGAATGAAAAAGATGGCATAAAGAAATTGAAACAAATCCTCTAACAATGACAAAACCATAACCTAAATAAAGAAAACTTTAAAATCTCACAAAAGTATACCAAACAAGGAAAAACATTCTAACCAAAAAACAATGATTGACAAAATAGATCCCCATAAATTGGAAAAATAAAATGGGAAATCAAGGTACCTTTAACGTTGATTCAATTATTTTTTTGGCATATGACCCAATGTCTGGGACAAAAACACGGTATATTGCAATTGGAGAAAAAGACAAAAAAGAATGAAAATAAGAAATCAGAAATCAATTAGGAAGATGGAATCTTAATAACAGTGAACAATATAGAAGTATTAAGGCATAAACAATGTAAGAATGGAACCTCTGTTGTTGCAGGGAAGGAACGGCACAAAAGCAGGAGAAGAAACTATACAGCATGAAAGAAGGGAAAAAAAAAAAAAAAAAAAGAAGCTATACAACAGTAAAAACTAATTTGAACTGTAAATTTAAAACTATCTTCACATTAAGACATAGTTTTGATTGAAATTAACAAAACCCACTACGGGCTCCAAACCCATCAATCTAAAAGAGAAAACACTCCCAAACAAAACCCTAAATCATATTTAACAAGAAAACTTATAAAACAAAATTAGAAAACTTACTGGTAATAGTGTCTGAGAAAGACTGGTCTTTGATGGTGGTAAAAAGAAATCACAGAGTCGACCTAATTTCTGAGCTTTTCTCTACAGCCAACGGCAACAGCTAAATATACATAGAAAACATTGTAGATAGAAAATAAAATTGTAGTATGCCTCAACTTGATATACAAACCTTGTAGATATCAACGACTCGACATCTAACAACTCCTTTGACAATGTGGAAAACATTTCATAAATAACTTATTGACAATGTGGAAAACTATTAATAATTGATGAAAGTTTTTAAATAATAATAACTTGTATAAATCAAAAGTCTAAATTACAAAAATTTTAAAATAAGAATATAGTTCTTGTAATCTAGATTCAATGTGTACTAAAAATAATGAATACTCAACAAAGCAACCATAATATACATAACTATAAAAAATAATACTCAATTCTCACACGACACAACAACAATAGCCAAAAAAAAAAAAAAATCAATAATACAAAGCCAAGAATAGCCAATAAATATTATAAAATGATATTTATAATACAAAAATAATTCTAAATTTAAGCGTGATTGGAATACAAAACGTGATGGGGCTAGGAAAACAATTAGTATTAAAGTGGGTTGCGCTTGGAAACATAAATTTTAAAAAAATTACCACGAAATTTGCCTCCGTTGATTTGGTTGGAGGGGCGGTGACAATCTTCAAAGAAAATTGCAAATGGGTGTGTTCAAAGTTGAGGCTTTGGTTGATTTTGGAACTTGATAAACAGAAAGGCTGAGAAGAGGAGGGTGTGGGATCTGAAAATTTAAAGCAATGCAAATCAAGATCAATAACAAAATCAGAAACCAAACCTAACATACCATATCGTCCCCCCAACAGCAAGATGATTCTGGCGAAAATCCATTAAGAGAAATAATTGTAGCCCCTCTCCAATGGAATCGTTTTAGTCTTTGAAACTTGATTTGTCCCAATGTCCCATGAGAGATGGTCTGTTAGATCTTATTGGCGTTTGGGTTCTGGGGAAGGAGAAGGGTAGAGAGATGTAGAAAAAGAGAGAAGGGTATGGGTCTTGTAGTGTTTGTTGGGCTGAGTTTGCATTTGGAGGAGAGACAGAGACTGACAAAATAGGTTTTGGTATCGGGTATTGTTTAGAAGTTGAAGATTATCGGGTTTGTTTTGGGGAGAAATAGTTATTGGGTTAGAAATAGTTTCGGTGTTTAGGGTTTTATTTTTTTTTAAATATTTTTATTTTCTATACTCTATACTATTCTTTAAGGGGCTTTTCCTGTTTGGATTCCTTAATTTTGATGCCTAAAATACCTTCATCATACTCACTTACAAGTTTTCTACATCCTCTTTCTTTCTTCTTCTACTTTCAGATTTGGTTTATAAACAATGTCAGAGGCTCCAATGGCATTTCAGGTTATGTCTTTTGCAAGTTCCTTTTTTTTTTTTTTTTTTTTTTGTTTACCATTGACTTTCTTTGAGTTCATACCTACCATAACTGCCAAGTATTCATAGTTTGAGGAGTACTTACTTTTGGGTGAATGTGATTAGGGATTCAAGGGTGTTTGAGGGTTGCTAATTACCTGTGATTGACTTTGAAATTTCAACAAGGAATGTTTGTGCTTGAACTGTCCTTATGTTACTCTCTATCAATTTATTCTCTGTGTCTACTCTAGACTGTCGCAACCCCTTTCTATTTCTATGATTGATTTATTGATTTTCAGCATATTTCCAAGTATTGGCTCTACTTTCATATCAAATTTTTAAATTTTGATTTTTTTTTATTACACATAAAGATGGTGGATGTTAACCCCACATCCTTGCCCTCCACCTTAACTTTTCTAAATTTGTTGTGGGCTTTCGATCTAGATGAGTTCTCTAATTGAAATTGTATATGGGTTTTTTCTTTTTTTTTTTTCCTTTTTTTTTTGGTATACGCTACATTTTTTTGAACAAAATTATCAATTTTCGTTTTTCTTAATGATATTAATTTTAGTTAAAAATTTAATTTAGTGAACAACGAGATAAACAAATTTATTTGTATCACAGTTGCTAATCCTATCCATTCAATCAGTAGATTAACTTTTGTCATGTGATGAACGTTTTAAAATAAATTCAAATAAAAAAATTTAAAAATTAGTTATTTATTTAAATAGTTGATGATGTGGTGATAAGATTTTAAAGACTCCGTGATAGAGTTAAACTCTAAAAATTCTTTATCTTTATTCTAAACAATTTTATTAGGATTTTCAGGAAAAAATATTATTTATTTCCAAACTTCCACATTTATGGTAGATCTCATCAAAAAGTTTTTTTTTATAGTATCTCATCAAAATATAAATCAAACACAAACTCTAACAAACCTATACTATTATCTTTAATAACACGCATGCTAGCTTTGGTTTGTAGATTAATTTTTTTTTTTTTTAAATACTTGGTGTGGGGTCTCAGTTTGTGGCCCAAACCCAAAAGATATGGGATATCAGCCCAACAAGCCCAACACAATGAATTTGTAGAGAGTGGGTGAAAGAGCTAGATTGAGTGATCTAAGCAACGTCTCATACAGATCACCAAGGATGAACACTCATAAAAACTTACGTGAAATTCAATTAAATTGACGCCCGAAGAGACAAATTAATGTTTGAAAGGCTAATACAATTCTCAGAGCTACATTCCTCTTTTTCTCTCTTTTTTCCTCCCCCTTTTTGTAAGGGGTCTCTTACATTTATATAGTTTTCTTTTAGACTATCTTGATCGTCCACTTGTCTCCATCTAAATGTTCACTTGAGTATACGTCCCATCAGGTAGCTTCGTCGGTTCTCCACGAGTGGCGGTAGTTGAGATTACACTGTTCAGAGGTCTTCTTCACATTAATGCAGCCAGAAAAGTTGTTGCAGTGCATTTAATGCGGTTAGATATTTCTCTGTTCTTATCATCTCCACACATGCCTGAAGTTCGTCTTTATCATTGGAGCCACTAGAAAGGTCAATCGAGCCTCCGAGGTGCTTGCTTGATCGAGACTCTTTATGTTCGAGGAGAACATACTCTTTGGACTATTGATGCTCTCTTCGAACTACATTCCTTGGTCATTTTCAGGTATATCTCTCCCACCTGGGATCCTTCTCAATCATTTTCTCCTCTTCGGACATACCTTAATCTTCAAATAGGGCCTTAGGCCCAATAAACAATTTTGGGCTTTTACCCCCACACTTGGTTTAACCCTAATTCTTTTATCTCTCTCAAGTTCACGTATACACAGATTTTTTGGATTGCATTGAGGAGTCATTGGAATTGAATATTAGATAAGTTCAGGTGAGAGACTTTACAAGAATTATTATATGATTCAAACCTCACATGAATTTGTTGTTATCTAAGAAATTGTTGTAAAAAAATTTCTTTTGTAACAGAAACTACAAATTTTACCGTAACAAAAATAAATAAAAACTATTCAAATTTTGTACCCTTTTTTTTGTAAATGTTAGGATTAAAGATAAGTACTAATAATAAAAAGGAATAGATATGGACAAAACAAAATACTAACACAAAAAAATGGCAGCCTTTTACCATAACAAAAATAAATAAAAACTATTAAAGAGTAACTAGACATGTTTAAAGATAAGTACTAATAATAAAAAGGAATAGATATGGACTAACAATTTTAACTTAGTAATACTATTATTTAAGCATATTTTATATTTTAGATGGTAGACTTGAGTTTAAATATATTCTCAAAACTTAGACATTTTCAAAATTATATTTTGGTCATATTGATCTAACAATTCATAATCTAAATTTAAATATATTCTCAAAACTTCTACCTAAAATAATAATTTAATAACTAGCCTCTAAGCATGCACTCACGTGCGTGCTCAGAGGTTCTTCTATTTTTTGGGAGAAAAGTTAATAATTTCCATCCATTATAATTTGGGATTACTACATTTTTCAATGACAAAAAAAAAAAAAAAAGGGTGTAAACCTCAAATTAGGATAAATGAAAAATTATGACACTAAACCCAAAAAAAGAAAAAAAAAAAAAAAAAAGAGAGCCTCATCGCACGCGTGAAGCGCATGCAATGAGGCTAGTTTTAAATAATGTTGATGTGTAAAAATGTGAGAGCTTCAAAAGTTTCGGTTATATATATATATATATATATGGATAGATAAAGCTAATTATAAATTATAAGAGTAATGTTTTTTTTTTTTGGAGAATAATAAATATTTTTAACACACAAGGAAAGAGGGGATAAGGTTTCTTAAAGAAACTTATAGTAGTGTATATCCAAAAGGGCCTTTATAAAAGTAATGTTATTATTGTTGTATGTAACTTTTATGTTTCTCATCTAAGTTCATTATTTACATCACTTTTTTACTTACTAATAATAATTACTCACAATTGATTATAAAATAATTTATAAATCTAATATTTTCCAAATTATATAATAACTCTTATTTTTTAATATCCTTTGACATCCTCGTGAGTCGTGGCCACTTGTAAAGTTGCAAGTTGCTGAATAAGAGCTTATAATACCAAACTATCAGTCTTATATTAAGATTAAAAAAAAAAAAAAAAAAAAAAGGTATACCTCACATGATTTTTTTTTTTTAAACTCCCTCACATGATTTTAATGTTCCCTAATCAAGTACTTTTATTATCTCATTCTCAAAAAAAAAAAAAAAGTATTTTTATTATCCTAATGAACTCAGTACCATGTGAAATAGTAAAATACTGCTATTAAAGGGCAAAAATAGCCAAATAACATGTTTTGGTAAAATTTGTGTTAAACTAGCACTGTTTTGAAAATATGTAGAAATGTGGCATTTTTTGGTACTCGAGTTCAGTGAACTAGAGTTCCTAAGTGAGTCACCAACATGGCACTGTTGACCTAAAATTTGATCAATTAAAAAAGCAATGCAGTACTCGATATTGTGAAAATCTACTACTTTTTTAAGGTACTCGAGCTTAAAAAAGTCAAGTACCTTGTTTTGTTTTGTTTTTTGTCTTTTGTTTTTGTTTTTTTTTTCTTTTTTTAACCTTTTGTCTCGAAATCCCTTTTATCCAAAGCATTCATGAAGAACTCCAACATCTCTCGAGGGTCTTCAAACAAACATAGTATATACAAACAATTCACTAGATGATCACAACCATCCATCTGGAGAGGGTGGATCCCGTCACCTATCCTTTCATGGTCTTTAGGTCCAGGTGCCAAGTTCCACCCCCTTCCTTTCCTTGCTTACACCACACTAGCAAAGTTATCTAAGCTCCATACTAACTAGAAGTTACAACACTTAACTGAAACAAAAGAAAATGAACCAAACCAAAGAGTTCAACTTTTAAAAGTAAAAAACTAGCTGACTGACTGACCCATAATGAGAAATGACAAGCATATATAGAACTTTATCAAATCAGAGCCACCAAATCCAACAGAGCTAGATTTGGATAGTCCCAAGCGCCTCTCAGTACACTTCCATGCCGTTACATTTTTACACAAATAATAATTAGGTCTATACTTTCATCCACACTGCCATCAACAGCAACCACCACATTCGGTGTCAAAGAAGATGGCTGTAAAAGCCTCCTATCCCTAGCTGACAACCATTCTGGCCACTTAGGTGCGGTTTGGATAGTTGAAATGTGTTCAGCGTTTTGCGTTTTCAACCTTTATTTTTTAACCAACGCCTGATGCACTGTTCATATGACATGAACAGTGCAATTAGGCAAATGAACAGTACCAACCAATGAACGATAACTTTTTTATTATTTTTCTTTATTGTTTTCAATTTTCAGCAAATAAGCTGTATTCAAACAGACCCTTAGTATGCAATTGGGAAGCGTGTTTTACTTTTCCCACGTTTGCGTTTTTACGTTTTTCCTTTTTTTTAGCTGTGATTGTTGACTTTTCTTCAATGCACAGTGCACACTGGTAGGTCCCATGCACTGTTCACGAGACCCACAAACTTCACTTTTTAACAACTTTTTCATTAAAAATGAGTCTCATGGTACTATTCACTCATTTAAAATTTATATTGTTACAGTGTTTTCAGTTTTCAATTGTATCCAAATGGACCCTTAATCCTTTCATCCACGCTATCATCCTCCTCCTTCAATTTCCAATTTTGCATTTTTATTCTCTGAAGGGCTATATCAGTATCAGTCATGTTTTTTATCATGGCCAACGCATTACTACACATATGCTCCATATGCATCTGTCACGGTAACAGTTAAATGATTAAATTCATCATTTCCAAAGAAATTAAATTTTCTATATAAAAAAAACATGACATCAAGAAATAATTTTGAGTTTGAATATTATTTACATTTGATCTCATATTAAAAAAGTTAAAAACTTTAGAGAGAATTAGTAAATTTATAGATACCTGCCCAGCTAGCAAGTCCTGGCAGACGTGTTTATCAGCATCATCGTGAGAGAAGCCGTCTAGGCAAGTTTCTTGGTTGGTAATTGTAACACCCTGACCCAACTTTATAGTTAAACTATGTGTTTGAATGGTTAATTATTATTTTAAGCCATCTTCTTTCTATAATTAATAGAAGAGTATTTAATAAGCATATTATTTTATGATATCTTTGAATAAGAATTGTAAAGATTATAAATAATTGAATGGCTAAGTGGTTTAAGTTTTTTTCTTTTTTCTTTTTTCTTTTTTGGTTAACAGGGAATTCTATAAACAACAACTACCTAGCAATAAGAGCAACTAGGTTAGAACAAAGTCTAGTACAAACAGACCCCGAAGAGTCTCTAAACAAAAGCTAGATAATCTCCACAGGCGGAGTTTCCAATATAACAAAATCCTGCCCACCTCTAGAGGGGTATATGGCTATCAAGATAGACCTTGAGAAAGCAGATGATAGATTGGAATGGAATTTTGTTAGAGACGTGCTCCTTTTATTTAAAGTCCCTGATCTTCTCAATGGTGGTCAGCTTGATCCTTTCCTCCCTTCTCATGGCATAAGATAAGGAGACCCACTCTCCTGGGTGGGAGATTGACCATCTTCATCTTCCATTTGACTTTCAATGGTTGGAGTTTGAATGGTGTAAGGACATGCCTCACTTTTGCGACCAACTCTACCATAAGAGAAACACAGGGTACTAATACCTTCATAAACCACAGCCTATACCAACCTTCCTATTAAAATAGTTCGAATGAGTGGGTTGTCAAGATTCACTTGAACGCATATCCTTGCATAGCGGCCACGCGATTCCGTGGCTGTTTGGGCATCAATTCTTAGCACCGAGCCAACGGCTTGCCCAATCTCCCTCAATACACTTGGCTCATAATATTCAATAGGAAGTTGTGGAAGGTGGGCCCAAACAGATTAGATAAAAGCCCATCTCTAAGTCAATGCATTCCAACCTCCCAGTAGGCTACTAGAGGGCCATAATTCTAGAATGCAAGAAATGAAACCCCACACTTTGACCAAAAGGTTTGATGATAATGGCATGTGCCCATCTTCCCCTGATTAAGCGTTTAGAAGAGCTAGAGAGCTTGACAGCCACAATACCATCAAATATCTCCTTTACCTCCACCTCAGATAAGTCTAGATCAGACACCTCTTCATGGAGATTAAAAGCTTGGGCATAGGCCCCAGGTATATCTTCAACTAATTTATCCTTGTAAGGCCCATTCCCATGGGATGATCCTGGTGGCTTGTCAATGCTGCCCTTAACTTTCTTCGTGCTCTTTAGCACTCCGATAGCAGCTCAGCTTCTTCTTCGTAGGACTTTTTTAGTATCCCCGTGAACTCACACTCCATGTGGTTACCGGATTGGAGATAACATCAGAGAGTAGTGTTGGCAGAGGTGCAAATGAACCTAGCGGCGTTTCCCCAGAGCTCTGTTTTTCAACAACGCTACAGAGTTAATTAGGAAGACAAATTTCAATTGTTTAATGGTTTAAGTTATTAGATACATAGATGGTGGTGTTTTAGTTAAGTATGATGCATGAGACATTATAGTTGTAATTCTACCCACCCATGCAACCAATTGAAATTCAACACATGTAAAGCCAAAGCATCATGCATGTTGACACATGTTATCCCCTTGAACCTTGGTAAGGTCAAAAAAATCATGAAACCAAGGCCCAAAGAAATAACACAATGGGCCAACCTCATGACAAGTAATCATAAAAGGGATGAATTCACCATAAAGAAAAAGGATGGTAAGCCCAAAATATTTGAAGCCCACGAAAGGAAAAGCTTAGCCTACCAAGATCAAGGGATCGAAGGGAGTACAATAGAAAAGGCTAGGCTAGGATCCCTAGAAGTTACCAAAGGCTTGGGATCCCTGGGACACACAGCACAGATATGTCCTTCTCAAGCACCCAGTGATATAGTAAGGAATCAGAAGGCGTGAAGTAGCCATTCGTGAACAAATGGGGTGGTATTACAGGGAATCCAGAAGGAAGAACTATAAGGGGAATTGGCTGGAGAAACCTTCAACCCAATAGGAAAGGATTCCAACCAATTGGGAAAAATGACAAGAAAAGGAACAGCAAAAAGCTAAAAAAGTGAGGAGCTAAAGCCTGCGTTCGGATAGCAATTTTTCTTACTCAAAGTAAAGTTGCGTTTTGTGTATTTTTTTTTTTTTTTTTTTTTGGCCGGCTTTTTTGATTTTGGGGGACAAAATTTACTGTGCATTTACTGTGCGTGCACTGTTCACGCACTATTCATGCACTGTTCACACATTAAAAATATTAAAAATGGGTCCCACGGTACTATTCATATATTTAAAAATTATTTTGCTACAGTGTTTTCAGCAACAATCAGTTTTTAGCAACTTTCAGCAACAATAAGTGCTATCCAAACAAACCCAAAAAAGTTGAGGTCAGCTACCTAAAGGCACCTTGGAATGGAAAGTCAGCGCGGGACTTTCAGGGAGATAGCACCAAAAGGAGAAAATTATGAGGAATAAAGAAAGGACCAACCCTCTGAGTAATTGGCAAAACATGAGCTTTGATACTTAGGGGAGCAAAAGAGAGAAATTAGTGGTACCCTAGAATCCTACCATGACACTATCAAAGGGGAAGGCAGCCAGCATTGAAGGGGCAATTCGACAGTAGTGAATCATAGCAGATTCGTTGAGAAAACTCTATCAAAACTTAGAAAAAGTAGTAAAAAGAAAGAGGTACTCCTCAGTATCCCAACACTGCCACTATAGAACATACTCAGATTCAAAGAGATTCAAACTTTGCAAGTCTTGGAGGCTTGAATAGCCATCTAAGTTTGTGATTTTTGAGCTTATTTGGACCTTGTAACACGTCTTAGTGAGCACATTGTAATCCATAATTAAGAAAATTATCAAATATTTCATATTGATTTGAGGATCCCCAATAGTCACTGTGTGCTTTTCCTTATTACATTGTTTTCCTTTTGCTATTTTTCTTGCTGTTCAATACATATATTCTTGCTTGCTAGTGTATACGTGTTGTAGGATCTTTGCTCTGTGCACCACTTGGTTCGTATATAGCCTATTCAGCTACGGTGAACCAAGCCCAGTCCACCAAACAATATATATTTCACCCAGGATCCTTGGGCCTGTGTGCTAAGAAAAAAGGCACCCACACAAACCTCAAAGACCAAGACTTGGCTAGCCATGCAATGAACAAGCTCCACCTCATCTCTCCCTCTCACAAACCCCCGGGTCCACTCATCAAAAGAAAGATAAGGCTCTATCTCATTTCTTCTTTCTACTCTTTCAAAGCAACTAGAACAATAAAGAACACTCTTCCTTTTATACCTACGGGTCCAACACCAAAAGAAAGAAAAACTCTCACCAACAGCCCTCCCTCTCTCACCGAAACCATATATCTTTCTCTAAGAAGGAATCAAACTCTTACTAAAGTTTTAGCTCAGTTGTGGGTAAGTATATATATGTTTATTTTCTGTTATGGGTATTTTAATTGTGGTATGGTTTGCTTTAGTTTCACTTCTATGTTCTCTAATATCATTGTTAGAAGCTGAAATTTATGGTTTGTAAAATTAAAAAATCATGAATTTGTAAGTCTATATATATATATATATATATATGCTGTTTTGAGAAGTTTTGAAACTATTTTGGTGTCTTGTTGAAGGTAGATTAGAGTTTTTACTAATTAATGATTGTATATGATTAAGGAAGTAAGAAAAAGTTAGGATGTACTTTTGATGTTACTGCTGGGATTTTTGTTGTATTTAATTTTGCTATAAATGATTAAATGACTGCATGTTAGTGTTTTTTAACATGTCTAATGAGTGTATAAAAATCCCTATATGATAATAAGACTATTTACAATCATTTTATGATTTTACAAGAAAATGTTGCAAAGCTGCCACTGTAACAGATTCTGTGTTTATGCATGATAAATTATGTATTAAATTGTATACAGTGAATTAGGATGCAAGGAGTAGTTCTTATGAATGCTAAGACACATATGGTTGTTATGGAAGTTATCACACAGCATTTGGATCAATATAAAAATAAGGGTTTAATTTCTAAGTTGCATAAAATTCTGCCAGGATAGATTTGAGCAAGTTGTCTTGTATGATTTTTAGTAAATCATGGTTTTATGTTTTGGCTCTGAAAATGATAAGGAATTTACTAGACATCCATAGGAGTGGCTCTGTAAAATTTAATGAATATTGGATGTGTTTAGATAGCCCATTTGTATTTTACAAATGAGGCATATACTGCTGAAATGAGCAGTAAACAGTAAATGATAACTCTAAATTTGAGAATTTAATTCTAAAGTTAGGTTCAATGTTTTGAGCTATAATTTATAATGCTTATCTTTTGGTATGTCTAGATTATAGATAAATTTTGTATAACTTGATTCAATGTTTAGTACTCAAAGGAGAGGCTCTAATCCATTCTACTGCTTTTTCATGTTGCTGTCTTGTTCAATGTGTTGTATGTTACCATGCGAGTGTATATGGTTACATAACCATACTTAAAGGATTTTATGTTTATGCATGCATTATTGCCCTAATCTCAAGCACATCTTGAAATCACATCTTGAAATGAAATTGGCTCCTCTGTCCTCTGGAGATATGATATAAATATGAGAATGATGGCTTTTCTTTAGTTTGGTACACCATTTGTTAATGTGTGCATAATATGTTTGTGGGAATCTTGTTGAGGTGGGATTAGTATTTCCATGGTTCTAAGATACAGGTTTTGAGATGAATGTGTAAGTTTATGATAAGATATATTTGATAGTAATAAGCTTTGATATTTGATTTAGATGTTACCAGTACCCAAGTCTAAGCTCTTTCAACTTTAGGCTCTCGGTTCCTCTGCTTTCAGGTAACATATAAGTTATATGAGTATTTGGCAAGTCATGAGGTTATTTTAAAGTGTATTATGCATTAAAAGGTTTTTGATTAAAGGTATGACATATAATCATGCTTTAGACAAAGATATGTTCGTGAACTTTCAAAACCTTATGTATATGATTTAAGCATATTGATGCTATTACTAATTCCACGAACATGATGTTTAAAAAAAAGAATGAAAATACTATTATTATGAAATGCTATACAAACTATGAATTTTAGTATGATATATAAGTAAGAAATGTTTTTGGGTTATGTCCTCTAGTAATCTGAACTCAATTAAAGTATGTATTAAGGATCGCGATTTGTCCACACTCGATTAAAGTATGTATTAAGGATGGCGGTTCGTCCACGCTCGATTAAAGTATATATTAAGGATGGTAGTGTGTCTGCGCTCATAAGTACAGACTTATCAAATATGGATTAACCAATATATTATGAACAACTATATTATTTTATTGATCATGAGAGAATGATTTTTGTTTAAATGCATTATGAAATGTTAAAAGCTTTCATGAAAAGAAGAAGTTTCTGATGAAAAGAAAGGTTGTTTTTTAAATATAAAAGTTTCTGAGGTTCTGTTGTGCTTTAAAGATAAAGAATTTGATGAAAATGTTTTAGTGTTCTATAAAGATAAAGTTTCTAATGAAATTTCAAGTTTATGTTAAAAAGTTATTAGATATCTGTTCTTTATGAAACGTTAAGTTTTATGACAATGAAAGTTATAATATTTTACAAGAAGAAGATTATAAAGAAAAGTTTTCTTATTCCTCAAGATGTTTCTAGTTAAGATAAAGTTACCAATTATCTGATTTAAGTTAAAATTATTATTTTGTAATGAGAATATATATATATATATATATATGTGTATGTATGTATGTGATTTTAAATAATCAATATTATATTTGGTGACTTTGTAAGAAATGAAAGAAATTCTATCCGAAGGGTTTTTGTAATATTATTCTGAAAAGAAAAGGGAGAACAATTATTTTCCTACGAAAAGCGTATAAGTTATCATTATGAATAGTACAAAATACTATGCATGAAAAGATGTTCTCCGATTTGAATATTTATAAAATGAAATGATTTGATTTATATGCATTCTTATTAAATTCTTATGTATCTTACCCTTACTGAGCTGTGTAGCTCACCCCTTCTACTCTTTCAGTCAACAAGTTTTAGTTTGGAGTGGAGGGAGCTTTTGGAAAAAGCTGGTTTTAGTTTTAAAAGTATAGATCCCAAATTAGCAATTTGATGTTTAGTT
This sequence comes from Quercus cerris, assembly GCA_963669245.1. Taxonomy (NCBI): domain Eukaryota; kingdom Viridiplantae; phylum Streptophyta; class Magnoliopsida; order Fagales; family Fagaceae; genus Quercus; species Quercus cerris. Next base: position 813,229 of record OY770008.1, on the reverse strand, counting down.
TTGCAGTATTGTATAATTTAGGATCTAATGAAAGTGTGTACCTTAAAGTATTAAGAGATGTATTATGTGAAATTTAGAAATTGAATAACTGGTGGATTGTGTTATCCTTTGAAGTACAATGTAGATACTTTGAATATCAAGTAGAAAGTTATATTATTTAAAACAAAAACAAAACAAAAAAGAAAAAAGGAAAAGAGGGAAGCTTTTGTAAAAGTTTTGTAAAGGTTAAGTTGGTTCTTGTTAATATCAAGTTTAGGCTTGATATTAACATGCCGGTCATGGTCACAAATCCGGGTATCAGCATGCTAGGACAAAGATTAGGTTTGGAACGTGACAATAATTGCTGAGCTTATTAAGGTTTTGAGGTCATCAGCATGTTGGGACAAAGATTTCTTTGTTGGGTAGAAGTGGAGATCTTTCACAACATCGTGAAGCTCATCTAAGGTTTCATCAATGGTCTTAAGGCAATCATTGAGAGCAACCTTTTCACGCTTGGTGAGATGCTTTGTTTTTTTTTTTTTTTTTTTTTTTTGAGCTTGTTAATGGCTTTGAAGTTTTGTTTGACAGCTTAGGTTGTGAGGTTCTGGGACTTTTCTATAACATCCCTTTTGATAGCCAATTGAGCGGTGGCTCCAAGAACGGTGGCAATAGCTGAGTAACAAAAATCAGGGCACAATATGCTACTACATGAGTTTTTGTGTATGGCATGGGCAGCAGCTGAGATCTCATTATGGGAGCTGTTGTTGTGGGACTTGGTAAATAATTGCAGCAACAACCAATAGAGTGGCAAAAAGAGCCAAGAACAGCTTCTTCTTTTTCTTGGTGATGGAAATGTATTCGATAGTGGATTCAAATTTTGTGGCCAAGAATTCCTTTAGGTAGGTCATTTTAATTTGTTGGTGGGTAAATCAACAAAGGGTTACAAAAAAAAAGACTAGCAGATATGTGAGTGTTGTCAGCTAAGTGTGAGTGGTGATATTTATAGACTTATGGTCATAGTGCCAGGCTGCTCTTGCTCAACTCAGCGGACAACATCAATTATCATCAACTGTACAAAAATTCTTCCTCCCCGTAATTTACCTCAATTGGTCATAGTAGTAGAAGAAATAGAAAAAGCGATGGCTTTACGATGAAAATAATTAATTTACAGTTAATTATAGTCTACCATATAAGGTTGGAGAACCATCCACGAAGTTCAAGCCGCCGGAGACAATGGTCTTGTCCTTACCATCCCCATACATCATCACATTCCACTTGCTCTTGTCCATTACTACATTCTCCACATACTTCCCTTCCTTCACATATATTACAAACCTCATTTTACTCTGTTAAAAGCAATGCTGAGTCCAATGCATGTCTTTTACAACAACAAGCTTCCAAGCAAGATGATAGCATACAATTGCAAGGGAAGCAGCAAGTGGGTGCATCTGATCATGTATTGAGGCATCAAGGTGCATCCTGTGCTACACCACAGAAGCGTGAAACACTGCAGTTGGATACAGGGCACGATGCATCAGAGGGTCAAAGGAAAAACAGAGACCCAATCCTAAGGAATGAAGACTTAGAGGATTTAATAGAGTCAATTCCACATCATGATCAGATTATACATTCAATACAGGAAATGTACCCAAGTGGGATGAATTACACGTGTCATAGATGGGTTGTTTTACTTGTTTCCTTGATTTCAGGGGAGTTTGTTAGGGAGTTGGTTATTGTTTCTTCTTGTGCACGATTGTATATAAATACATTAGCGTTCATTGTATAGTTATTTTTTCAATCAATTCAATTCAGATTCTATTTAGAGAAAGTGTTTTCTTTTACATGGTATTAGAGCACAGATATTTTCTCTTCTAGAATCTTCTCCTTCTTCTAGCTTCTTCTCTCAGTTTTGAGATCCTTCAATGGCTTCCTCAGAAACTGATGTTTCCTTAAATTCCCACAACACACAATCCACACATGCAAATGCAAATTCCAATGGTGAATCTAATGCTCCTAATCCGTATTTTCTCAGTTCTAATGAGAATCCAGGAAACACACTTGTTACTCAGCCACTGCTTGGAATGTGAAATTATCAATCCTAGTCCAGAGTTATGGTCCTTGCTCTTATTGCCAAGAAGAAAATTGGTTTTATTAATGGCAAGATTCAAAAGCCAGATGTTGATTCACCTCTGTATTAGGATTGGGAAAGCTGTAACACCATGGTGCTTTCATGGTTAATCAACTCCATGCATGTTGATGTCTCTAGCAGCATCATGTACTATGAAACAGCAAGAGAGATGTGGCTTGAGTTACAGCATGTGTTTTCACAAGGCAATGGTCCTAAGGTTTACGATTTACAAAGGGAAATCTCTCACATTTCTCAGAATCACATGTCAGTCACTGAGTATTACCCAAAGTTCAAACGATTGTGGGATCAGTTGTTGAATTTTGAGCCTCTTCCCGAATGTTCTTGTGGAGCAATGAAAATCTTGAGTGCTTCACATGAAAAGGCCTATGTTATGAGGTTCTTGATGGGCTTGAATGAGAATTATGTGACTTTGGGAAGTCAAATTCTCATGTTAGAACCATTTCCTTCAATGACCAGAGTCTATTCCTTGGTGCTTCAAGAAGAATCTCACAAGCATATTGGTCATGGAGTTGCTGCATCTTCTCAGTCAGATACTACGGCTATGTACACCAATTCCTAAGGCAATTGCAACTCTAATTGGAAAAAGGAAATGGTAAGAAGGAGAGGCTTTTTTGCACTCATTGCAACATGCAAGGGCATACAATTGATAAATGTTATAAGTTGCATGGGTACCCTCCTGGTTACAAGTCAAAAGGGAAGTCTGGTGCCAACCAAGTTTCATGTAGTTCAGTCAATGGAGTAGACAAAGCTATGGTTGCAACCACTCAATGTCCAATTTCTAAGACACAGTGTGAGCAACTTCTGGCCTATCTCAATTCAGGAAATATTTCTTCAGGAGCTACTCTTGGAGATGCATCACATGTTGCAAGTGTAAGCTCTTCTTGTACTTCTGCTGGTGTGGAAGGGATGTCTAATATGACTTATGATATGGTGGGGACTTCTGCACAAGCTAATTCACATTTCAATGCTGATCTCATGTCAGGTATACATTCTTATATGCCTTTTACTCCTAATCTTGATCATTCAGTCTTTTTAGCAAAAATTGTTGATAGAAAAGCCTTTAGCACTTCTAATTGGGTAATTGATACAGGAGCAACGGATCACATGGTACATTATGTATCATGTTTTACTTCTATTGTTGCTACCTTAAACACTTTTGTAAATCTTCCTAATGGTGAAACTGCTCTTGTTACTCATATAGGAATTGTCACATTATCAGAAAAATTAACTCTTACAAATGTTTTGTGTGTTCCCTCCTTTAGTTTAAATATTCTCTCAGTTAGTCAATTGGCTAAAGCTCGTGTTTGTTGTTTGATTTTCTTTGGAACTATGTGCTTTATTTAGGACCTTGCTCATTAGAGCACAATTGGTTTGGGTAAGGAGTTCAAAGGGCTTTATCTGCTGGAAAAGAGTATATCAATTCCCTCAAGTTGTTTTTCTGCAGCTGGATCTGTAAATACAGTTGTAAATAATGTTGTCAAGCTAGAAATTTGGCATTCTAGGTTGGGACATTTGTCAAATGCCAAGTTGGCTTTGATGAGAGATAACAATGTACCTCTTTTTCATGATAATAAAGATTTTCATTGTGATATTTGCCCATTAGCTAAACAAAAAAGGTTACCTTTCAATTCTAGTACATATGTATCAAATGAATGTTTTGAATTGATTCATTGTGATTTGTGGGGTCCCTTCAATGTTTCAACTATTAATGGTTGTAGATTTTTTTTTTAACCATTGTGGATGATTGCTCAAGATGTACTTAGGTTTATTTGCTCAAGCACAAATTAGACACTCAATCCATTTTAGAGAAATTTTGCATCATGGTTGAAACACAATTTTCTAAGAAAGTTAAAAACCATTAGGACAGACAATGGAACTGAATTTTTCATGTCTGCTTTCTTTGAAAAAAAAAGAAGGTATATTGCATCAACTTAGCTGTGTTGAAACCCCCCAACAAAATGCTATAGGTAAGAGAAAACATCAACATATTTTAAATGTTGCTCGAGCCCTCAAATTTCAGTCCAATGTACCTTTGCATTTGTGGGGATATTGCATACTTATTGCAGTCTATTTGATTAACAGAACACCATCCTCACTTTTGTCAAACAAAACACCTTTTGAAGTTCTTTTTGGTTTTCCACCAAGCTATGCTCATCTAAGAGTTTTTGGCTATCTTTGTTATGCATCCACTCTTTCTCACAATAGGTCCAAGTTTGCTCAAAGAGCAAGAAAATGCATTTTCTTGGGATATCCTTTTGGTGTTAAGGGATACAAGATGTATGACTTACTTACCCAATCTGTGTTCATCAGTAGGGATGTATTGTTTCATGAGAGTGTTTTTCCTCTTTCCATTACTGCTACTGATTTCACAGATCCATTTGCTCTTGGGATTGATCATACTACAGAAGGTGGTTTAGACACCTTTGTTACCCCTGTCAATATACCTGATGTGCCAAATAATTTTGATGAGTTTTGCTTCATGCCTAATCCTACTTCTTTTCCTACTACTTCCTCAAATAATGATTCATTACCTTCTGATTCTATTATGTAGTCAAATTCTGCTCTTGTTGTTGTTCCTAACTCTTCTGCAGGTCCTTCACCACCTAGAAAGTCTACTAGAGTTCACAAAACACCAGTATACTTACAAGACTATGCTTGCACTACAACCACAGCATCCCCAAGTTTAGTTGTAGGCTCTCATGCTTCAGGATCTCCTTATGACATTTCAGCTTGTTTGACTTACTCTCATTTGGATCCAAAGTACTTATCCTATGTCATTACTGTTAGTAATGGTCCTACTACTCCTCAATTTTTCTCTCAAGCTGTTCAGGATCCATTATGGCGAGAGGCCATGGATAAGGAAATTGCAGCATTAGAAGCCACCAAAACCAGGGTGCTTACTCCACTACCTCCTGGTAAAAGACTAATTGGGTGCAAGTGGGTCTATAGGATCAAACTCAACCCTGATGGCACTATAGAAAAATGTAAAGTTAGGTTAGTGGCCAAGGGCTACACTCAAAAGGAGGGTCTTGATTTTTTGGAGACATTCTCACTTGTTGCCAAGACTGTGTCTGTCAGAGTGCTTATTGCCCTTGCTTCTACTAAAGGATGGTCACTTTATCAAGTTGACATCAATAATGCTTTTCTCCATGGAGATCTTGATGAAGAAGTGTATATGGCATTGGCCCCTGGTTATCACAGTAAGGGGGAGTCTTCTTCAGTCAATCCTACTACTCCTACGGTGTGTAAGTTGATCAAATCTCTCTATGGTCTTAAGCAAGCTTCTAGGCAATGGAATGCCAAGCTTTCTTCCACTATCTTAAGTCTTGGTTTCATACAATCTCAAGCTGGCCATTCATTATTTGCTCACTCTGATGGTTCTCATTTTACTGCATTGTTAATATATGTTGATGATATGATCATCACAGGGAATGATCCTACCTGTATTGCTAAGCTAAAAGGGGTATTAGACCAGAAGTTTGGGATTAAAGACCTTGGTTCTCTTAAGTATTTCTTAGGTCTTGAAATTGCTAGAAGTCCTAAAGGAATTAGTATTAACCAGAGAAAGTATACTCTTGATATACTCAAAGAAGCAGGCATGACTGGTTGTAAACCAGCTAAAACACCAATGGAGCAACAACTCAAGTTGTCCAAAGGTGATGGAGAGTTGCTCACAGATGCTGGTCAGTTCAGAAGGCTGGTTGGAAAGTTGATGTACTTAACACTAAGTAGACCAGACATAACCTATGCAGTTCATAGGCTTAGCCAGTTTTTGGCACAACCAAGGGTTCCACACATGAGAGCAGCTACAAGAATCCTACAATATCTCAAAGGTACACCAGGCCAAGGGGTGTTTTTCCCAATAGAGTCAGATTTACAACTTAAAGACTTCTGTGATGCAGATTAGGCAGGCTGCCCTGACACTAGGAAGTCCTTGACTGGCTACTGTGTGTTTTTAGGTGATTCGTTGATCTCATGGAGGTCAAAGAAGCAAGATGTGGTCTCAAGATCTTCTGCTGAAGCAGAGTATAGATCTATGGCCACAACTGCTTGTGAAGTAACATGGTTATTGTATTTGTTAAGAGACTTACACATTCCACATGGCAAACCTATGTTGATGTACTGTGACAACCAGGCTTCACTTCACATATCAGCAAATCCAGTCTTCCATGAAAGATCTAAACACATAGAAGCAAATTGCCATATAGTGAGGAACAAGATTCTAGATGGCACTCTTAAGACTTTTTATGTTTCCTCAAGGAATCAGTTGGCAGACATATTCACTAAGGCACTTGGAGTTGAAACTTTTATGAGGTTATTATCCAAATTGGGAGTGATTAATATTTTTAGTCATAAAGTTCAATTTCCAGATTATTCAAAGGATGATGGAGATGCAAGAGCTTTGCTCTTGAAGGGAAGTGTTAAAAGCAATGCTGAGTCCAATGCATGTCTTATACAGCAACAAGCTTCCAAGCATAATGATAGCATACAATTGCAAGGGAAGCAGCAAGTGGGTGCATCTAATCGTGTATTGAGGCATCAAGGTGCATCCTGTGCTACACCATAGAAGCGTGAAACATTGCAGTTGGATACAGGGCACGATGCATCAGAGGGTCAAAGGAAAAACAGAGACCCAATCCTAAAGAATGAAGACTTAGAGGATTTAATAGAGTCAATTCCACATCATGATCAGATTATACATTCAATACAGGAAATGTACCCAAGTGGGATGAATTACACGTGTCATAGATAGGTTGTTTTACCTGTTTCCTTGATTTCAGGGGAGTTTGTTAGGGAGTTGGTTATTGTTTCTTCTTGTGCACGATTGTCTATAAATACATTAGCGTTCATTGTATAGTTATTTTTTTCAATCAATTCAATTCAAATTCTATTTAGAAAAAGTGTTTTCTTTTACACACTCTTTTTAGGCATAGCCTCCACTGCCTCGCTGATACTCGTATAGTCACCACTTCCATCCTTAGCCATAGTCACATGAGCAGTCACGTTAATCTCCTGGAGTAGCCTACGGTCACTGTGGCTAACCCAAGTGGGAAATTCATCTGAACCTTTAGATTCTTCGAATCGAAGTAGCCTACGATGGATGAGAAGGTTAAAGTCAGCAAGTAAGAGCATTCACATCAGCATGTCTATTTTACACATTCATTTTTACACTAAAGACCTACTTTTTCTATTTTACACATTCACTTTTACAAAACACCCACATCAATTCATTTATTTTACAAGATATTTTAATAAAATATTAATTACACTCTATTTTTTTATTATTTCTTTCTACCTACCCCCTCTTAAATACGCACCCTCTCACTCTGTTTCCCCTCATTTTTTGAGTTCTTGCTCTCTCTCTCTACACCCATCTCTCTACCTTCCTCTTCCAAATCACAAAACCCATTCGCTGAAACCGATCCAGCTCTCCGTCGATCCACTCGTCGCCGATGTCCTCCACCGATTCGACCTCCCTCTGGCGATCCAGCTCTCCGTCGATCCACTCGCCGCCGATGTCCTCCACCGATTCGGCCTTCCTCTGGTGATCCAGCTCTCCGTCGATCCACTTGCCGCTGATGTCCTCCACCGATTCGGCCTCCCTCTGGCGATCCAGCTCTCCGTCCCTCTTTCCTTCGCCCCTCCCTCTCTTCCTCCACCACCGATCCTTCGCCTCCCACCCCCAACCTTTGCCTCCCACCCCCAACCGACGACAGCAATGGAAGATCTGGCAGATCGGGTGGTAGCACTGGTAGCAAATCCGGCTCCGTTGGGCATTTCACGTGAGTTTTCCGTTGAGTATGGTTTGAGCTGGGTTTTCCGGTGGAGTTGTATTGTTTTTGGATTGGGTTTACCGGTGAGTTTTGGTTTAATTTTCTGTTATTTTTAGTTTAATTTTCTGTTGATTTTGGTCTAATTCTCTATGCGGTGGTTGGTGGTGGCGCTGGGTTTGGTTGTTGGTGGTTATTCTGGCCCGCTGGGTAGTTGATAATATTATTTTAATGTATACACGAGCTACAGTACCCGTGTATATTTACACGAGTACTGTAGCTCGTGGAAATATATATACGGGTTTACATATTTTTACACCCACTGATGTGGGTGTTTTTTTCCTCAAAATGTGTAAATTTTGTACTGTACATCTATTTTAGAAGATTATAGCGGAGCTGGTGCGAATGCTCTAAGCCCAGTATCTTTGCAACAATGGCTAGACTATTGCTTGTAAACTCAGTTGAGTTTTTCGTGGCTATCTTCATATAATCAACAACCGCGGAATTGAGGTCTTGGAGAGAGTCCAAGCAGGTCTCTTGGTCAGTGATTGTAGTGCTTAGCCATGTCTTTATATCATTGATTTTAGCCGAGGACAACAGCTTATCATCTGATCCAACTTCCATGGAAGTTATAGGGTCATTAAGTATATCCACTGCGTCTTCGAAAAGGCCTTGTCAAACGGTTAGAGCTTCTTTCACTTTGGGGTCATTGGTGATAGCAGTGAGCTTGGAGGGTATGTTGTTGGCGAGCTTGGAGAGCTCGTTGATGGCTACGTGTAAAGAGAGCTTGAAAAGGACTTTTGGGTCGGTAGTGTTTACGGTTTCTAAGGAGGAGATGCTAGAGAAGCACGAGTTTGGGAACTGAGTCACACTGCACACGGCTTTGAGTAAAGCTGCTGGGGTTACTTCGGTTGCTGGGACTGTGTTAGATGAGGGTGATGATTAATTGTTTCGTTTGTGGGTAATGGTTCCAGCAACTACACCAATGACAAGAGCTAATAGGACGATGGAGGGGATGATGACGATGATCAAACGCCTGCGTGTCTTTTTCTTGAATGCTTGCTCTTCAATCTCATCTACCTTGCCATAGCCCTGAAAGGACTTGATTGATGAGTCCATTTCGAATTTTCGATCGATGATATAAGCTTGTATGAGAGAATCTCTTTTAGTTTTTGTAGCTGAGGATGTGCGTATTCTTTTGGTAAAGAAAGCGTGATTGAAAAAGAAAAAAGGATTGGGAGGGTTGGGCCGGGTGGGTGTGTCTCTTTATACGAGTGAGTGAGAGGCAAAGTCAGAAATAGAATCCCTTTTCTTCGATGCTTCTTGTTCAAGAATTGGTATAGTCATTAATCAAATCAACTAGTAAACATCATCATTTTCCTCTAAATTAATCTCTCTCTCTTTTTCTGTCTTATTAACTTTGTATACCAAACATTTTCCCCCGTTACTATTTCATATAATTTTGTTGTTTATGCAATAATAAAATCTAGTTAAACACTTTCTCCAAAAAAAAAAAAAAATTCTAGTTAGACAAATAATTTTATAATTTTTTTTTTCACAATTTCTAAGGTGCTAGGTTATAATTAGTATACAATATATAAAAACAATGTCAATAGTATAGTTATATAAAAGGTATATGACGGGAATGACAAGTCCGTCTCACATGGACGATCCCATTAAGACGGACGAATATACCATCAGGCATGATGGAGTAATTGTTCACACTAATGACGAGGACATCCAGGCCATTCAATGCAGTCAATCAAACTTGGGACGGTTACAAAGATCAACTCTGTAGACCATTGGAGCACATTGATACCACGTTAAACAGCACCAGACATTTCAAAAAAGAGCATTAAGACATTCATAACTACTCCAACGGCTAGAAGCCATGAAAGCATATATAAAGTTCCTACATCACCAAGAACTAGGTAGACATACATCAAGAGATTTATTTTTGCTTTATTATTTTACATTGCTCATTCTCATCTAGCATCCTATATTGACTTTGGCATCGGAGTTGTTGTGGCAGGCACCACACCGATGACCACTTTAGAAGGCCAGAGATAACTTCCATCTGAGAATCTCAACTAACGAAGTTGCACTTCATCAGTATATAAAAAATAACTACAATATTCAATGTGAAAAGCACATGCATTTCATTTTCATTTGTATGTCTGTCTTTATCAAATTATGCTACGACAATTTTTGGTCTGGCTTCACACGATATTTCCTTCTTTCTCTTTCTCTTTTTTCCGCTAACAGGTTTTGGTTTTCACATTCAAATTATTACCCACCTTAGACTAGTGAGTGTCGAGTCAATTATTGGTTTGGTTTCGATATTTTAGTGTTCATTTATTAGCTAGCACAACAATGTTTTACACTAATGTCTTTCTCAAAAAAAAAAAAAAATGTTTTACACTAATGCTTGCTAATATATAGTTATAGAAAGACCGCGCGCGGTTTCGTGCACTATAAACTTACTTTATAGTGGATCGAGCTGTATATTACATAGCTAGGCTTTAGAGTGATAAATTAGTATTGAAAGAAAAACTATAGGCGTCAGCCACCGCTATTTGGGGCAATTTATTGATGCCAGATTTTTGGAGAGGAAATGGGGCAGACACGGCTTCTAATTTCTATAGGAAACACCAATGACACTGAACCACCATATGTCAAGTCATTTATCCACATAATTTTTGTGACCCGCTTGATTAAAAAAAAAAAAAATGCTAACGAGTACCTTTAAGGTACTGGTTAAGAATCAAGTTAAAAAATGTTTTTGACATCACTTTTATGAGAAATAAAAAAATCTGTCAAAATATTAATTGTTTTTTTTTTCTTTTTCCATAAAAACTTTTTTTAACTAAATTCTTAACCAGTACTCCAAGGGCACTTGTTAGCATAACCAAAAAAAAAAAAAAAAATTGGAACCTGGTTTTGCCTAACACTTGCTGGCAAGGCCATTAAGGAACAAGTAAAACCTAAGCGTGGGATCCCATATGCTTGACCTTTTAAAATAATATATATATTTGTGTCCAGATCAATGTGGCCAATTTTTTTAATTAATTAGTATATCCCTATACACCGTTGCAGCTAGCATACAGCAACATATTTTATATATGGTCTTCCGCAATCACTCCAATACCTTACATTCTTGAACTACGTTACCATGCTAGCCGTCTTGCCCGTGTACTTCTCGAAGGATTTCATTCATCCCAAAAAATAAATTAGGACCGTAAAGCCTAACTGAATATAAAATGTTCATACTTATTACTAATTTAGTGAATTACAAATTTACACAATTCAATTTCAAGTTTATATGTTTACTCAAAAAAAAAAAAATTAAGTTTATATAATTTTTTTTTTTTTTTTTTTTACAAGTATACATATAAAAAGTATGATATCATATATAGTTAAATTGACCGATCATATTTACAAATACATTATTATATTTGAGCTTGACTCGTTTAATAATTAAGCCTAAACTTAGATTTGAGTTAGGCTTATTTACTGAACAAACGAATATAAACAAGTATTTTTCGAACCAAGCTGAAGTTGTTTATAGACAACTTAGTTCATTTATAACCTCACCAAGAGCTAAAACTTTTTTTTTCTTTTTCTTTTTTCTTTTTGGGATGAAAAGTCTAGTAACTTTATTAAGATGAAGATAAATTCAATACATCATGAGCCAAAGTTGACTCAATGAGAACTAGATTTTCTCCTACCCAAGTTATATAACTATCTATCCCCTTAACATATTAAGCTAAAATATGCGCTGGTACATTCTCTTCTCATTTAACATGCAAAATCTACACAGAACGAAAAACTTTCAAGCAATGACAAATCCCATAAATAATATTGCTGATAGAAACTTGTGGAATAGATAGTCCTCTCATAACATAAATTATCAATACAACCACAAATTGACATAATTTCAATTGGTGCCACATTATAAATAACATAATAAATACTTTTTACAGATTTTTTCTAATGTATCTTGAATGTAAAAATTGAGGTTAATAGGTCAAGAGTTTTGTAACTCAATTAAAGCTATTTACTATTTCTAACGAAGATATTCAATATTCAAATCTCCCGCACCCCAACTATAGATTTATAATAAAAAAAAAAATTTAAGTAAATAAAGTTTGTAAGAGTAAGAGCACAATTTTTTAGGTACATCCGTACAGGAACTGGAAAAAAAAATGTACATAAATTTTGTCTAATAACTTGTAGCTTTGTCTTATAACTATCTAGAGCATCAATATTTTTGTACCCAAAAAAAAAAAAAAAAAAAAAAATCATCATTTTCGGTTAGAGATACCGATAATTTCATAACCCCTGACAAGAGAAGCGCCAATCTTGTGAGAGATATTTCTCTTAATAATTTTTTTTATTTTTTATGAGTGATTGGCTAATTGTGTCTCTACCATGCACTAGCAGCAACGATTATGGCACGAATAGCGAAAACTAATTATTTTAACGGGAAACTTCTTTTTCCTCCCTTTTTTGACATGCTCCATAGTATAATTACATAGGTTCAATCTTGTGCTCTAACGTAATTGATTTTTCTCAAGAGTGGGAAAGTCTTTAACAAAATATTTATTTGAAATTGAAAAGGATTGAATTGAAAGATCCATGCATATATTAATATGGGTGGATTTGTTTGCACTTGGATCGACAGAGAAAGGTCAATACGCGGAGCCGATAATTACGCCAATATATGATTTTAATGATTTTGCATTTTGATTCTTGAATTTTATTATTATTTATTTTAATGATTACTGGAGTTATCATTAAAAACTAAAGAGAAACCAAAAGCTCAGGACAAAGCCTTGTTTACAACCATCCCTTGGCAATCAACCAAAACAAGAGGCACCAAGTCCACAGGCGGACAAAAGAGGAAATAAAATCTAAAGATTGACACCTACCTAAAAAGGCTAAACAATCAGCACATCTATTAGCTTCGCGATAGATATGCTTGATAATTAGGTGCGGAATCTGAGCAGCTAGACTTCTGCAGTCATCAAAAAGCGAGGAGACTATAGTATTAGTATATGAAGGATTTGTTAGAGCATCAACTAGAGCTTTGGCATCAAGTTCCACCATCATAGCGTTCAAATTGAGTTGAATACAAAGGAGTAGACCATCACGCAGGGCCCACGTTTCAACCAAGAAGCTGTTAGTTTTTCCGATTTTCCTAGTGAATCCCATGATCCAATTGCCCTGGTCATCTCTTATCAGCCCTCCTCCACCAGCAGTCCCTGAAGCAACATCCGCGAACCCATCAGTGTTGAGCTTGACCCAACCCATGTCTGGCTTTTCCCATTTGATTTGTCTGATAACCATAAGCTTGCTGCACCTTGGTTGAGTTACACACAACACAAACTCCATTGCTTAAATAATAATCACATTGGTAATGTTTGGGTTGACTCCTTTGTTGTTGAAGACAACTTGATTTCTTTGCTTCCATAATGACCATATGGCAAATGAAAATAGGGAGTGCCAGGGAACACCTTTGACAGTGTGAGAAGACTTTGAACTAGCATTGGAAATCAGCCAAAGTTTAAAATCTTGGAAAAAAAAAATTGGCATTGAAGTGATGAGACCCCAACTGTTGCCATATCGGTTTCACAAGGCGACAGTCATGAAGGGCATGTGAGATAGATTCAGGTTGCTCTAGGCACAAGGGGCATGCAGTGTCTAATGAAATACCTCTTCTAGCTAAGCACTCCTTGACACCAACACTGTTGTGCATGCACCTCCAAATGAACATTTGGATTTTTGGCAAGGTCTGGAGTTTCCAAATCCATGAACCCGAGAAGGAGACATCTTCCATATGATCTATGGCTAAGAGATAAGCACTCTTCATATCAAAACTTCCTTTAGCAGAAAACGCCCAAGCCAATTTATCACAACTTCTAGCAGCTACCGACAATGGGACCTCTTGAATGTCAGCTTTAATTTATAAGGGGAGTTTAAATGGTATGGCAGCCCAATTCCAACCATAAGGTGCACTGAGGTCTCTTAATGTAAGGCTGGCCAAACCTTGGGGGAGGGGGCCTTGAATGCTAGATCTTATGGGACCACTACTTAACCAACAATCTGGCCAAAAATTAAGATTACTCTCATATCCTGGAACCCATATAACCCCTTTTTTGAAAACATCTACGCCTTTCCTCAAACCTTTCCAGGTAGATGAACTTGGAAGTTTTGACTCATTCCTAAAAATTAATTGCTGCCTCGACCCATACTTGAATTTGAGAACTTTGGCCCATTGAGAATCCTTCTCAATGTGAAATCTCTAATTGAGTTTAGCTAGGAGAGCCGTGTTTCTCCCTTTTGCATATTGAAGCCCCAAACCACCTAAATCTTTGGGCTTGGTAACTATATCCCAATTGATCCAGTGCATCTTCCTTTTGTGCTCAGAGGACTCCCAAAGAAAATTCCTATTGACTCTATCTATGCCATTAAGAATTTTATTGGGTAAAGAATTACTTTGCATAACATAGCTAGGAATGGCTAAAGTCAAAGCTTGGATAAGAACCATTCTACCCGCCATAGAAAGCAGATTGGCCTTCCAACCTGCAAGTTTCTTTTTAACCCTATCCAAAATGCACCCAAAATCATGTCTCTGCCTCCCTGGGTGTTTTATAGGAAAACCCAAATACTTGCCGAAATTAGTGGTAGCACTGAAACCCAAAATGCTAGTTAACACGTCTCTTTGATCTGGGTCGACATTAGGAGAAAAGAAAACATGGGACTTAGCTTCACTAACTTTCTGCCCAGATTTATTACAAAAATCTTGAAGGACGGAGTCGATGGCAGCATAGTTTTCTAGAGTCGCACTGGCAAAAAGGACCAAGTCGTCTATAAAGAATAGGTGCGAAAAAGCCGAACCACTTCGGGATGCTTTAACAAGGGCCCATAACTTGGTAGCACATTTCTCCTCAATTAGATGACCCAAAAACTCCATGCAAAGGATGAAAAGATAGGGGGAGAGAGGATCACCTTGCCTTATACCTCTTGAGGGCAGGAAAGGGTCAAGACTGCCACCATTTAGGAGGAGGGAAGTGGACACAGAGGTGACGCAGCTCATGATAAGCTTAATGAGATTTTTCGGGAAGTTGAAAAGAGTGAGCATCTCCCTAATAAAGCTCCACTCAATTCTATCGTAGGCTTTTTCCAAATCAATCTTGATGGCCATGATCCCTTTATTTCCTCTAGTTCTCCTAATGGTGTGAATTAATTCTTGGAAAATGATTACATTGTCAACACCTCTTCTTGCTGGAATGAAGGCAGTTTGGTAAGGAGAGACAAGCTTGTCTAAGTGAGGTCTAATCCTGGCAACTAATATCTTGGTGATGATCTTATAGACTGAATTACATAAACTGATTGGTCTGTAGTTTCCAATAGTTTCTGGACCTTGAATCTTGGGAATGAGAACAATATGAGTGTTGTTGAGATACTCGGGAATTTTTCTATCAATGAAGACTTTTCGAACTCCTTCCTCACTGACTCCCCCACAATAAGCCAAAACCTTTGGTAGAAACCATCATGTAACCCATTTGGACCCGGGGCCTTATAAGGTTTCATGGACCAAAGAGCCTCCTTAATTTCTTCTGTGGACACCATGGCATCAAGCGACTGCTTTACCTCCTCTGGCAGCTTAACATGCCACTGGTCCAAGCAGGGGGGGTTCCAAGAGACCATATCTTGTGCAGTTGTGTACAAATTATGGAATCCTGTCCTAAAATGCTCCATTACCCCCCTTTCCTTAGTGAGCCACAATTCCCTTTCATCTTTGACTGCCACAATGTGATTTCTTTTTCTCCAAGCAAGGGTCAACACATGGTAGAAGGAGGTGTTCCTATCTCCTTGAATCATCCAGTTCAGCCTAGATTTCAACATCCAGAAATCACGCTCTTGGTCCAAAATAGTCTCCAACTCACTAAGGAGCTAATTCTCGAGACAAATAAGAGAGGAGCTAGGATTGTTGGACAGCGCCTTCTAGGTGCCATAAATTCTAGCCAAACTTCTCTTTTTCCTTTTATGAATGTTACCAAAATGGTTTCTATTCCACGCTGATGCATCCTCTGAGAAACAATCAATGGACTCTGCTAAATCCCTATTTCCATTCCAAGCTTTGGACACAATGGAGGGAAAGGAGATGTCGGAGAGCCAAAATTCTTGAAACCTGAATGGCCTAATGAGCTTAACTATACTGACTGGTAGAGCTTCCATGAGAACAGGGCAATGATCAAAGTGACACCTAGGAAGATGGGTTACTCTAGCATTTGGGTAAATGACGCACCAATCCGGGTTCATGAAAAAATTTTCAATCCTTTCAAGAATCAAATTGCTGAAATCTCTCTTATTGGTCCAAGTATATCTAAGACCAGAAAATCCCATATCCACCATACTGCACCTATCAAGGCAATCCTTAAACGCTAGAGATCGATTAATGTTTACGCCTCTACCTTTGAATTTGTCCTCATCAATTAACGGTTCATTAAAATCACCAGCTAAAACCCACGACAACTTATGTAACTCAGCAACTTTTGTTAGATTTTCCCACAAAATACATCTCTCCTCACTCCTAGGGCTAGCATAAATAGCAGAAAACAACCAAATAAGTCGAGAGGCTCGTACCTTAACTTCAACGTGGATTTCCTACTCTGTCTTTGCAAGCAATTCCACATCCACTAAGTCTGAATTCCAAAGAAGCCATAGACCACTAGAGAATCCTATGGTATTCGTGTGGATGGCACCATCAAATGGCAACTTGTTAGTGATTGCCTTCACTCTATCACCCCCTAATTTCGTCTCCATAACCACAAGGATGGTCGGATTATGCTCTTGGGCTAAATTACGGATATGACCCTGAAAATTAGGCTTCAGGACGCCTCTACTGTTCCAGATAATAAATTCATGTTGGAAAGTAGGTAACAAGCAGTGAAACATATTTTAGAGGAGAAAAGCGGCTCCACTTCCCTCATCAGACACCATATGGTCCTCGGCCAGACTTCCAACATCAAACGCCAAATGACCTTTAGAAAAATTCCTAACTTCGCTGTCCAAGCTCTTCGGCATTACTCTTCTCTCCGACAGGGCCGGCTGGATAGGTAAAGCAATTGATGCAATCGCCTAAGGCCCCAAATAAAAAAAGGCCCCCACTTGTTAAATTTTTTTTTTATATATAATATATTTATCTATATATTTTAATTTAAAAAAATTTTAAGCACGTTTATTGGTCAATAAAATGCATTAAAAAGGTCCCATTGTATCCTAAAATGCAAAAGATTAAAAAGGAAAAACTAAAAATAGACAAACTTCAACTAACAAAATTAAATTGTAGGTGACAAATTTATTAACTCATTCTTGAAATATGCTAAAATCAAAATTAATAGCAAACAAATTCATTAATAATTCAACATAATTGTCTTGAAATATGCTAAATTAGAGATTATAAATTTCAAAAACAAAAGAAAAACCTCTCATCTCTTTATCTCTCTGCCTATCCATCAGTATTCTTATGGTCTTACCTTTCTTTTCTTCATCTTCATCTTGATTCTTGATCTTTTTTCATAAACTCAGTCAGTTTAGCTTGAAATTTCTCTTTGTTGAGTCCAGGCTCCAGCGTACCAGTCTACAGTCACGGGTATTCTTCTTCAGTCTCCCCCTCTTTTTCTTTGTCTTTCCGAAAATGAAGACTCATAGTCTTCTAGACTTCTATTTATTTCACTTAAATTATAAATATATATATATATATATATATTGTTTCACACTTTCATTGCTGCACTGCACAATTGTTTGATGGGATGGGACACATTTTTTGCAGCTATGAAAGCTTTTCTGTTCTGCCTCTTTGTGGACCTCTGCCATGATAATTGATAGGACACATTTTTTCTTTAAAATTTAACCATAGGATGATAGGAGTAGTGGAGTAGCTGACAGTTTCTCACTTTTTTTTTTTGTTTTTTTTTTTTTAATCTGACACTTTATCTATTATTATAAATTATTATATCAATTAATAATTTGATGTGTATCATGTCAACTCATTTATATTATAGTGACACTAATTTATTAAATCATATATTAAATTAATTTTTATTTGTGCAAGTTTAAACTTTAAATTGGTCATGGCTTTAAGGTCTACTATGTCACAAGAAAAATTAAGTAAATTAGCTATATTATCAATTGAAAAAGAAATGTTAGAAGAACTTAAATACAAAAACTTAATTAGTCATTTTGCATCTCAAAATGCAAGAAAAATAAATTCTAAAAAAAAAAATTCAATATATATATATATATATATTATTTGATTAATATTTAATTATAAGAAGACCTCATTTAAAATTTTCGCCTAAGGCCCCAAAAGTTGTTGAGCCGGCCCTGCTCTCCAACAAGCTAGGTTTGTGATTTCCGATCACGCATGCTCTCGACAATTAATCCAGTCTCAGCATTGGTATTTGCCGAGAATTCAAAGGTGGTACCAGCAGTATGGTTGGGCTGAGAACGAGGTAAAGGAGGTTGGGTGGTGGAAGGATTGGTGATTTTTCTTTTAGACCCTTCCACACACAGAGGGTCGGCGCTCTTAGGTAAGGAATCAAATGCTAATTTCCTAGCCAAATGTTTTTTATTTTTCACTGAGGAAGGGTGGGATAAGGGAACACGGGGAGATGGGCTTGGGCTAATATCTTGTTTTAAACTAACCACTACAGCCTTAAAATTATCCACAGGAAGTCTGGCCATACTTGGGCTTGGAATGGGCCTATCCTTAAAAATAAACATTCCTGGAGTTTTTGATGCCCACACTTTCTCCTTCTTAGACTCAGCCCCATACTTAGGAATGGCATGTCTACGTGGCAAACATTTGCTGGATGAAGGACCACCAACGAACATGCTCGTACCTTTCGCAAAAACTGGATTTCATTGGTTAGTGGAAATCCATGTCGAGCTGCCAGCATTCCCTGTACCATGCCCTATACAATTATCTGTCATTTTCCCTTTCTGTCCGTGTCCTTTCCTGCGCACCAACATCCACGAACCATAATGCCCCTCCACATCCGTCGCCTCCCATGCATTGTGCATGACAACGTCGTGCACTTTCTAGAGATTAGCGCTTCCGTCACCTAAAGTTTCCTCCATCAGAGCTTCCGGTTCCTTGTCCTTATCCTTGCGAATAGTGAATGGGAAAGTTTCAATCTTATGCCCAACTCTGCCACACGAAAAACACAACTTTTGGATTCCCTCATAGTAACCACTTGCTCAAAACGGCCAATAAGAATGCTGTTAACAATCAGCCTGTTGATATCAATCTGAACACATAATCTAGCATATCTACCACGCGCCTCTAATGCAGTATGCGAATCAATCCGTAGCACCTTGCCAATGGATTCACCGAGTTCCTTAAGCACCTCTGTTTCATGTAGTTCGATGGGGAGCTCGTTGAGCCTAATCCAAACAGCAACTAGAGAAAATTTGCTGTCGACGGCTTAAAAAATGGCTCCCATGGTCTCAAGGAGAGGAAATGGTCCCAGATGAACCACGGTCCCCTTTTGATCACCCTCTCTAAGTCTTCCTTGGAGTAGAATTTGACTAGGAAGAAGCCATAACTAAGGTCGATGCAATCCATTCTCCCATCAGGTCTCTATAGTTGCGCCAACTTGCTCTACATATAAGAGAGACCCACTGTTCACCCAACTAGCTTCATAATGACAGCCTTAGACCAAGGACCTCGAATGTGCTTCTTAGTTTCTTTGGACAGCGTGATTTTCACCTGCCCTTCACGGACGAAGTTGGAGGTTTCACTGCTCTCCTCATCAGAGACCAAGTCCTCCTCCATTTGGTCAGCCAAGTCGAAAGCTTGTGCAAAGGCACCTGGTATCTCCCCCACAAGTTTATCTTTGAATGAAGGTTTGGTATTGGAACCCCTATCCCGGTTTCCCAACAAGGGCGAGGTGGCCCGAGAGCCTTCGTTGAACTCCGCATGATTGAAATCTTTTACCTTCTTATTGCTCCGGGCGAGCTCAGCTTCTTCCTCTTTAGAGAGCACTCGTGACATCATGCTCTTATGGTATATACTCCCTCCTTTTAATGATTACTTCTCATTCTCAAATGAGGAGAAAAAAAAAAAAATATATATATATATATATATATATACACAATAGAAAGAGTTGGGTCCCGCAGGTTTGGCAATTTCTTATTAGTGAAATATCTCTTTCTATACAGAAAGAATACGAGAAAGTAAAATGGGCAGGAAGCTGCAAACAAAGTACAACATATGTCAACATATATTATATCTCAAAATTCTGAATAGGAAAGGGGTAGTGGTTCACTTTGGGTCGAAGCAAGGAAGGTGTAAGCTTTACTCGCTACAAACAAAGGAAACAAATCAAGTAGACAAAGTCAACCAAATGGAAAACACATGCTATATAGCCTATAGGCAACCCAAAGATCTTAGGCACCAACCAAAGTGCCAACAGACAAATAATACCCCCAATCTTTGGGAGGAATTAAGAGAGGATTAGAGGGAGATGAGCGTCTATATTTTGAAAGAGACATATACGTGCAATATCAATTGCTCATTATAAAAGTAACAAAAATACATTAAATTGAATGAATCCAGTATATATATCGCGTAATATTGTACATGTTGTTGGGTGGGGTATACACCTTTTAAGTGAAGTCTCACAATTTTATTTTATTTTTTAAGAATGGAGTGATCTCTGTGCGTGTATATATTAGAAATTTAGAAGGGTGTGAAGTCTCACATTGATTATATTAATAATAACAAGAGTGAGTGGTTAGTAAGTGGAGCCAAATTTATATGCTTAAATTTTTAGTTAAGTGGTGTCTTTATATGTTATATAGATTACTTAATTGGAGTCTTTTCAAACTGTTATATCCCAACATATTGAGTTCCTATCAAAATAGAAATGATAGAGGATTAGAGTATTTACTTCCACTTAAGTTGATCTGATGGTGATTAAACTTTAAAATCCAACTTTTATTTATATGAATAGCTTTTGTTTGAGTCTTTATAGTAAGAATACTCTAGCAACATGTAAAATTTGTTTATTCCCCTTTTATTCTCTCCCCTTTCTTGATTGTCTCACTTTCTTTCTTTTATTGGCTACTTTACCGTTAAAGTAATATTATTTTAATGTGATGTATTGTTAAATAAAAAAGTAGGATGTAGAGCGCTGTTAATTAAAGCGTAAAATGATTATAGTTTTTTGCTAATGCAAAATACCTCTTCTCTTTTTCTTTTTCTTTTAAGCATTTCTGGATGGAAATGCTCTCTTTATAAGCACACTAGCAACATGCAATTTTTTATTTCTTATTTTTTGCATTTAGCTCCCCAGATGTGTGTGTTTTTTGTGCAATTTTTATGAATAGTGTTATTTGTATTGCATTTTAATGGGTTGCATAACCCAATGAGAATGGCCTCTAAAATTAATTGGGCTTGCTAACCAGATAGGTAAATACAATATATGGCATAATTATCTGGCCCATTGAGCTTTAGTAATTGGTGTTTGGGAGCTGTTACTCCTCCGATCTGCAATTTTTTTTTTCTCAATATAATTTTAGTTTGCTTTCTCTAGAAATTATTGGGACAAAGCAATTGGTAGTTAGTTGTGTAGGAGGCAACTGACCGAGAACTAGCCCTAACTGATGATGTGGTACAATTATTTTAAGGACCCTCTCTTAGCTTTAGAGGATACTACCAATGAATTAATACAAGTGTATATGTGTGTGTATATATATATATATATCATTGGAAACTCCTTTGTTGAGGTAGCCAAACATCTTATGATATGTTTTGATTTTTGAAATTCACATATCTTTGAGGAAATGTTATACTAGGCCTACTTAATTAAATACGATAACCCTACTTGTACTACATTGATTAATGCATACACATGGCTACATTTAACTAGAAAACTAAGCATTTAAGGAAATTTACCTAAATTTTGGGCATTCTCTTATAGTTGCAACTTGTTCGTTTTTATATTTTGCCTGATTGCAAGTTAATTTTTTTTAAGTCCAAATAATTCATTCAATTAATAATAATTGAGACTGACATTCTATCTCTTCCCACTCTCAGTCTTAAAATAAAAAGAAAAATAAGAAAGAGAATAGAAACTAGTCTACAGACTCTACACACATAACTTGCATTGAAGTTTTGAGATTCACTTTCTCTATGAAAACTCCCCAATTTTTTGTGCTGAAGATGACAATAATATTCATTTAAAAAACTCATGTTAATCAACTTCATTTCCTAGTGAGCAATGCCGCACAAGACTCTAGCTCAAGTCTTAACTAGTATGTAGAAGATTTATAAGCCAAGAGAGAAAGGAAAACCAGTTGAACCTAACCAACTACTTCCACCAATGAAGTTCCCAGCAGTGAAAGATTGAGCATCGGAAGCACTCATCACTTTGAAACCACCCCAATTCACCCTTTTAGCGGTTCCAGCACCAGCCCCAGTGTTGAGATACTCCCCATAAAACAAAGTTTTAAGTGCAAACTCCCCATCCCAAATGTGCCATCCCTCAGGGTGAATCACGTCACTTATAGATGTTTGCATGATAACAGTCCTAGAGTATGCTTTCCATGGTCTACCAAGATATGTTGGGAAGCTACTTTGTACTGGTTTCAAATCATTTGTGGCTCCAATCCTGCATTTTTGGATTACAATTCCGGTGTTTTGATTTGGGTCAATTCGACCTTGGGCTGTGACCATGTTCTTTTGGCCCGCATTTGGACGCCTTGCATGGATGTCACAATCTTGGAACAGAGCTGCAGCATTGCCAAAGATGAAATCAACAGTACCTGCTACCAGGCATTTCACGTAAAATTGACGGTTGGAGTGTACGTAAAGGGTGTCTTGGTGGGCAAGCATGTCACATTGGTAAAATGCTGAGAAGTCAGAACCTACACGGAGAGCTACAGCTTGGTGTTTTGAGGAACCTGCTGTGTTTTCGAAGGTTAAGTCCCGAGCTAGAAATCGTTCTCCAACCACGGCTGCAAAACCAAATGGAAAAATTCATTTATGTCAACCAATGTATATAAATTTAAGTTATTGACACAAAATAAAAATAATGTACATCTCCTATTGCTCTAATTGGTCTAGGAGAGCAAAATACAAATCCATCATACCACCTTTTATACTTGTCTTTATATTCCACCAATCATGATTTATCATACTTTTTTTTTCCTAATAAAATTACTGAAATTTAAAATGGAAAAAAATCAAATCTAATAAGTAATAAACAAGAATGTTATAATATAAACACAAAAAATTTCACAACTATTTAAAGTAACAAATTATTATTAAAAAATTTCATTTTAACATAAGTTTTATTATTAATTAATACCACTTTTATAATGAATCAATTACAATGTAAAAACTTTTTATGTTATCCACAATTTATCGCTACGGGAAAGTCAGAAAATCTATATATATCTCTAAATGCAAATAAATATTTCTATTAAATAGAAGAAAGTTCAGCCTGTGGTGTGGCCCATACTACGGACTTTAAAAATGCTACCAGTTTTAATTAATAATCCAAAAACCATAGAGAGTACAACATATGGGTGGCTAGGTTAAAAAAGCTTAGAGACTTTTCTACTTTCATTTTAGAAGCTTTGATTTTTCTACTTTCATTTTAGAAGCTTTGATTGCAAGTTGCAACCCCTTGTGAGCTGTGGCCCAAGACCAGGACCAAAAACCACGTACAGCTAGTAGAATGGGTTGGCCTGGCCAGGCTGGCCTAGACCTAATAATTTGATTTTCCGTATTGAAAAAGAGGTAGAGTGAGAGTGAAGAGAGAACAAAAGACAATGACTATGATTATATATATGACTTGTTGCTTTTTGGACCCCCCCCCCCCCCCCCCCCCCCCCTCTCTGCCTCTGCCTGGGGCTACCTTATTAAATAAAATTAAAAGATGCAATTAAAACGGGAAGGAGCTTTCTGGATATGGAGGTTTCCTACAACATTATCCCCTCATCTATGACTATGACTATGACTATATATATGATGTTGAAATATCTTTTAAATTTTTTTTTTTAGAAAAAAATATCTTTTAAATTGGACAATTGGGATTACTGTACGTCTTATTTATTTTGAGATGAGATGAGAGTAGTAACAGAGTGACTCTCACAATTATATATACGTTACATATATGTTGATCTCTCAAACTTCGAAAATAATGTGAAAACGATGAAGATTTCTCAGATCAGTTGTCAAACATGCCATTTGCTCGTAACTTTAAAAATTGAAGAAAACAAATACTTACGTACACAGTAGTAAAAGGAATATATGGCCAAAAAAAGCAAAACGATAAAAAGTAAAAACTAATAATAGAAGGAAACATCCCGAAAGGAAGCATCCTACTTTTTAGTTTTGGAAAAGGGAACAAAATTAGAGGACACGTGAAAGTAGTACGAAAATTCAAAGTGTATATGTATGTATTTAATAAAATTTTTTTTTTTGAAATGCGTACATAATAATAATGTGAAAAAGACCAATCACTAATGTCCAGCTGCAAACCACACTTTTTTACCACAAAAAAAAAAAGGCTGTAAACCAAACTTTTTGTATTTATCTTCAGCAAGATTCTTTTATCTTTTTTTTTTTTTTTTTTTTAATTTTTTTAACTATAAGATTCTTTTATCTTGAAGTAAAGTCTTCAGAGGCATTAATAAATTTATTATTATTATTATTAAAATTAGCAAGTAAAAGAATGGAGTGTTTTTGTTTCTTTCTTTCTAATCTCGTGCTACATACTTTTCTATGGTTTCTTTTACTGTACAAATTATTGTAATATGTTCCGCAATTAATGTGGTAAAGAACGAAAGGGCATGACTCGAGAAGTTGGTTGTAGGTCCCAACATCTATAAGTTGATTTTGTTACACGTTGTTGACAACTTGACATGAACCATAATTTCAGTTTGAAAAAATGACTAACTTTATTATAATCATATACGTATATGGAAATGACTTTAAAACGCTGTTTACTTCTTAGTTAGGACAAGCGGACAAAGAGCATGCATGTGGTCTCAAATTTCCAAATGAGAATTTAATCATCCATCATGAAAAGTCTATAAAAGATTAACAAAGATAGTATATGATATGGACGCCGTAGCTATATAGTAGTAGCTAGAATCAGATTCATACTATATATCCACTTCCCTTTGTCAACTTGATTGGTTTGGGTGGGTCTCCGCAACCTGCGATTCTCTGTACTAAACACAAGCATAGAGGACCACAGCTAGCTGTCGGCAGGAGCACTTGATCAAATTAAACGTTCTTTTGTTTGTTGTTGGAATTGTAAACACTACTCCAATTCTAGCTCTAACAATACCGGAGGCTAAATTATTAAGGGATCATGCCTATATTAACTCACAGCTGGGACACAAATTCGAGACATCTTTTAGTTTATCTTCAAAGCACAAGATATACGAATGCATATATTAATTGTTTATCTATTCTGACAGTTTTACTTTGGTCAGGCCAACAGATCTGTTTATTTAACCTTCCAAGTTTATACCTTGTTTTGCCATTAATGACCTTTTTTTTTTCTGGCACTGACCCGTTTCCATTGTCAGCAAACAAATGCATCTCAAGTTGCTTCCTTTCTCTACCATGTGCATCAACTAAAGCATGTGCAATAACCAACTCTAACCTAGCATACAGACAGTCTACAGAGTACAGTAATTAAAGACACATTTGTCCCATTCCCTCACACTGAAGGAAGTAAACCCTGTTTTAAGGTATGCTTCATCCTCTCACAAGCTGGTGAGCCGTGAGACCCACCAGTTATGAGAGGAAAGAAACATACCCCTATAACGGTGTATTTTCTACTCACATTGGCATATATAATTAATATATCCGAATATGCTAACAGGATTTCTAATAAACTTAAAAATTATCAATTTTTTTATAAATAATTTCTACCTGATATTAATAAAATGAGATCACCCCCTCAATATGATATTTTAACAAATGAATATTTAAATTATCATTTCTGGTTTATGATAAATCAGATTTATAATAAATAAAATTTATAGTATAATTAATAAGAGAGATGGCTAAGCTAAAGAAAAGGAACATGGACTTACCCACTGTGGCAGACTTGAAGGTGGTGCTTCCATCGACCACATTCTTATTACCCGTAATGATGGTGTTAGATCTCCCATCTCCCAAAAACATGATAAACTTCTTCTTCTTTGTCACCTCCACATTTTCCCTGTACACACCAGCTTTGATCTTGATTATGTATCTTGTTTTAGCATTATCTGGTGCAGCCGCCACTGCTGCCGACACAGTCTTGTAGTTACCACTGCCATCAGCAGCGACCACCACATTCGGTGTCAAAGAAGAAGATTGCAAAAGCCTCCTATCCCCAGCTGACAACCACTCTGGCCACTTAATACTTTCATCCCCAATATCGTCCTCCTTCAGTTTCCGATTCTGCATTTTCATTCTCTGGATAGCCATATCAGTATCAGTCATGTTCTTGATCATGGCCAACGCATTACTACACATACGCTCCACATGCGTCTGTTACAGTGACACAGTTAAATGATTAAATTCATCATTTCCGAATAATTAAGTTAAATTTCTATATTAAAAAAAAAAATGATATCAAGAAATAATTTTGAGTTTGAATATTATTTACATTTGATCTTATATTTAAAAAGTTAAAAACTTTAGAGAGAATTAGTAAATTTATAGGTACCTGCCCAGCTAGCAAGGCCTGGCGGATGTTTTTATCCCCACCATCGTGAGAGAAGCCGTCTATGCAGGTTTCTTGGTTGGTAATTGCTGAGCTTATTAAGGTTTTGAGGTCATCAGCATGTTGGGACAAAGATTTCTTTGTTGGGTACAAGTGGAGATCTTCCACAGCATCGTGAAGCTCGTCTAAGGTTTCATCAATTGTCTCAAGGCAATCATGGAGAGCAACCTTTTCACGCTTGGTGAGATGCTTTGTTTTTGTGAGCTTCTTAATGACTTTGAAGTTTTGTTCGACAGCTTTGGTTGTGAGGTTCAAGGACTTTTCTATGACATCCTTTTTGCTGGCCAATTGGGCGGTGGCTCCAGGAACAGTGGCAATAGCTGAGTAACATAAATCAGGGTACAATGTGCTGCTACATGAGCTTTTGAGTATGGCATGGGCAGCTGCTGAGATCTCATTATGGGAACTGTTGTTGTGGGACTTGGTAACTCCGGCGACAATGCCAATAACTGCAGCAACAACCAACAGAGTGGCAAAAAGAGCCAAGAACAGCTTCTTCTTTTTCTTAGAAATGGAAATGTGTTTGGCAGTGGATTCAAATTTTGTCCCCAAGAATTCCTTCATGTGAGTCATTCTAATTTGTTGGTGGATAAATCAACAGGGGTTAAAGAAAAAAAGACTAGTCACTAGTGTATATATGAGTGTTGTCGGCTAAGTGTGAGTGGTGATATTTATAGACTTATAGCCATAGTGCCAGGCTGCTTAGATTATCGTACAGGATTGATGCAAGTTGTATGGATGGTTAAGATTTAAAGTTATAAATAGTAACTTTAAATCTTAACCATTGAATACAAAAATGTGTAAAAATAAAAATGTAAAGGTCAAAAAGTATTAAAAAAAAAAAAAAAAAATTGCGAAGGAATTGGGTGAATTGCACGGTGCACCGGATCCCAATCCTAACATCAAATACACATTTGGGTACAGCTGAAATACAGTGCTTTATTTTTTTTTATTTTTTTTTTATTGAGGAGTACATTTCAATACTTTTTAACGGGTCTTGTCTACGGTTCATGGAATTCATAAATTTTTTTTTTCAAAAAAATTTTTATTTTAAAAATTATTTTGTTATAGTATTTTGAGTTTTTAACAAAATAAATGATATTCAACAAACCCAATTATCATGAACTGTACAAAAATTCTTCCACCCCGTAATTAACCACAGTTCTTAGTACGAGTAACAGAGGAAAATGTAATAGGTCTGAATGAAAATAATTAATTTGCAGTTAATTTTGGTTCTTTTAGTCTATCCGTATAGTTGCCATAAAAATTGTAATTTATTAGGTGAGTACTATAATTTTGTTATTTTATTTTTTGGTCTTTACCTTTTGCATTTTTTCCTTAACTTATTTTATTGCAGCAAATCATAGAAGCAGCCAAGCATGGGGCTCCCTTACTACCGTATGCTTTTTTCTATCCATTTTTTATTATTACTTTTTCCTTTTTTTAATATTTTAAAAACAACTTTATTTAATTTCTTAAAGCTTAAACTCTGCAACTTGCAAAATTTTAATGGAAAAAATGTGGGGACGTGATATCTGATTTGTTTTGTCTTTTATTTACATGCAATTATCTTTATCGTAAATTACCATTATATATCTCACGTATAACCCATCACGTTACATGTTGCTTCTTTTGATAACACACGCAATCAAAATAACACGCCATTTCTAAAACTGCTAGCAACAATTGGAGTCACAGAGCCGGTTATAAACACACACACCATGCAACACACTTATTTGCTTCTTTTTTGTTCGTAATTAAATAAATAAGAGTCTAATTAATATGTACCCTAAGTCATTTATTTTTAAAAATTGAAAAAACTGTCAATACTTTTTTAATTCTCAAGAAAAACTTTTCCAAAAATGAAAAATAATGTGTGCCCTTAGGACACACATTAACAAAATCCAATAAATAAAGCTAGTTCACAAGTTTCTTTTTTTTCATAATTAAATAAATAAAGCTAATTGTTTTTTAGGGGAATAAATAAAGCTAATTATAAATTATAAGAGTAGTGTTATTATTAAGAGTGGTATAAACTTATCATTTATATCACTTTTTGCTTACTAATAATTAATTATTTGTGAAATAATTTATAGATCTACTATTTTTCAAATTATAATAACTCTTAATTTTTAATATCCTTTGACATCCTCGTGAGTCATGGCCATTTGTAAAGTCGCAAGTTGCTAAATGAGAGCTTATAGTACTTTCTCTGTTCTAATTTGTTTGTCTTGTTTAAAAAGTCAAACTTTTTAAGGAAATATTATTTATTATCTTATCTACCTTATAAAAATGCATAAGTTTACAAAACTACCCTTAAATAAATTTATTAGCAATTCAAAAAAATAAATAAAATAAATAAATTTATCAGCTTTTTTTTTTTAAAAAAAAGAGTTATTCTTAATGAGGCAACTAAAAATGTATCCCAATTAGATTGATTTTTTAAATATTTATTAGTTTTCTTTTCAAATAGTTTTAAAAATAAAGTAGGGGTATAATAGGAACATTAGTAAATTAATGGTTTTTATTTTTAGAAACATAACAATTGTGGGGGCATTTTTTGCTTCAAGGAAACTCATGTGTACTCCTAGGCAATTTCTGCTTTGTCCCACATTGGAAAAATTGCCTTCCTCTTTGCACCTTATAAGGGATGAACCAATGGTTGAAGAGTACCACTAGTTTGGTTAGTTTTGAAAATAAAGTAAGGGTATAATAGAAACATTAGTAAATTAATGGTTTTTATTTTTAAAAACATAACAATTGTGGGGGCATTTTTTGCTTCAAGGAAACTCATGTGTACTCCTAGGCAATTTTTGCTTTGTCCCACATTGGAAGGATTGCCTTCTTCTTTGCACCTTATAAGGGATGAACTAATGGTTGAAGAGTACCACTCCCACATTAGAAGGATTGCCTTCCTCTTTGCACCTTATAAAAGATGAATCAATGGTTGAAGAGTACTAGCCACTCCCACATTGGAAGGATTGCCTTCCTCTTTACACCTTGAATGGTTTTAGACCCCTTAAAACACAACCAGATTGGTTAGCTTAGATTAATTAGCCAAGTTGTTACTTAGTCAAATTATGCAATTCTAGGTTAAAGCAAATCGAAGTTCATACAAAAGGACTACAAGCTCCCCGCTCGACTTCCTAAAGCTACCCACCAGTAGAATTTACTGACACAACCACGTGCAAACTCCAAATCCACAGACTCCTTCTTTCTTGAATTCTTCAATCAGCTACAAGCGCCCACACTTGATATTCTTTAAGTTCTTGAATCTGCAACTGAATGATCATCAAGGTTTTGATAATATCTACACCTTGAAAACCCTAAGTTTTGTGTAAAGAAAAGCTCCTCAAAGATCTCACAAGAAATTTACACAAAACAGTAATATGAGCAACAAAGGCTTAGAGAGGTTTGGGTACAAAACCCTAAAAATAACAGGAGGCACAAGAGGCACTCTAATCTCTCTCTTCAAAAGTCCTAAAAACGTTCTAGGGTTTTCCTTGTATATAGGAGTGTTTTACTTGAACCCCAAGACGTTTAAATAGAGTTTAGGCTGAACTGGAATTTAGAAAAATAAATCTGTACATGGTTCGATCGATCGAGTCTAATTTTCGATCGATCGAGCCTTACAGATTTAGTCCAATAAATCTGCAATCACTCGATTCCAGTTTTACAAATAAATATACTTTGAGCAAGCCTAAACAAGACTAAACATATTGTTTTGATCATGGTTTGCCAACATTACACATTAAAGTTCTAAATACATAAATTTCTAAATCTTTAGAATCTAACACACCTTATAAGGGATGAACCAATGTGGGAGTAGCTAGTACTCTTCAACCATTGGTTCATCCCTTATAAGGTGCAAAGAGGAAGGCAATCCTTCCAATGTGGGACAAAGCAAAAATTGCCTAGGAGTACACATGAGTTTCCTTGAAGCAAAAAATGCCCCCACAACAATATTTTGGAACTTTCCAAAATGGAATAGATGACAAACAAACTAGGATGGAGGGAATACTAAACTATCAGTCTTATTAATTTTAAGATTAAAAAAAAAGTAGGATAAATTCTATTTACACTCATGCTAATGCCAACTAGGTTCAAAAATTTTCAAAACTAATCATTTGGATCCTTAAAGTCAGTTTAGTTCCTTAAACAATCGAGAAAAAATAACTAACTATTTAGAGATTAAGTTGGCTTTAGGGACCAAATTGACTAGTTTTAAAAAATCTTAGACCTGGTTAGCAATAGCCAAAACTAGTAGAATATGCCCAAAAAAGTATACCTCACATGATTTTAATGTTTCCTAATCAAGTACTTATTATCCTAATGAACTCAGTACCATGTGAAATAGTAAAATACTGCTATTAAAGTTTCTTCTTTTGGGGGGCATGCAAGATTCCTGTAATTATAATTTGTCCCTAAGAACAACCTTTTCTAGAGGTTCAAAAACTCCAATGCATTATTGACTTTTGCTAATTTTAAATTGTGTGTATAAATAAATATATATATATATATATATATATATATATATTGCAATAAATAGCAAGACAATTTAAGATATTGCAACAATATATATCATTCAATTTGAAGTTAATTCTGGATCATCTTGTTTTATTTTTGTTGGTTTCATCATTTCAAGTATCACTTTTGAAATGAACAAACTTACAACAACAGAAGAAAGATTCGATTGGGTCCTTCCTTGTTAAAAGCTTTTCCATCCCATTGACTTGGAAGTAAGTAAGAAACTGTTACTCTATAACATCACCTTGAATGTTATATTTGGTATAACTATGTTTTATTTATTTATTTTTAACTGTGAAAATTGTTCTTCATATACAAGTCAATGTATTTTGAAGTTAAAGGTAAGATGGCCTTTTGCCCCGTTATTTATAGGCAAAACAAAAGGGAGGGATGAACTTTTTCTTTATTATGCAAGCTTTGGATACCAAACAAGTAAAACCATATATTAAAATAAGATAAAGATAGACAAGCTTAAATACAGCCGCCCCACCATTAGATCCTCTCCAGCTCTGCTTTATACGATAGGCTAGCCAAAGAAGAAATCAATATCCAAGATTGGGGAATGGTTCTTTTTGATTTTTTTCAACTTAAAAAATATGAAGCTACAAGCTTAGCTAGTATGCTTTTTTTTAGTAACTTGGTCAATTTGTCCCTACAATTTCAGAAAAGCTTTGCTTCACACCCTTTGGCACGTTGTATTGTCAAATAATTAATAATGATTCACCCTTTTTTTTTGAGAAAGCATTCATTCATTCCTTGCTTTCCACTAATCACACAAAAGTAAATTTAAACATAGATACTAAACCCTATTAATAAAAACAATGAACATGTTCCACAGAATTAAAAACAATGACAGATTAGAGTGTCGGCAGTCTTCCTTTTTGTGGGTTCGGGTACACGTACAAGGACCAGTAGTACTAATAGAACTATAATACATGTTATTGTCAATGACATCCGTCTTCAAATAAAAAGAAGAAAAAAATAATAAAAACCTATATATAAAAGTAATGTTAGAATGTTACTCTAATCACATGTAATATATCACATTATAATTAAAATTGTGAAAAAAAAAAGTAATGAAAATAGTAAGGACCAGATAGTCTTTGTAGAAGGTAGAACTGGACAACAGGAGTTTTAGAGTAATGTTGAAATTTATATATTCTTAAATTATTCGATCTGTTTTTTTTTTTTTTTAATAAAAAAATAATTTAAAAGTTTACGCTTTATGGCGAGCAACTCCGTTAATTAATGCAGATGGTGTTCAGAAGATGAGAGGCATGATGTGTTGGATAAGAATGAAGTTTGAAACGCAAGCCATGTGGGTGGCGCAATCATAAGAGATTGGTCAAACACGATGTGCTATTGCTATACCAACTATATTGATATTCCATCCGTGATCAGTATTTATCAATGGATGGTTTAGCCTCGGTCAAAGTCTATGTACTGCCAAAATAATCAACACACACACCATGCACCAATTTCAGCAAATTGTTTGTCGGTTTGTATAACAACCTATATAAAAATGTTTAATTTTTATTATTATAAAAGCCAGTGAATTAATTATTTTAGGCTCTTATTATTATTATTATTAGTATTATTTCATTAGAAGTGTTGGATTGTTTAAAAGTGTAAATTAAATTCCACGTAGGGTACCGATAATTGCGGTGTGTTTATTTGTTGCGATGCATATTATGTAAAAAGGGAATGTGAATTATTTGGGGGAGATAGATAGATAGATAGATTGATTGATTGATTGATTATTATGAATCCAACAATCCCAAGTGGAAGCGTATAACCAACCCGATACTACTGCTCTAGTGTGGTGTGACCACAGTAAACTGTAATAAAGAAGCACTTATAATTTTCAGCATGCCATGCCCATGCGGTACTGTATATTGATACTTCACGTACACAGTCATGAATGGTACTTCAATTCTCTTTGTGCCGTGCCGGCACAAAATGTTTAGGTAATTAATGTACTTCAACCACAAGGGCGGCTTTTTCTAAAGTAGATCCCTGAGAGAGAAGATAGTATATTATAGATAGAAAGACAAACAATTTATACTACTTGATCATTGATATATACTTGATCTTTGAAACCGTTCCCCCTAATAAAAAGTATTAGAGCAAAGTTTTATTAAAATTTAAGTTGTTTATTTGTAATTTGAAATTTGATTCTTTATTTACTTGAAGTTAGTTCAATTAGAGTTATGTAACTCACCTTTGTTAAAAATTGGGTTAAATATATATTTTTGCCCTACTTTTATGTCTTTCTCTTCCAAAAAAAAAAAAAAAAAAAAGACAAAACAAAATAAACAAAGGAGGGTTTTGTAAAAATTAATATTTAGAATCTATATTCAAAACTCCTAACAACAATAAATCTGAGCACTTAGCAAACTCTGAATCTTTCTCCAACCTCCTCACTGCCCACCCTGTCCTTATTTAGAAGTCCCCAGGTAGTTCAAAATGAAGAAACTAGAATCGAATGAATTTATGATTGCGATTGAGGACAAAACTCAGAAAGTTAATAATGCCACTAATTGTAATCAACAAATTTAGTGAAGATGCAAGAGGCAGGGACCATGAATTTATGATTGCCATTGATGATTGAATACAAAGTTCAAAATGTTATTAATGTCACTAATGGAAATCAACAAATAATGTGAAAGATAGTATTGAATAGTAAGTATTACCAAACGGCCTTAGCCATGAGCTGCCATTATTTTGCAATGTTAGGAATATCTTACACCTCATCATCCCATGTGATCCTTATGCAGAGGCACGTTCAAGTGGAAAGGGTGCTATAACCTATCACATGCATTGCCTCCTTCATCTGTAATATAATTACCACATTGATCTGTGATATTATAATTGCTCTTTAATTATAGAAGTTCTTTATATGTGACTATTGTTCTTTGGTATCTAGATGTTCTTGAAATTTTCCAGACCCATTTCGAATCATGACCAAGGCAAAACCACCCATGCTCATTTCATGTGTCTTTATAGTTGGTAGACTCATGCAGGCAAAAAAATTGTGTAGAAAAGGTTGAACAAGAAGAACATATACTCAGAAAAATAAAACTCAATTCAACTCCACAAATCTATATTATCCTTCTCTCTCTTTTTGCTTCATGGGTTTCTTTTTTCTTTTTCTTTTTTCTTTGTTCAAGGTTCTAGGTTGTGGGTTGATCTTATTTGAGGTTCTTTGTTTGGGGTTCATTAGCAACTTTTGACCAAACCATTACTTTATCTCCCTTTTGTTTTGGTGGGTTTTGTGTGCATTGATTTTTTTTGTTTTTTGATTTGGAGTGGAAGGCTTGGCAATGTACAAATAGTGCTTGTAGAAAGATTCATCTCTACCATAAGTAAAGAAGTTCTTTTGGCTGGAGTTTGATGAATGGGATGTGGAGGAGAAGCGATTATGATGGTTCTTAATTTTTACAAAACCATCACTTTTTGATCTTGTTTTGTCTTGTTTTTGTATGTGTTTTTTGTTTTGGTAAGATAGAGACATAAAAGTAGAGTAAAAATAAAAACTTAGCCCTATTTTTAATAGACGTGAGTTACGGAACTCTAAGCGAGCTAACCTCAGATGAGTAAAGTGTCAAATTTCAAATTACAGGTGGGTAAGTTATAATTTGCCATTTTTATTAACTCTCTCCTCTTTTCCATTTATTATTGATTCAACACTCATAAAAAGTAGGGAAGTTTCCTACCATTTTTCTTTTAACCAAAAAAACAAAAAAGCCACCATTGGATGGAATCTCCATGAAATGAGATTTGACTGTCCCGCACCACCTGACAATATTATTGTCTCCCTAAATGTTGCTCATATGCTTAACTACAAAATATATTATATTTCATTTTAAATTACTTGAAACTTTTGTAATAGAATTTCAATTTATTTTTAAAAATAGTTATAATATGTTGCTACTAATTTTTTAACTTGAATATTTTTGTGGGAGGAAGGGATCCAAACACAACATAAAGCCCATGGGCCCAGTCTAAAGATGGGCAAAGGCCCATTCATGCGCCAATCTAGACCCGACACATGGACTAAAGTGTGAGGAGGGAAGACATAGAGACCACGCTAATTCAGACTTGACATATGAACTAAAGGTCCAAGGATGGAATGCGGACAAATCCATTGTCCGAGGAGCCCAAGGAACGAATGCACCTCGGAAATACCTCAATTAGTCATCTAAATTGAAAGGGGAGGGCATCGTGGAAGACATCAAAGACATGCAAGTAAAGAAGAGAGGAAATATTTGGGAAGATAACCATCACCTCCACATTCAATGCACTGCACCAACTTAGCTGACCGTATTTATGAGAAAAAGACACCTAAACAGTAGTTCCACAACTCACAACGCTCTAACACCTCCAGCAGGGTCCTGATGGGACAAGCATCCAAATTGCAACCCAGAGACGTATAAGTGGAGGGCTCAGATGCATTAGGAGGGACTATATAAAGGAAAGGAATCCCTTCAAGAAAGGGGTTGAAAAATAGAAGCTGAATAAGAGATAAGAGAGTATCAACTTGTATTAAGATCGGAGCAAATAATATATTAACATTCCATCCTCGTACAAGCCCACTCTCTTATAAATTAATTGTGTTGGGCCAAAAATATCAAGTACTACTATTATAAGTGGGCTTAGGACCATCTTTGAGCCCTTACAATTTTCCCCCTTAAATCTTCAAGTACTTTGTGCATGAGAAAATATCAATTAAGTTACAAAGCCCTTTGCAAAATTTCAATTCAAGTATAATTTTTTAAATTTAATTTCTCGAAACTTAGGTAATAGAGTTTAATATAAGGTAAAATATCTTAATATATGATAATAATTAATGAGATATTATGTACTTGTAGAGAAGATAACTATTTAGTGTAACCTAAGGCCCATCTTTTAATAATGGGTAGTGTTAATGGGCATTGTAAGGTGCCCGTTACGAAACACCTTGATGTCAGTTCAGTACTATTTTCATTTATTTTATCAATTTATACCAATTTTTTATTAGATGGACCCCACAAGGTGCCCGTTAACATTTCCCTTTAATAATTTTCATTTTTTGTCTTTACCATGATATATAACATAATTGAAGTTAATTTACTAATGCATCTTTATTTTACAACACTTTTCACAAGTCTGATTCAACTTAACTAAACTTTCTTGTGAATTCAATTCATGTATTATATTATATTTTATTATTTTAAGCATAGCTAAGCCCATGCAACATATTGGGCCAAACTAGGACAAGAAAACAAACATCTTGGATATTAATATCATTACCAAAAATCAAGCTAAATCACAAACAACCCCACAAGTCAAACAAAAAAAAAAAAAAAAAAAGTAACAATCAGCTCATCAAGCCCATTACAAAATCAGAAGCATAGAATTCAAATATACCTAGACAATTATTCAAGCATTAGACAACACCAAGAATAAGAAAACAAAAACCCAAAATCAAAAATCGTGAAGAAAGTCAGAAACAACTTAAAAGAGTCAAAATCAAAATCAAAATCAAAAGCTACTCTACAATGTAAAGAAAAAAGCAAATGGGTTTTCAAAAAAATTATCGTTACAGAGATTCAGAGAGCTTGTTTGCACATAGAGAAAGAGAAGGAAGGTGAGAGAGGGAGAGAGAATTGAAGGCGGTGTCATCCACGGGGCTGGGCCAATCTTCTTGGGCTTCTCTGTGTGTTTTAACTATTGTGAAAAGGCTCAACTCTAACAACAGGCCCAAATGGCCCAACTATAGGTTGTTCCACTTGGCCCACTTTCGTTAAAACCACAAAATGAATTACTAATTTTGTTCTTTTGTTCTTTTTTTTTTTTTTTGGGGGGGGGGGGGGTGGGGTGTGGGTGGGGGCTTGTTTTATGGCATATCCAGCATGATAGAAAATATGAATGTCTCTTTTTGTTTCAATGTTATCATTTTTTTTATATAAAAAAAATAGTCATTTAAAAAAAACATTTTTTAAAAATTATTTCATTTTTCTGTGTTTAATAGTAATTTTAAAAACAAGTTGTAAAATGTTTTTTTGGTGTTTGGTAGGCATAAAAAAAGAAATTATTAACATTCTTAGTATAATTCAAAACATGTATAACATTTATATGCGTACACCAACTAAAGTAATCAATATATTAATCAATATATTGAAAGAAAAGGTATGCATTTCATTTTCCAACTAAAATTTTGAAAGAAAGTTTATTGTTTTTTTTTTAATATAAAAAAAGTTTATTATTCTAATGCTGTAATAAATTTGTAAAATTTAATCAAATTTAGTTGTCCAATATTATTGTGTAGACTCCTACTGGTTAATCAAATTTACAGCCACGGGCGTTATTCATGATCTTCATCTTCATTTCCACGGGCGTTATTCATGGAAATGAAATCAATTGTTGTTTTAACTAGTAATCAATTGTAGTTTGTAGGCATCAAAAGGTTATGAGTCTATGATTCTAGTCACTTTATTTTGTTTATCATTTACAATTTTTAAGCTTATATATATATATATATAGAGAGAGAGAGAGAGAGAGAGAGAGATCTCGCCATTTTTTTTTTTTTTCATTTACAATTTTTACGCTTCATATCTCTCTTTGTCCAGCTATTTTTTCTTTTCTTTTTTTTTTCAATTTACAATGTTTGAAGTTAACTAATAATTAAATTCATACCAAG
Source organism: Quercus cerris (assembly GCA_963669245.1). Lineage (NCBI taxonomy): Eukaryota > Viridiplantae > Streptophyta > Magnoliopsida > Fagales > Fagaceae > Quercus > Quercus cerris. Next base: position 775,309 of record OY770008.1, on the reverse strand, counting down.
TGAGTGATAGAAAGAGTTACATGGCTAAACCCATATAGCTCTTGGCTTCGTGTCAATAATTTCACATATTAATATATTATTTTTTGGCATCTTTTATTTAGCATGGTGTGAAATATAGTTGTTTTTTGAAAAATTTTAGCGAAAAAAAAAGTAATACTTTTAAAAGGGTTTCTTATTGACCAAATATAGCTTTCATAAGACCTATTTTTCCCGATGTTACCAAATAAAGAAAAATCTATAAAACTCTTTTCACATAAGTTCTCCCATCAAAATAAACGGAGTATATAGCTACATTTGTTTCACCTCAAAATATAAAAGCCTTGTAATTCAGTGATATTTTTTCGATTTCTTTTATAAGGAGAAACAAAGTTTAAATCCTCTGCCTTAACTTTTTGTAATAATTATATAAAAAATTAATAAAATAACACACAATTTTACACCTCAATGAGTGTATTATGGACTAATTTTATCTATTAACTAGTTGTTAGCCCGTGCTCCACACGATTTTCTTTTTTGTTTTTTTTTTAAAAATTTTTATTTTGTAAATATTATAAGTAGATATGATTAAGAAAGTATGAATTTTTGTTAAACATAGAGTTTTATATTATTACTATTATTTTTTGTTGTTCTATTTTATGTTAAAAATTTTTAGAAAGTGTTTTTTTCTTACAGGTAATATTTGTTAGAAAGCTTTATCCTCCATGAAAGGATAAGTTGTAAATATCATAATGCATGAAATTATTATTTGTTAGTGGCCTTATTAAATAAAAGTCTATACCAAGGCCAATTCAAAATTTAATGTCTTAAAGCATTCTCATCAGCTCTCTCAAATATGCCAAATGCCAAATATTTGACATGTTTGACACACTTAATACAAAAACGGACCATCATCAGCTATGCTAAATGTTTCAAAATTTTGAATCATGCTACAGTACACTCTCAAATATGAAAGCGTACGGACAAGAATGCCAAATACTGTTTGGCTTATTTAATTCATTTTTTCTCTCTCCTCCTATCAGATGTCTCTCTCTCTCTCTCTCTCTCTCTCTCTCTCTCTCTCTCTCTCTCTCTCCATTTGGCATTCTCATCGCCGTTTGGCCACACCAATCTCACCATCACCGATCTCGCCACGCCGAGAAACAGACCGCCCAGGCTCACCACTGTTGCTTGTCGTGTGTCGTGGGTGAGATTTTCTCGCCATGGATGGTAGGCTTTGCTCGCCGTGGGTCTGGGTTTTGCCGTTGTGGGCATGGGTTTGTTGAATCGATGTTTGAGGCTTGGGTTTGAATGGGTTGTGGGTTGTGGGTCTTGGCCTTTTTTTTTTTTTTTTTTTTTTTTTGGCTGTGGTTTGATAGGTGGTTTGGGCAATGGGTGGGCTCGGATGGGCAGTGGTAGTGGTGTGCTATGGGCAGTGGTGGTGGTGTTATGCTGATTTTGGTGGTTTGGTTGATTTTGGATTTTAGCTATAGTGGTCGGTGGTAGTGGGTTGGTTGGTTGATTTTGGGTTTTGGTTATGGTTGTCGGCAGTGGTGTATTGTGGTTGTAGGGGTGGGCTACTATGGGCCGTGGTGGTGGTGTGGTGCTATGGGCAGTGGTGGTGGTGTGGTGCTATGGGCAGTGGTGGTGGTGGTGGTGGTGGTGCGGGCTGTGTAGTATATATTACTATTTGAATTTTTTTTAATGATATTTTAATGTGTTGTATATATTATTTTAATGTTTAGAATAGAATAATAGAACATATGATAAATGGCATGTTGTAAAATGATGTGCTAAAATGGTAAAGTAAGTTTTTGATGTGTCAAAATAGCATTTTTTTTTTAGAGAGCTGATGAGAATGCTCTAAGAAAGTATTAATTTTTGTTAACAGTACTCTTTATTATTTTAACGAGCTCTTTATTGACTATTATATTTTGTTATTCCATTTTAGGTTAAAATTTGTTAGAAAGTTATTTATTTATATGGGTAAAATTTGCAAGAAAATTTTATCCCATTTGAAAGGATGAGATGTAAACATCATAATGCGAAAAATTATTTGGTGCACTTGAGGATCAAGTTTTTTTTTTTTTTTTTTTTTGGGAGGGGGGGTGGGGGGGGAGAAGGGGTGGGTGTGTGCGCACCTGAGGATCAAGTTAATAGTGTTCAATGATTTTTTCTGCTCAAAGATATAAGGTATGTCAATATTGTACTAAAGATTGTTACAATTTGACTTAGAAATGAAATAATTTCTGGTATCAGTAAATATTGGTATACCAATTTGATATATATATATATACCTCAAATTAATACCAAGACGAATAATATTTTGGTCCGAGTTGACCACTTAATCAAAGCTGGCCATGAATAGAAAAAATAATTTCTGAACAACAATATTTTTTTTTTTTTTTTTTTTATGAATTAAACAACGATATTTAGTAATAGTAAATTTCAAAAGAGAGAGAGAGAGAGAGAGAGAGAGAGATATCTTTAGCTACAAAATGATCATTCAACTTGAAATTTCATATACAAATAAAACAATCTATAAAACACAAAACATCAGAACAAATCAAAGATCAAGACTATAATGAAATTGAGAGAGAGAGAGAGAGAGAGAGAGAGAGAGAGAACCTTTGACAGTAGAGATTAAAAACAAAATTGTCGTGGAAATTTTAAATGATCATTCAACCTGAATTTTCAAATATATGTACAAAGAAAGCTATCTATAAAATGCAAAGCATCAAAATAAATCAAATACCAAGATTATAGAAAAATTGAAATATGAGAGAGAGAGAGAGAGAGAGAGAGAGAGAGAGAGAGAGAGAGAGAGAGAGAGATTAGCTTTGATAATAGAGATCAAAAACTATATTGCAGTGGAAAAGAAAATTTTCCCATCACAAATACTAAACTTGTTGGTTATAACAAAGATAAAAGAGAACATACATAAACATGTAAATATGGAGAGAGAGAGAGAGAGAGAGAGAGAGAGAGAGAGAGAGAGAGAGAGAGAGAGAGAGAGTATTTATGATAAAGAGGTGTTGAGGGAGGAGAAAGGTTGGAGAAGAGGAAGGGACCTTGTATGTTTTTTAAGGGAATACTCATAAAAAAATCAATTTATTTTTTATAGTTTTTTCCCATTTGTTTATGGTAATTATAGGACCAACCAGTTTGGGTGTCAATGTTTGACCCAGCCCAAGAACACGGCACGAACACAACATGAGTTTTTACGGGTTAGGGTTGAACCTTAGCGGGTTTGTGTCATAAATGAGTTGACCCTTTACGACATAAAGAAAAGTGAGTAATTACAAAAATGAAAAGTGATATAATTGTAAATTAAAACTTTATAAACCATAGTCATTATCAATCTACTATTTGCACCAACTTTTTCAATATTGATGCTTAGCATTTGGCAACTCCTGTGGATGTTATATTTTTTTGTTGAACCATGTTATTTAGAATTTGGGTTGGAGTGTAAAGAACTTATTTCTAAATTGATATTATATTTTTGTTGAACTATATTATTTTGAATGTGGGTTAAAGACTTGAAGTATATGCATTACTTTTGGGTTATTAAGAACTTATTTCTATATGGATGTTATATTTAATATTAAGCAGGTTAAAATGGGTTGTGTTACATTCTTGTCAACCCAACACAACCCATTTATTAAACGTGTCAAGTGAGTTGAGTCATGTCAACCTCATTAATAGGTCAGGTTACGGTTGAAGAGCCATAATACACTTATTAAATGGATCGGGTTCGGGTTCTGGTTCGAGTTGAGGCATTTAGTCAAATACTTCCACCTCAACACGACACAAAACTAACATGCTAACCCAAATTGACACCCCTACCAATTGATTGCCATACAAAAAATTTATTGGCATACAATTAGTTTTTTTTTTTTTTTTCATTTATGAGTGACACATGGGAAATATATTAAATGTAGTGACACTTGTCAAAAGTGTTATACCATGGACAAATTGATGCTTGCCATGTGGCATAATTTTTCCATTCTCTCTCCATTTTCTATCCCCCACTTTTCCATTCATTTAACCAAACAGACCCTAAACTCTATAATGATATCCTATTAAATTCTATCATGTTATCTGGTCTAAATATATATATATATATATATATTGCAAATATGTGGATATACTTGCACATAGTCAAAAGTTTTTTATTATTATTTTATTTAATACAATATAGTACAAACTTATAGCGTTTGCTCTATAATAATTGCTCTTTATCATAAGGTCAAAACACCAATCAATTTTTTACGTAGATGGGATTCGAACTCCAAATCTCTTATTTGATGACCAAATGTTTTACCAATTGAACTAATGAAACCATCACATAGTCAAAAGTTGAGTTGTCAATTAATTGTCACTTAATTGTCAAATCATAATTTAGTCTTGGTTAGAGTTCTAGTCTTTGATAATATTTATTAGGCGTGAATGCACTTATAACGTTTGCTCTATAATAATTGCTCTTTATCATAAGATCAAAACACCAATCAATTTTTTACGTAGATGGGATTTGAGCTCCAAATCTCTTATTTGATGACCAAATGTTTTACCAATTGAACTAATAAAACCGTCACATAGTCAAAAGTTGAGTTGTCAAGTAATTGTCAAATCATAATTTAGTCTTGGTTAGAGTTCTAGTCTTTGATAATATTTACTGGGCGTAAATGCATTTTTAGTCCTTACATTTTGGTTTTTTTTTTCCATTTTGGTCCCTACATTTTCATTTTACCACTTTTAGTCCATAAACTAATTAACGCGTGATATTTAAGTCCTTACCGTCACCCAACTAACAGGAAAAGCTGACATGGTTAACGGCACATTAAAATAATAATTAAAAAATCTATTTTGGCATTAAAAAATGCCACATCAGCATCTAAATTAAAAAAAAAATTATTAATTTTAACTAAATGAAAAAAATTAAAAACAAATAATTGATCTAAGTGTGTCTTGAACAAGAACACAAACCCAGATCTAACACACAAACATAATTATTTGTCTCTCTTGGAGTCTTCTTTAAACTCAATCTTGAAATTTCTTCTTGGTTCTCATTCTAATGGCTCCCACGCCATCTTCAAAAGTAAATCAAGCCCACCTGACATAGATCAAAACACCACAATCCAAGCTTCGTTTGCATTACAACAATGCAAACAAACCAAACCCGTCTTCGAATCCAAACACACTGGCCAAAGAAACCCCACACCCACAAGAACACCCGGTCAAAGTAATCGCTTGGATCTGAGACTACCTAGATCAGAAAGAAAAACCCACTTCGGTTTTGAATGTTAATTCAAACAACCATTCCATAGATGGGGCTTCTCTTTCCGAAGACCAAGACCTTGATCTCTTCTAAAAGACGTTCGTGGAGTCAAGAATCCATAGCGCGAAGTTAGGAGAAAAATGCACCATTATGATGTACGGTCCAACGGGTTCGGGCAAGAGTCACACCATGTTCAAGTGCTCAAAGCAGCCGGGGATTGTGTATAGGTCTTTGAGGGATATTCTTGGTGGTGGTGAGGAAGAAAGCTAAATTTTTTGGGTTTATTTTGTGTTTGTTTCCTAAGAAAATATAGGTTTATGGGTTTGTTGGAGATTGGTTTGTTTACTGGGTTTATGGGTTTGATTTGTGAAAATCATGTGGATTAGTGATTTGCTGGAGAATTCGGTCTTGAATGGTTGTTTGTTGTTGTTGTGTTTTTTTTTTTTTTTTTTTTTTTTTTTTTTTTTTTTTTTTAATTTTAATTTATGGGTTTGTATTCTTAGAGCTAGGTTTGTGTTCTTATTATTTTTGTTCAAGGCACTCTCAGATCTCAATTCATGTTATTTTTTGTTTTTAATTTTTTTCATTTAATTAAAATTAATAAATTAATGTTTTTTTAATTTAGATGCTGATGTGGCATTTTTTAATGCCAAAATAGATTTTTTAATTATTAATTTAATGTGCTGTCAGCCACGTTAGTTTTTTCTGTTAGTTGGGTGATGGTAAGGATTTAAATGTCACACGTTAATTGGTTTAGGGATTAAAAGTGGTAAAATGAAAATGTAGGGACCAAAATGAAAAAAAAAAAAAAAAAAAAAAAAAGCCAAAATATAAGGACTAAAAGTGCATTTATGCCTATTTACTGATAGACCGCATTTTCTAGTGGTCATGAGCTCATTCTTAAGGCTTCGTTTGGGAGTTCATAAGAGAATGGAATGAAATTGAATGATCATAAGGGAATGGAAAGGAATGAAATGTATTTAAGTAAGAGAAAATAATGAAAAAGAGTGGAATGGAATGAAATTAAGTAACCTTGATTGAATGTTTTAAAATAAGGGAATGAGATGTAAGTAATCTTGTTTCGGAATAACATAGAGGGAATGGAATGAAATCATTTTATGACAATATTACTATTAGAACCCTATTTAAAAATAAATGGTTGAATATATAGGGGTATTTTGGGAGTTTTAGTAACAAATTCATTAAATTTAATTCCATTCTCTCCTATTTTTCCTAATTTTGGGGGAATGAAAATTTGTGGTTTTAAGGAAACAGAGAGGAATGAGTGTTTCCTCCTACCCATTCTATTCCCTCCCACTTAAACTCCTAAACAAGGGAATGAATTTTCCATTCTCTCAATTAAAACTCCAAAACAAGGAAAAGAAATAATATTCTAAAATTATTCTTTTCATTCATTTCCATTCCCTCCTTCCAAAAAAGGGCTAAGGGTTTGGGAGGTGAAGGTCGCAGGTTTGAATTGTGCAATGAGAAGCGCTTAAAAAATAACTCCATGCTTTCGACTCATGCTCACTAGTGTCCTCGATGGGGCTGTGTGCACAATTATAACTCATTTGGATCCCTTACTCCTATTGGCCCGAGCCTAGCTGGTAGAGTGTCATCATAATCATGCCCAAGTAGAAAATGCTAACTTAAGTCATCTCTTACCCTTTTTTTTTTCATAAAAGAAAAAATAGTCTAATCTGCAGAAGTGGATTAACAAATAGTAAAGTTTGCTAAACTCTAGTATCAAAGGTAGCATTAATTAGGACTGAAAATTAAACCAAACAAAACTGCTCGAATCAAATCTAATTTTTCCATTTCTTTCTTGGTTTGGTTTCAATTTGAATTTTTGAAAAATAAATTTTTTAAGTTTGGTCTCAAATTTAGAACATATTAATTCGAACCAAACCAAAATTGACCAACATGTATTAAATATTAACATGTACAAAATAGTTCAAGATTGTACCACTAGCCTTTATCTCAAGTTTTTTTTTTTTTTTTAAGAGAAATTTATCCCAAGTTTGAGTCGACAAAACTTAGGTACGTTTCCCAATTAAATTATCCATGTGTTCACTTAATCCACATAGGCATTAACAGTGTGAAACACCTAATGAGATGGTCATTTCAAAAAAAAAAAAAAAAACCACCCAACCAGTAGCACTATAACCATGAGAACCCAACCATCACACGACAGTGCCAAAACACCACACTGGCGGCATCAAAACCACCTCACCAGTGGCACCAAAACCATCATAAAGTTGGTTTTTTTTTTTTTTTTTTTTTTTTGACTACCACACCACGTTTTGTGCTGACAACATAATGAGCCCTAATAAACTCACATAATTTTTAGTTTTTTTTTTTTTTTTTTCCTTCCTCTCTTCTTGTCGTTTTGGGTTTCTCTTCTTATATCAAATTAAACCTACGTCGTTTTGGGTTTCTCTTGTTATATATCAAAACTACGTCCTTGTCGTCTTCTCTTCTCTCTTTCATTCACTTCAGCCGTTGTTGTTCTCCCAAGACAGACTCCTCTCTCTCTCTGTTCTCCACCTCTCTCTTTATTTTGGGTATGTTCTCTTTTTTACTTAATTCTGAGTTATTTGTTTGCTGAAAATACCTGATTTTGAGTATATCTTTCTTGTGTTTGCTTGGTGTTTGGTGCTGGCAAAACCAGACAAATTTCGATTTCTTTGTATTTCATTTATATTATACTATTGTCCCATATTGATTATTTGTGATAATGTTTATCAATAGCACTTTAAAGGTTGGGCCTTTTTTCTGTTTCTCTGCTTATTTGTGATATTTCAGCTAATATGTTTTCTGGGGTTTCTTACTTCTTTTATTATTATTGTCATTTGAAACAATGGAGCATGTATTTGTATAAATATCGTGTCTTGAACTTGTGTTTTATAGTTTGTTGCAATTGAGTGAGGTGCAGTGATGTGAGTCCTTGTTTGTTGCTCAGTTTATTTACTTTGATAGTGATGTTGTACTAATCAGTGATCACTATCTAAGTGAAAATAGTTTTGTTGGTTTGTTCTATAGGTAAAATTTAGTTACAGTTTCTTAGGTGTGGAACCTTAGATATCCCGATTAAATTCAACTGTGTGGTATTTAACTATTTATTTTTGAACCCCAAATATGCGATCTTGGAAGCTTTAACTATACACAAGGAACTGCATTGGCCAATAAGTCTTATGGTTGAATTTAATAGGAGAATTTAAGATAAAGCATCTAAAGAACTGTACTGAAGTTTTCTACTTGTTTGATTAGGTCCTAATCTGATGACTTGTCAAATGTTTAAAAAGATTTGTGTGTGTCTGTAATAACTCTCACTTTTTATATTATTTTCAGAAACTAAGCTGAGCAAATATTGACCTCCTTTTGTTATAATTGCAGTATTTAAAAAAAAAAAAAAAAAAAATCTAGGTCTGTAGCATCAGTTTGTTACGATGCCGAAAAAAACTTCTTCTAAAAAGGCTAGGCAAGTGCAAGAAAATAATAATGCTGTGGAAGAAGAAAAACCTTCTCCAGTGACAAATAAGAGTTCTTCCAAAAAGGCGAAGCAAGTGCAAGAACATAATAATGCTGTGGAAGAAGAAAATCCCTCTCTGGTGACAAAAAAGAGTTCTTCCAAAAAGGCTAAACAAATGCAAGAAAGTAATAATGCTGTGGAAGAAGAAAAACTCTCTTTGGTGCAGAAAAAGGCTGTTAGTGAAATCGATGAAATCTTTGCAGGAAAGAAAAGGAAGAAGTCTGAATCTGAAAAGACTGAAAAGCCTAATGAAGAAGCAACTGGAAATCCTAAGAAGACTAAGAAAAAGAAGAAGGATAAAGGTTCTAATGATAGCGAGTTCACTGAGCCACCTTCCCGGCCTAGAAAAAGAACAAATGATGGGTTTACTGTTTACACAGAAGAGGAGTTGGGTATTAATAAGTCTGATGCTGGATGTACCCCATTATGTCCATTTGATTGTTCCTGTTGTTTTTGAGGATACATGCAAAAATCTGTTGGGTGTAGTTGCTTCCTTTGATCCAGTGAATCTCTGAGATTTTCATGCATTCTTGTAACTTTTCATTTGCTGTTTCATTGCTATAATTAGAGCGTATTGGAGCACAGCTTTCTTTTGCCTTGTACACTAGAACTAGATTACATTACTTTTGATCCTATTCAATCAATTTTGAGCTTATGATTAAGTATGACTTCTTTGAATCCAAGATATAATCTTTGTAAGTTTCGAGGAAGAATTCAACGCTGTTAGAGCCATGTAGTCTATCTGTTAGTCAAACTAATTCTCTTACACTTTTTTTTTTTTTTGCTGAATATTCTATTACACATTTAAAGTAGAGCATTATATAATTATTACATTTCTGCAGTCCTGAATTCATAGTGATAATACAGATATAGATATGGATTTTCATATAACTCATTTACTCGGATCTTATAGTTTCATTTACTTGTGTGAATTGTGTGATGCACTCATTTTATTGCTTGGCATCCGAAAGCCTTTATTACATTCTTGCGAAGTTGATCTTGGAAATGTCTCGCGACAACTAATATATGCACTGTTGTACATTTGGCTGATACAGGGTTCAATATCATATACTTGTTATTATTGTTGTTGTTTGTAATTAAAATGGTAGTAGCTTAAATCTCTGTTTGGGTTATTGGATAATTTTCTATAAGAAAAAGACAGCCCCTGAATGAAAAGGGTTTCTGTACCAAATAAAAAAAGTGTTTAGGATTTTTTTTCCCTGGTATTTTTCGATATTCAAGGTGAATTTCTGTGCTGGGTTTTTTTATTTGGAATATGTAAGAAGCTTGTGACATATAGTTTTGGAAGCAAAGATGCAAGCTTGTAGTGGAGCTGCAGTGATGGGGTCTCTTCAACAGCCCATTTGGACCAAAGGGTCAAATTTGCTCCAAAAGGGTCTAGTGTTATTGGGTTTCCACAACAAGGAAGGCTCAATTTGATGAAACCCTGTAAATCTTCTAATGTTGAAGGAAGTTTGGTTACTGGGAGGCCGCCTTCTTCTGCCTCTGTTCCTGTGCCTGAAATTGGAGGTATCAACTTTACATTGATTGATTGGTTGTTTTTGTTGCCTTGAGTTCTTGTCTGGATGGTAGTGAATTCCTCATGTCTCAGTGCTTAGTGTCGCATTTTTTGCTCACATCTGGTCTGAAACCTTGAAAAGTGGAAGTTTTGTGCATTAGATATGACCTTTTATCTAGTCCCAAGTCCGGACAAATGAGGGTTGCGGTGGGTTTAAGGCCAGCATAAAATCTAGCTACTTTTCATGAATTGATCCTATATATACAGTAGTTGACCCTCGTTAGTCTCTTGAGGATCCATGGTTGACCCCAAAAGTTTTGGGACTAAGGGCTTTGTTGTTGTATTGGGATGGCAGTGACTTTATACTATCTTTTTCACATGGGAAGTATTTTCTTATGTATGTGCATGTGTTTTGAGTTGTTGGAAAGTGGCTCAAGCCCATTAAAATGCTTTGTTAGGTGTCAAGGTTTGGAATTTAAGTTTGTATTCATCTAACAGTGACATTATACCATCTGTAGAAGTAGTGTTTAGCGTGGACATTTCTTTGTCTTGATTGCTATTGGTATCTTCAATATGAGTTACTAATGATGTGTACTTATTTTTCTGTATCTTTTCCCAGTTTTATGTTACAAATGAGTATTCCTTTGTGATAGACTCAATATTCATGTCAGAAGAAGCATAAATTACTCAAGGCAGTTTGATGTTGGATACTATCTATATAACAGTGTTTTGGTTGAGTAATATATAATGAGAAATGACATCAGGATGGCGATATTACTGGCCCATCACAACCTTCATTCACCCCCTCACAATGCTAAGTTTAGAAACTGAGCTTAATTGTTTTGCCTTTTGCATTTCTATTTGTTTTGACTACTTTACGGTAGTTTTCAATTCTTATTCTTTTTCTTTAATCTTGTTTTATCACAGTCCAGAGAATTTGTATATTCTAATTTTCTGCTTGTTAAACATCTGCTTCTGCTTTGTCTGCATAGACAAGCGTAGTGGTCATTTTATTGCAATAACATTTGCAAACTCACCTGTAGAGCTTCCATAATTATTGCTTATTCTGGGTGTGATGTTAATTTCCATTACAATTTGTGCCATTGCTATGGCCATGAATCCTACAGAAATATCAGAATGAGTTACTTGTGTTATTGGAACTAATAAAAAAAAAAAAAAAGAGTAGTTATCTATGTTTTTGCTTTTGGGGAAAATGGAAGCAGTGTAGACTGTAGAACAATAAGCTTGATACCTTTTCTTACTCTCTTGTTATGCACACAAGGCATTCTTTTTGCATATAATCATATAAACAGATTAACGCTTATGACATTAAGTATCTCACCAATTGTCAGAAACAGGACTTCAAGGCTGATCTATTTTGCATGGAATTACTTGTTATGAAATGTAGGTAGTGGAAGTAGCTTTGTAGACTATGGTTTGACCGAAGCTGATCCTGAAGTACGCGGAATTATTGACAAGGAGAAGGAGCGGCAGTTCAGAAGCCTGGAGCTAATTGCCTCAGAGAATTTCACATATATTGTGTAAGGACATGAAAATCCGGTGGCTCGAACCCACTTAGAATAGTGAAATTTGTACGACCCAGCTAAGCCTAAATCAATAGATATTTGTAAAGAGAGTGGGGAAAAACAAGGGGGGCTTAGCCCGAGGATACAAACTGTGAAAGAATGAACGAAAGTCCAAGATTGAATATATAAAAAGCTCTTTACAAGCTCGCCCGAGGACGAAATTCTTATGCTAGGAGGTACACAGTTCTCTTTCTTTCTTTCTATCACTGTTCTTGCTCTAATCTCTGTCCTTTGATTATTTTTTTGGATCCCTTTATTTGGAAGTTCCATTTCTTTATATACTCCTATGCCTATTACATCCTAACCCTCCATCTCCACTCATCCAGACTCTCCTTAGGACACTTGTTCTCTTAAACTTTTATTGAAGGTGGTAAAAGAATTTGCTTAGTTGTGAATTCTACTATTCATGTCACTTTCTCATCAATACAGCTGATAAAGCTATTGTCAGTCATTTAATGCATGGCAGTAGGTGAGCTTTCACTGAAAATTTTCTTTACCTACCTTGACTCTTTCTAAACCCCATCCTCCTCATTCGGACTTTCAGGAAGTATTTTGTTTCTTCTCCTCCTATCCTCGGATAAATCCCATCTTCGGGCTTAGAATGCCTTTATAGTGATAATCACAACTCGTTGTATCCTTTCTCGGTCCTCAGGTCTCCACATGTAATCTCAAATTAATACCAAGAGGAATAATATTTTGGTCCAAGTTGACCACCTAATCAAAGCTGGCCATGAACAAGAAATAAAAATTTCTAAACAACAATAGTTTTTTTTTTTTATAATTTATTTATGAATTAAAAAATGAGAGTAATATTAAATTTCAAGAGAGAGAGATCTTTAGCTACAAAATGATCATTCAACTTGAAATTTCATATACAAATAAAACAATCTATAAAACATGAAACATTAGAACAAACCAAAGATCAAGACCATAATGAAATTGAAATGAGAGAGAGAGAGAGAGAGAGAGAGAGAGAGAGAGATTACCATTGACAGTAGAGATCAAAAACCAAATTGCAATGGAAAAGAAAATTTTCCCATAACAAATACTAAACTTGTTTGTTATAACTTGTTCCTCAAAAAAAAAAAAAAAAAAAAAAAAAAAAACTTGTTCGTTATAACAAAGATAATAGTGTACATACGTAAACATGTAAATATGGAGAGAGAGAGAGAGAGAGAGAGAGAGGTGTTGAGGGAAGGGAGAAGTTGGGGAAGAGGAGGGGACCTTGTATGTTTTTTGAGGGAATGCTCATAAAAAATCAATTTATTATTATTTTTTTCACTTTAATTTTATTATAGGACCAACCGGTTGTCAAACAGGCATACAATTATTATTATTATTATTTTGGTTTCCACTTGGAAACCTCCATGAATGCACACATTAGTGGAATTAAAAGCGAACATTTCTCTCTCTAAAAAAAAAAAGAAGTGAACATTTAAGGTTGAGTTTTTTATTATTTTCATTTATTAGTGACACATGGGAAATATATTAAATGTATTGACATGTCAAAAATGTTATATCATGGACAAATTATTGTTTGCCATGTGGCATTATTTTTTCATCTCCTCTCCATTTTCAATCCCCTACTTTTACATTCATTTAACCAAATGGACCCTAAACTCTATAATAATATCCTATCAAATTCTATCATGTTTTCTAGTCTAAAACATGGTTTTTTTTTTTTTTGGGGGCAAATATGTGGATATACTTGCACATAGTTAAAAGTTTTTTTTTAATAATTATTTTATTTAATACGATATAGTACCAACTTATAATGTTTGCTCTATGATAATTGTTTTTTATCATAAGGTCAATATATCAATCAATTTTTTACGTAGATGTGATTTGAACCCCAAATCTCTTATTTGATAACCAAATATTTTACTAGTTGAACTAATAATACCATCATATAGTCAAAAGTTGAGTTGTCAATTAATTATCAAATCGTAATTTAGTATTGATTAGAGTTCTAGTCTTGATAATATTTACTGATAGGCCACATTTTCTAGTGGTCATGGGCACATTCCTAAGGGTTTGGGAGGTGGAGGTCCCAGGTTTGAATTGTGCAATAGGAAGCGCATGGAAAATAACTCCAGGCTCTTAGCTCATGCTCACTAGCGTTCTCGATGGGGCTAGGTGTACAACTATAACTCATTCGGATCCCCTGCTCATACAAGTCCAAGCCTAGTGGGTAGAGTGTCAATATGTTCACGTCTAGGTAGAAGATGCTAACTCAAGTCACCTCCTACCCTTTTTTTTTTTTTTTTAAATCTAATTCGCAGAAGCGGATTAACAAATAGTAGAGTTTGTTGAACTCTAGTATTAGGACTGAAAATAAAACCAAACAAAACTGCTTGAATCAAATCTAATTTTTCCATTTCTTTCTTAGTTTGGTTTCAATTTGAATTTTTGAAAGATAATTTTTTTAAGTTTGGCCTCAAATTCAAAACATATTAATTTGAACCAAACTGAAACCTACCAATATGTGTTAAATATTAACATGTACAAAATAGTTCAAGAATGTACCTTTAGACTTTATTCCAGGTTTTTGTTTTTTTGAGAAATTTATCTCAAGCTGAGCAAAATTTAAGTACAGTATCTTAAGTTTCCTAATTAAATTATTCCATGTGTTCACTTAATTCACATAAGCATAACGGCATCAAACACCTAACATGATGGTCATTTAAAAAAAAAAAAAATAAATAACTCAACCACCTAACCAACAGCACTATAACCATGAGGACCCAACCATCACACGACAGTGCCAAAACACCACTCTGACGGCATCAAAAGCACCTCACCAATTGCACCAAAACCATCACGGTGTTTTTTTTTTTTTTTTTTTTTTTTAAATAATTTTTTCCCCTAATTTCTTTTAAAAATTTGACTACCATGTTATTGTTGAAAATTTGGATATCACTTATTACTGAAAAATGAAAATATTGTAGTAAAATAATTTTTAAATGTGTGAATAATGCCGTAAGACCCAAATTTATATTAAAATATGTGTTTGGATGACTTTTGTGGGTTCGTGAATAGTGTCATGAGACCCACATTTTTTCAGCAAAACGCACAAACGCAATGCTTCCCAAACATACACTTTAAGGGTGTGTTTGGATACCATTTATTTTGCTGAAATTGAAAAATTATTATTGAAAATACTATAAATAAATGTAAAAATTAGTTGAAATAGTACAGTGAAGCCTATAAATAGTGTAAAAAAATTGCAGTAGGGCCTATAAATAGTAGCAAAAATAGTGAAATAATTTTAATTTTTCATTTCAATCCAAACATACACTATACATTTTTTTCTTCTTGTCGTTTTGGGTTTCTCTTCTTATATTAAACTAAACCTACGTCGTTTTGGGTTTCTCTTGTTATATCAAACTACGTCTTTGTTGTCCTCTCTTCTCTCTTTCATTCACTTCAGCCGTTGTTGTTCTCCCAAGGCAGACTCTTCTCTCTCTCTCTGTGACGCGGACGCCGCTGCTTCTCCACCTCTCTCTTTATTTTGGGTATGTTCTCTTTTTTACTTAATTCTGAGTTATTTGTTTGCTGAAAATACCTGATTTTGAGTATATCTTTCTTGCGTTTGCTTGGTGTTTGGGTGCTGGCAAAACCAGACAATAATAATAAAAGAGAAGAACACTATTGAATTATGGACCTAAAATAGCAATGTTGCTGTGTTTCCAATGGAACTGCCCATGGTTCGAATCCCCTTTCCCCACTATCAAATCACCAAAAAAAAAAAAATTCCTGGCTTTCACATTCATGGTTTTAATGGACTTGGCGAAAGTTAAGATGAAAAATTAGTGTTCAAAGGGATTCTTGACTTCAATTAGTTCCCTAATGTGACTTAAAAAAAAAAAAAGGGACAGTGGATGATTTGCTTGATGCTTAACTTCCCTATATCTTCTATCAGCTTGCTGCTAACCTTAAATTTGTTTACGGTTATGTTTTTTTTATCATACCATAGATTACAGTAAGAACCCATTGTCAATTTGTTGACACGGTGCTTATGGTTTCTGTTGGTTCAAAAGCATTGCCATTGAGAAGACGCAGGACCTGTAACTTCGTGGAGGATAGTTTAATGGGTGAGGACAATCAATCATATAAACAGGGCAAAAGGAAAAAGGGCATGAACAGAAAGGCTAGCGGAGAAAGACATGGCTATGATGGGTACAATTCCAACAAAAATGCATCTGGAAAAATGAATGATGGATCCATGAAAGCCAGAAAATCCTCAGAGCATCATAATGCCTCGGTATCACAAACAACACATGTCAGGTATTATAGCATCTTTTATAACTTTGTCACCCTATTATTACTTATCTTTTGCTGGAAGAATGTCTGTGAAGTTTCAAGAATGGTGGTAGATGTATGGATTGTCTGACCTGACCTGATTTTGTAGGAAACAGGTTGACCCTGATATGGCAAAGTATTTCTTGGAAATTGCAAATCTTTTTGAAAGTAGTGAGGTAGACCTGGAAGAACGTTCAGTTATATGTGGTAATGCTCTCGAAGAAACCAGGGGAAAAGAACTTGAAGTTGCAACGGATTATATCATAAGCCACACTTTGCAAACCCTCCTTGAGGGCTGTGATGTGGACCACCTTTGTGGTTTTCTTCGAAGCTGTGCAAAGGACTTCCCTTATATTGCAATGGATAGATCTGGTTCTCATGTAGCTGAGACAGCTATTAAGTCTTTAGCTAAGCATCTTCAGGACAATGATGCCTACTCAGTTATTGAAGAGACTTTAACAATATTGTGCAAGGTATCAATGGGTTTCGGGTTTCTGTTGGCTCTGTGGAGTGTTTGAAGATGTCCATAGTGGAAATCAATGGTTTAAATGGGAAAAGTTCTAATGTCGAAAAATTAAAAATTGAAAGAGAAGCTTATAATTAAGATAATCTTGATTGGAATTATAAAATTGTTGTTCACTTTCTCTTCTTTTCATTTTTTTTCCCTATCAGGTCGTTGTAGCCAATCCTGTTGATTTGATGCGTTGCTGTTATGGATCTCATGTCCTTCGAAGTCTTCTTTGCCTTTGTAAAGGAGTAACAATAGATTCTATGGAGTTTCATGTCACAAAGTCATCAACAGTTCTTGCAGAACGATTAAATTTTAAAGCGTCTCAAAGGGATGGAAATGATTCACCACAACTTCAGCAGGGATTCCCAGATTTATTAAAGTTCCTTGTGTCAGGAATGTTGAATTGTACCAGAAAAGACATTATGACCCTGCAAGTTGATCAGTTTAGCAGTTTTGTTTTGCAGGCATGTTTCCAGTTTATTTTTTTTATAATTAATTTTTTGTTTGATAGGTTATCTTTTTAATTATTTCAAATGAAAAAAGTTTTGGTAATTTGATGAGTCAAATTTCATTTAATGAATTTATTTTTTCATATTCTTATAGTTGACTAGCCTGATTGGATAAGATGAATTAGATATACCATCTGAATGAAGATTAAGCTATCCTTTCTACCTTGAAAGTAATTTGGTTGATGAATCTAGATTTCTATACTTGAGCAACTTTATGAAGCTTCAAATTATTTTTTTAGATAAGATCTTATGTGCTTTATGGTATGCTGAAATAGAAGATTTATGTTTTATTTTTCCTTGACAGACAGCTCTGAAGTTATTGGTGGGAAATGATGAAGAGTTACTGCATGTAATTCTTATCCTTCTTGGCTGCACCAAGAAAGATTTTGTGGAAGGAAATTTCATAGAAATGGCTGTGGTGCGAGATGTTGTAGATTTGATGAAAGAAACTGCATTTAGCCATTTAATGGAGGTGAATGACTTATTGGATTGAAGCAAATGTGCATCTAACATATATTAATTGCAAGTAGCTTTTCATGATGAGTTGTGTCGTTGACTCTCTTAGCTTGTATTTCAATGCGCTAATAAATTGATCTTTTGAAATAAAAGCAATTAATGTAACACCATAAGTTAGTTCATTGTGATAACTTTACAGGTTGATGTGCAAATGCTATCCAATTATGCCACTATAACCATATGACTTACTGCGTGTGTATCTCCCTTGAGCAATTCATAAATGCAGTCACATTTCATGCATTCAAATTTGGCTTTTCTTTCTAATTGTTCATGATAGTAGCTTTTGCTAGTTTTAATTTTCATTGAACTGTATGTAACATTTGCAGGTGATTTTGGAAGTGGCTCCTGAAATCTTGTACAATGAAATATTCACAAAAATTTTCAAGAATTCATTGTTTGAACTTTCATCTCATCATTGTGGAAACTTTGTTGTTCAATCACTGATTTCTCATGCGAGACATCAAGATCAAGTATGTATCAAATTTTTTTTGACATAGACACTTATTCTCTTCAAAATATTCCTTCCTGTTTCAGATTTTCTATTGTAGAATGTTGATTAAGAAAATTTTAATTACCCAGTCCTAGTCCCAACATAGATATGTATTAGTTACATGCATTTAGTAGTTTAATTTAGTGGATTCTTAAAAAAAGGTTGTTTAAATTAGTTTCATTTATTTGTTTATGTTGGTGTTTTAACCTTGGCATATTTATTTTGCAACAAACTTATGCATTGTAACATCTTCTTGCAATTATTATTAATTTTTTTAACACGTCCTCATTTTGCTGTAAGATGGATTTGATTTGGGAGGAACTTGGTCCAAAATTTAAGGATCTTCTTGAAATGGGAAGATCAGGAGTTATTGCTTCACTCATTGCAGCAAGTCAAAGGCTTCATTGTTATGAACAAAAGGTTTATAACTCAATTTTCCTTTTTCTTCTTCTTTTCATATTTTTTACTCTGTTATTTTTAATTGAAATTCTGAACTAAATTTATATGTCAAGAAAATTCTCAACTTTCTTTTATCAAGATATTTGAATAAGATGGTTACTTATGATTATGATAACAGAAAGTAATGTCATAGCAGACATTTTCTTTCATTATTTTGGGTCTATTTTCCATGTCCTCAATCTGATCATGGTTGTTTCTCATTTTTTGTTTTGCAGTGTTGTCAGGCCCTTGCTGCTGCAGCATGTTCAGTAGATGAGGCTCCCAAATACATTGTTCCTAGAATACTATTCCTTGACAACTACTTCCGCAGTGAAACTAAGTCCCTTTGGACCTGGACTAGTGGTGTCAAAATGCACGTCATGGGTTCTCTAATTCTGCAGGCAGTATTTCGATATAAAAGTGTATGCAAACATTCTTGCATTTTTTATGGCTTCATAACTTGGTTTCTATAATTATGGCAACTCTGCATTATATGCTTACATTACATCATGGTTCTGCTCAAACAACTAAACTTTAAAACCTTCTTATTGAAAATGGCTATTTCCGTATTGTAGGTAGAAGCTGTCAAATTGTTTGAATCTGTTTATTGGGTCCATCTAAATTTGTAGTTTTGCTTTTGTTGGCTGCCAAGTCCTTTTCCTGTCTTAGGGGAAATATCTCCCTCATATGTGTTTTCCCCCCTTTCAGCACCACATAATTTTTTTGTTTCCCATTTTATTTATTTATTTTTTTGGATTGGTAACGTAAAATACTATTAAAAATCAAAGCCAACAAAAAATCAAAGTCAACCCAAGTACACTGGAAATGTACTATAAGGGCAAAATAATCAAGAACCAAAATTACAACGATTAAGTAAAACAGGAAGGGAAAAACAAGACAAAGACAGTAGAACTAAACTCGATTCAAGGAGAGTATGAAATAAAAAAGACTTAATCTCAAAACAGTTACTCTTGGCTGGCTTCCAACAGACTTTCTTAGGACCAAAACCCCGCATTGTTTCCCATATTGAAAGTCATGTTGAGCTTCTAGTGCTGTTATTGGTATTTTAAAAGAAGTTCCTTTCAATTAGAAGAGATTAGATTAACTTGACAACAAATGAGCTGTTCTTTAGTGTGCTTGTCATTGTTTTTATTCTGGCCAATAATCTCCCAACTCTTAGTCGTGATGGACAGACAAAATCAGTTGTATAGTGCTGATGCTGATCTTTTGTCTTTGGTAACTTCTATTGTGTGAGTTGTGGGGCTGTTTTGTTAGAATTAACCATAGCAAATGGGAAATTCATATTTATCTTTTTGTCAACTGTAATATCTAGGCCTTGCACCTTCTAATCATGTTGGGTTATATGATATTGCAGTAAGGTAATGACCCTATATATCAGGCATTGAAAAAAACAATATATTATATAAACTGTGATGACCATTTTATAGAGTTAAAAGATCAGATTATCTGGAATATCTTATATGGTTTGAAATTTTCAATAGAATCATATCTTTTAAAATGTTTCATATTTTAAACTACAAATGTATCACAAACCTCATGGTTGTTTGAGTGAGAAACAGGATAACTTTCTTCAGAAGTATTGTTGCCTGTTCTGAAGAGTGACTGCAATTATAATTCAACTTTTTTTCAATATGTCGAGCAATTTCAGCATAATATATTTAATTATAAAAGCACAACATATCTTGGGTCTGTTTCACAGGAATATATTCAGCCTTATATTTTGAGTATTACAATCATGGAAGCTGATCATGTACTTGAAGTAGCAAAAGATGCTGGGGGAGCACGTGTTATTGAAGCTTTTCTAAGTTCAGATGCTTCTGCAAAACTAAAGCGCAGATTGGTTGGAAAGTATGTCTTTTAACTGTATTGGAAGCTTGTATTTCTATCACAAAGTTCTTATTTTAACGAAGGTTATCTTTTTCAATGGAATTGCTTAGAAAAAATGATGACCTATGTGCTCTATTATCTAATTTGCCTCTGTATGTCACTCTGTGTTAATCATTGCATAGGCCAGTCTCAAGCTTCGACCATTGTTGAAATATGTTTAAAACCAAAAGCAGTAAAACAAGTGGAAGTACTTTATTGTTTGAAACCTCGGATTGAACTGTCTATGCTGTGCCACAAATACGGATTATGTTATTATCATGGGTGAATTGTAATATAGTGAGGACTAGTACTTTCAAATAAAAATTTGAACTTTATTAGTGAAATTTTATCAACTTGGCAATATGTCTTCATGTGAAAAGATTAGATATTACAAAGAAACAAGTATGACCATATGTAATAAAAATTTAGTAGACTTCAGTTGTAAGTAGTAAATCATTACCAAGGCTAAGATATTGCTTTTAAAAAAAACTCTTTTTTTTTTTTGTCTGTTTATTCTTTTTTTCCCCCTCCCCAATAAAATATATTAAATTAACTGTTACCCTAGACTAATTTAAAGATGCAGGGTAGTTTCACCATTGAAATTCAGTTGTTTCAAATTGAAGTTTATACTTATCTTCTCGCCACAACCAATTCGACCTGTGTTAAGGGTTGGAACCTTGGGGATAAAATGTGCTTTGATGACTTCAACTAATTGTAATGTTCTAGGACTCCATTGGTGGTGCCGGGGCATGCACATTTCCCCGCAATAATTGGTCACAGAGGCTAAGCATTGATAGAAACCAGTAGAAGGAAAGAAAATGTCTGTTGAGGCTGTAATTACTCATTACAGCACAACCTCTTATGTCTTTCTCCAGAAGAAAGCATAGTTCTGAATATTTGACAATTTGTAATATTAAGAACAAGGTTAAACTTAAAAAAATTAGACCTGCCTCATCCCACACTTGACAGCTGATATATTCTTGGAAACATCATCTTTGTTTCAATCACAATTCAATTTGGCCCTTGTCTTTATATTCCTTTGAACTATGATTTACCCTCTGGTTAACTCTTATTTCTGGAATTCAAATTGAAAAATGTTGGAAAACAATTTTAGTGCTTTCAATTTAATTTGCTACTGTATTTACTCTCCCCCACCCTCCTTTTTGGATGCTTGGTTTGTAGGCTTCGAGGCCATTTTGGAGAGCTTTCAATGCAGTCATCAGGTTCATATACTGTTGAGAAGTGTTTCACTGCTAGTAACATGTCACTAAGAGAGGCCATAGTATCTGAGTTGGTAACTGTGCAGAGTGAACTTTCCAAGACAAAGCAAGGCCCTCATCTCTTAAGAAAACTAGATGTTGACAGGTAAGCTTTTGGATATATTCATTGTTCAAGAAAAACTGATTCATAACTTACTGTTCTTGTAGAATTAGAAAACACAATACTAGAATTGCTTTGGCTTGTGCTAGTATCTCTATTTCATACTGGCAATTATGTTATAAGAAGGGAGAAACTTCTGTTACTTTTAATACAAGATTCTAGAATCATTTTCACTGAAATCAGATTTTGGCAGTAGCTTTTCTTTTTAAGCTATGGTATGTTGATATCTTTTGGCTTATAACAACAGATTTGCTTCCCGACCTGATCAGTGGAGGTCAAAACAAACATCAAAACAGTCAACTTACAAAGAGTTCTACACTACGTTTGGATCTAGTGAGGCCAGGTCGTCCAAAAATGATGGTTTTCTTGTTGATACCCCCAAGAACTCATCACACCCAAAAGACTTGAAGGAAATGAGGAAGGAGATTGACCATCACCTGTCTTCTGGTGTACCATTTTTGAGCATGTCAGGCTCTAAGCGCAAGCCAAAAAAAGCAGATCAGCGCAGTGGGAAATATCCAAAAAATTCAGTGGATGATGATATCACCAAGGCAAAAAAGAAAAAGTTGGACAAGAAAAAAGGTCATGGTGGGTCTGAGAATGCTGGAGCAGCAGTGAAAAAACAGAAGACATAAACACAAATCAAAAACTATGCCAGTATGACAAGAGGACACAGGAGAAACTGCAAGGATGCCCTGTTGAAAGCTTCCAAAAATATGTAGAAAACATGAAGATCGGTAAAATCTGCTTTTTGCTTTCAGCATTGTAAATTTTGACCTTAAGCTGTGTAGTTTATAACTTAAGTTGAGAAGGAACTGCTGAAAAGATAGCCTGGCTAAAGCCTTTGCAACTGAAGTTATAAACACGAAAGTGCAGGTTGGTTTACTTTGTGATTTTGATTTTTGTAAGATTAGTTGCAGACTAATAAGTAATTACAAGCTGATGGAGTAAGAGAGGAGGTTACTATAGCTGTTCAGTTTTAGTGTCATGCTTGTACTTTCAATTGAAAGAAACTTTTTATTGAGCTTTTTGGTTAAGACTGGAAGTTATGTGCCTTTACAGTTTACTAAACACAATTGGAAGTTATTCTACTTGAACATCCAATAACTATAAATATTCATTCAACACCAAAACTGAACAGCCTGTGTTAGCTAAAAAAAATGTGAATCCATTACAGAGTGCAATACACAAACACTGTTGTTGTCTGAGTAAAACGCTACCGCCCTACTTCTAACAAATGAAAAAGAAAATATTGTTGAGGATCTAGTATTCCTTGTTCTGTACTTCAGCTGCCATCAGATGGAGGAGTGGACCTGGAACAAAAACATGGCGTATAAGTCAGCTGTCGATGGCTAAAAGACTTGAAACTGTTGGTGGTAGAAATTACTTATTCTGTGTGGGATTTGAAGTAGATGGAGGTATCTTTCGAAAGCTCGAGTCCAGCTGCTTATCAGGAATCTTTCTTTTCCCTTGCAAGTCTTTAAGAGCTTGAGAAGATGATACTGAGAAGGAAGGTGGTTGTGTTAGTGGACGAGCATTTGCTTGGTACTCATTAGGCAAGAATGATAGTATGAGTGAAAGGGCCATAATGAGAGCTGCCAGTGCTCTAGACCAAGCCTTCATGGTTTCTTTCTGGTATCCCTGCTTGTTTAAACTGAGAGTGTTTGATTCTTTGCCTTATTGGTGAGGAAAGATGGCTTTCAAGCCTATGATTAAAGATATTATATAGGGAGTCTTCCTAAATCAAAAGTTGTAAAAATATAAGTGTAAAATAGGGATCTGAGGTCATTGGGATCATGTGCTCAATGTTGACTGTGCGTGTTACATGTTGGAACTCTGACTCTCAGATTTGTTGGAACAGTGCAATATCTTCAGAGGGTCATGTGATAAGGCACGTGATAGATAAATATATAATATTGGTGTTTTTTGGGGGGAGAGTTAAAAAGGGTTAATATTATAATGTTCTTAACAAGTGTTAGCAAGACATTGTTGGATCCATAGGTTAAAATAAAAATAATATGTTGGTAATGGTAACAGCTGTTGGGGGAAGTTAAGTGCAGCCGAAATGAAGTTTGAACTGTTTGACTGTTCCTATCCGGTTGCTCCTTGAGGGCCGAGGCATGTTACTTATGTATGAGTAGGACAGTATAAAGCTGTGTGAAAATTAACGCAAAGTTGGCAGTCTTTTCTTCAAGGGGAGGGGACTTTGGATTCTAATGTTTTGGCCAACGATGCCAACAACAAAGCTTTCTTTTTGGCCAATTTATGCACCGTCCCACTACCAACCTTTTTAGATGCTGAGCAATTGCGCCATGAATTTCTACAAACTTTCGTTTTATAATTTGATGATTCTATTTTTTTTTTATATATAAATAAAATAAACTGTACACTGGGAGAAAGGGGGCTAAGGATCGAATCATTCAGAATAGTATCAATTGAATACCACAAATAGATGACTGAAGTAATTAGGATAGGTCTACTTGTGGCGTGTCTGGATGTTAGGTTTTAGTTAATGTCTAGTCGGCCACTTCCACCTCAAAATGAGAAGTGTCTCAAGGAAGTCTCTATCGAATTTACATTTATTGCTTATTAGTCTATTGTCGAGTTTGTGCCAACTTAAGGCCTAAGGGAATGGAGAATTGTCATAACTTTCTCACTTAATGAAAAGATGTCAACCAACCCAACTAATAACTACCTATAAACAGTGGCGGAGCCACACACAAGGGTGAGGGGGCCAAGGCCCCCCCAAAATTTTAAAAAATTAATTTATAGTATGTATATTATTTACATTTTAAAAAATATAACATGTAAAAATTGAAGTTGGCCCTCCCAAATTTTGAGTCATTTCAATTGTGTTCTTAAAAGAAAGAGAAATTATATTAAAATCATATAATTTAAGAGGTTTAACAAATTAAGCTATGTAGAAAATGATACATTTTTGTATATGTCTAATAGAAGAAATGCATGACTTTTATATACTCATTAAAATTTAGAAGATGATAAATTCTCTTAGTAAATTAATTTATATATATGTGTGTGTGTAAAGGTTTGTCTTAATTAATATATTAGCATCACAACTTGGCCCCCCCGAATCAAAATTTTTGGCTCCGCCCCTGCCTATAAATACCCATCTCTATAATCACATAAGGGTAGATCCCACGTGTGAATTTATAAATGGGATTTGCGTTTATGTGTGAGGGAAGTGTAGTATACTAAGGTAACGTTTGGATATAGCTGATAAGCTGCTTGTCTGTGTCTACCTTTTTTTTTTTTTTTTGGAGAAGCACATTTCAGCTTTTCTAGTGGGTCTTGTGCATTGTTCACAGGACTCACAAACATCTTTTTTCAACAAAATTTTTATTAAAAATGGGTCTCACAATACTATTCACATATTTTAAAATTATTTTGCCATTTTCAGTTTTCAGCAAAATAAGCGGTATTCAAACACATCCAAAGTGTGTGTTTGGCAAAAATTATTTTTGCCAACTTATTTTACTATTCAGCTTATTTTTGGTATTATTCATAAGTCTAACTGCATTTTTTGATACTATTCATGAGTTCATTGTACTATTTCAGTTAAGTTTTACTTTTATTTACAATACTTTTAGTAAAATAAACGGATCTTAAATGGACAATAAGTGTACTTAATAATTTTTTGGGTCATTGTGAGAAGCATCAAATAGCCTACATCACATGCGTCAACTCGATAGCTAGCTAGCTCACCATACTAATGGGCAGCCTGACCCAATATTGTCAAGGCCTATGGGTTGCCGAGTAGCCCAATGAGGTAGGTCATGGGTTGATTTTTCTACCCATGGGCGCCTACTAGGCCGGCCAATTAACTTAGAATTTATAACAAAATAATTTCACCTAACCACTAGGATACTTAAAGTGGTTATGCTAAATTATACTTATTAAATATATATTTTGCTAGTAGCTTGGTAACGTTGAATATATTTTAAAAATAAATGTTTGGCATTTTATTTATTAAAAGATAGAAAAAGAAAAAACTATTTAAAACCTTAATAAAAAAAAAATTCTAAGTTGTTTACCATAAGAAATTAAATAAGTTTTAAACTCTTTGATTCTTTCCTTAAATTTTTTATTTATTTATTTATTTTTATAATTTTCTTGGAGAGAAAAGAAAAGAAAAGAAAGGAAAGCCCATTAAAAGAGTCCATGTAGCTCTTTTGGCTCAGTCCTTTAAAAACAAAATGGGCATTGGTTATGGGTTAGAGTTTTCCCTTCTGGTCCAGCCTAGCCTAGTCCATTGATTGGTCAATTACTGCCCGACCTTGGCTTACTAGGCTCATAGGTCAAGTATAAATGGGGTGAGTCGGCCTAGCCCATTGTTGACCCTTAGGTCATTGATATTCTTAATGGTATGGTGTGATTGGAACTTGGAAGGATAATAAACTTAGTGAATTCAATGGAATTTGTTTACCTAGTATAAGCTAGTAAAAAGGAGAGTATATAATTAAAATATAGGATTTAATAGCATATAAAGTGGATAGAGTTTTAAATAAGATTGTGATTGTATTTGTTAATATCTATTAGTTTCTTGACATGATGTATGACAAAAAAAAAAAAAGGTTTCTTGATATGATAATAAAGAATGATTATTGTGGGGCCCGTGGGCCTGATAGCCTCGGCCCATCGTGTAGCAGGCCCAAGGCCCATGCTGAGGAGCACAGACTATTCAGGGCTAAAGTGGGGAAAGCCTCTTTTCCCAATCCACGCTGAGGAACTTCTTATCCTCGGCCTGACAAAGATGATTTTCAGGAGAGACTAACTCCAAAGTAGGCTGTCACTCTCACATTTAATGCACTCAACTAACCCCCCCTGGCCGCATTAATGGGGAGGTAACCCCTTGGCAGGATAACGTTGATCAGAGTGAACCACTTGAGTACTGATAAGGTCTCTGATGGGACGAACGGCCAGAAGAAAGGCAAATAAATGATCAACAGATGGAAGAAGGAGATAGGAAGATGAAATCTATATAAGAAAAGCAAGTAAAGTAAAAAGAAGAAGGGGGGAAAAAAAGAGAAAACAACAAGGTCTCCTTGGCCATCCCCCTAGTTGTAAAGAAACTCTTAGTATTTTTTAAGGAAAGTTCATGTATGGTGATCGACGGCCAGCGCCTAAACCTTTAACCCATTCTCTATAAATTTATTGTTTGGGCTGGATTGGGCTGAAAACTCATTTATATTCAGGGTCAATCCAAATTGAGTCCCTACAATTATTATAGAGCAGTGACATAAAAGAGTAATTATTGAGTACTCTTGGAGTACCATAGATACGCATTCTCTCATTTTTCATAACTGTGAATCACAATAATTAAATTTATGGTTGGACCTACAATTCATGTAAAAGGAGAGATTACGTATTTATGATACTCCTAGAATATTCAATAATTTTTCGACATGAAATCGAAATTCTATCATTATCTAGATTAAAAAAAAAATTCAAAATTATTCACTCCATCCCTTATTATTGATATATTTAGTATATAATTTTTTTAAGAAAAATATAATTTATTGTATTATATTTTTAAATAAAAATATAAAAGTTTGCAAAACCACATTCTTTAATTGAAACTCAAATAAATTAGAAAGATCAAGTATGTATTGATTTAAAAAAAAACGATATTTTGAAAAAAAAAAAAGAACCAATAACTTGAGAGGAAATCCTTATTAATTTTTTTTTTTTTTAATTTTTAAATTTAGCTTTTTGAAAAACATAAAAGTTAAAATGTTGTATGTACTACTATATTATGAAAAAGAAAAAGAAAAAGAAAAAGAAAAAACAGAAAGCAACATCTGTATTAAATGTAGATTGTAGAATCTAGAAGGAAGCTAGCTATATAGCGGAAAGAAAGAAAAGTGAAGTTTCCAAAACTGTCCTAGCCAACGCGGAAGAAACGAGAGCTGGAGGGCAAAAACGTAATTAAGCCAAACAAAAAGGCAAAAAGTAAAACCCGTCTTCAACGCCATACCCACACCATACCTGAGAGGCTGAAAGAGAGAGAGAGAGAGAGAGAGAGAGAGAGAGCTCAATTTTGAGGTCAGAAAGCTTCTACTTCGGTTTTTGCTTTTGCTTTTGCTTTTGGTTTTTAGGAGAGAGGAGAGAGGAGAGAGGTCACTCACTGTAAAAACGAGTTTGGCCGGTCTGACTGAGTTGGCTCAATTATCAAGCAAAGCGTCACCCCAACCCAATCTCCAATTTCTCATTAGATCTCACTCCAGGTTATTTCTCAATTTTCTCATTTTATTTATTTAATTTGATTTTTTGATTTATGCTTTTAGAGTTGTTGTTGTTGATTTTTCATGTTTCTAATTTTTTTCTGTTTTTGTTTTTAATTTCATAGCTTTTATTTATTTTTTGCTTCGATCCGCATGTGTATTACAAGCGAAGACAAATATTTGTGAATTTTAAATTAAATTAAATGAACCTGAAAATTTGCGATTTTTAGCAATCTAACCTAAATTACTATTCCCTAAGACAAATTAAAGAGATTTGAGGGCTTTTTATGCCTGTTACTTCAATATTCTTAATCCTTACATGTTTTGCTAAACTGTTATATATATATATATATATGTAATCCTCTTCTGAGGAGCCTGGATATTACAATGTAATGATTGTCTCTTGGGTGATGTCCACACAAATGGCTGTAATTTATCCCCCCCCACCCCCCCCCAAAAAAAAAAAAAAAAAAAAATCTTTTTGCCAATGAACTCTGGGTCAAATGGGTGGAGGGCAGAGTCATGGGTTCAAAATCTATTCATTGCAAAATTAGTCCTTTGCAAAATTATATTGTTTCATTACAATCTCAGGTTTCTCTAGGGTCTTATAGAACCATCATAATCACAATAATTTCTAGTTCTATTGAACACACCAAACGATATGTAGTTTCTGCAGTCATTTTAGATTATGGAGTAAGGAGATTTTGAGGTCTTGTCTGGAAGATTAGTTTTCTAGTTATTTGTGAGTAGAGTGGGGCGAGTGCTCCTTACTCACGATATTTCTCCCTTGGCTTTTATATAGTTACCTATTCATCTCCTTTAAGACGCTCCCTTTTAGGAGGGGTGGATTTGATATATGGATGGAAAATTTGATGCATTTAAACTTTGCTCTGGGTTTTGAAGTGATAATGCTGTAAATTTGTAAATGGCCAAGACACTTCCTGCAAATAATGGATTCTAAACAATTTTATTGATACTGGCGGCGGTGGATGAGATACCATTTTAGTAAAATTCAATTATCTTTTCGCCGTTTTTAAAACTCATAATGATGAGGGGCATTTTATTGATACTTGATACAAAGCAGTATCCATATTGTTTTAGATGATGCTTCATATGGGCATTCATTTGGGACGTGTGTAAGGTTTGTGCTCCTATCCAGTCTGGGGGTCTAGCAATTCAAAATTTAAGACATTTTAATGAAGCGCTATTGGGAAAATAGTTGTGGAGATTTGGTTCTAAGAGAGAAGCCTTATGGAGAAGGGTTATAAGGGTTAAGTATGGAAGTGAGGAGGGAAGTTGGTGCTCAAATTTTATGGAAGACTATTAGTAGTGGCTCGTCTACTTTTTCTCTCCATATTTAGTTTGAGATTGGAGATGGGACTAGAGCGAAATTCTAGCATGATATCCAATGAGAGGATAATCCTTTGAGCGTGTGTTTTCCAGAATTATTCAGAATCAGTAGTGTTAAGAAGGCTTATGTGCCTGATCTCATGCAATTCCCTAATGGGTTTCTTTATTGGGACTTGGAGCTCTTGTGAGCAATTTAGGATTGGGAATTGGAATCTTTGTCTATTTTTTGGATGTTATATATGGAGTCTTGTTAAGGGGTATTGGTAAGGATAGGATGTGTTGGATTCTTGCTAAGAGTAGGGGCTTTGAGGCGAGTAGTTATTATCAGGCTATGTTGGGTGTATGTATTCAGTTCTTCCCTTGGAGAAGTATTTGGAAGCAAAAGGTTCCTTACAGAGTCACATTTTTTGTTTGGACTGCAGTTTTGGGAACTATTTTGACTATTGATAATTTACGTAAGAGGAAGGTGGTGATTTTGGATTGGTGTTATATGTGCAAAAGTAAGGGAGAGTCGGTAGATCAATTTTTATTACATTGTCCTATTGTTTTTGAGTTGTGTTCTATGGTGTTCACCTTGTTTGGTATATACTGGGCAATGCCAAAAATTGTGGTTGAGCTCCTAGCATGTTCGCAAGGAAATTTTGGTCACCATCATATTGGTGTTATCTGGATAGCTATCCCTCATTGTTTGATGTGGTGCGTTTGGTAGGAGAGAAACAACCGGTATTTTGACATTAGCTGACTTAAAACTTCTCTTTTTTAAAACACTATCGGATTGGATGTCTATCGTAGGAAGTCATTCTATTTTTTTGGTTTATGATTTGATGGATGCTTGTAATTTGTGTATTTGATTGTTTTGGTCCCCTGTTGTATACTTCCTGTATACTTGGGTGACTCCTTTTTGTAACTTTGAATAAAATTTTCTTTACTTATAAAAAAAAAAAGTTTGCATTCATTCATTCAGCTAAATCTGTAAATCCACCATAGCATTTCAGTCTTCACTTTGAGGGATTTCATTTATTTTTATTTTAACTGCATGGATATGTGAGAAGAACATCTTTGTAGAGAGGACTAGTCTGCAATTTCTGCACTAGTTTTATGCCATGTCAGAAATGCCAACATGCATAGTGGTGGAAATTGTTGTGTGGAAAGCATCCTGTGTTTTATCAAAACTTGATATATGTCTTCTCATATCCATTATAGAATCAACATTGTTATTTTGGTTATTTCCATAAATATGCTGTTGTCTCAATTGCTTTCCTTCATTTTACATCTACTTAGACTTTACTTAAATTCTTTTTGGGTTTCATTTAATATCATTTACTGTTTCAGAAATTATGGGCTGCATATTCTTTTTCAACAATTTGATTTGTTTTCTCATTTTATTAGTTTTTTCTTTAACCTTTACAGAGGTTTATAGTATTAAAATATTTGAATGTATTTTTTTGTAATGATCTAATTATTGCCTTCATCTTCTATTCTGCTTTTCAGGAACACAGTAATTTTTGTATAGGAAGAAAGGATTGGATAGGGCTTGATTTACTAGTTTCATAATTTATTAGATGGCAGAGAAGTCGTGCATCAAGCGCCTTCAGAAGGAATATAGAGCACTTTGTAAAGTATGTCTTCTTTTGTTACATTAATTTTTTATTTAACTATTTTTTTCAGAGGCTTATAATACGTGAATCTTTACTGGGAGTAACTTATCAAAAGAATGTTGTCTCTCAGTAATATACTATTTTCAGCTTAATTCTGGCTTGAGCAAGTTGGATCACCCATGTCTCAAATGTGTTTTGGCCTGGTGGTGATCCACACCATGGAGTAGATGCCATATGTTGAAATCCTATTGTTTGCCTTAAAATTGAACAAGAAAGAATTAAAGATATCCTGATTAATTTAAGATCATCTGTCAGACCTTTGATTTGTCTTCCTTCCTGGACTGGATCTTCTTGGATGATAAATGTGCATTAAATAATGCATATGATGGCCTTTTTTTTTTTGGCTTTGCTGGAACTAATTACATATGACGTTTAGACAATGCTGATTGTGTTTCCTTTGAACTTGTAGGAACCAGTTTCCCATGTTGTGGCCCGTCCTTCCCCAAATGACATTCTTGAGTGGCGTAAGTGTATCCAAATTTTTATCTTCTTCTGCAGAATATTGTTAAACCCTCAATGTTATAAATTGAAAATGATTTCTCTAAAAATAATTGGACTCTGCTACCGCATTTTTTTTTTCTCTTTATGCATATGAGATAAAGAGTTATTTAGACATTTAGGCATTTTGTGTAACGACCCCGCCTCAATTGTGTAGATATTGTTCTCTTTGGGGATGAGATAAAGAGTTATTTAGACATTTAGGCATTTTGTGTAACGATCCCGCCTCAATTGTGTAGATATTGTTCTCTTTGGGGCCCATACCCCTCACAGTTTTGTTCTCCCCCAAAGCACATAGCAGTGGGGGGAAAATGCCTCTACACATTAAAGAGAGGTCACTTCTTATAAACACATCCCCGTGTGCTTCCCTAGGCGATGTGGGATTCCAGATTGCAAGACTCCCTTTTGGGTCTCTACATCTTGGTTGATGCTATAGTAGATAAGAAAAATGAACTGTGAGATTATTGGTCATATTTTCCAAATTTTTTTTGTCAATATGTTTATAAAGAACTTCACTCATTGGTGGCCAATGGCACTAACCTCGACCTCATGTGAGGTTGAAGAGTCATTGCTTAACATATCAAGCATTTTGCATGGTAAACATTTACAATGTGTTTGGATGAGAGTATAGGGAAAGGGTAACCATTCCCCTCCCCTCTCCTCTCCCTCCAAACTTCCAAACTTCCAAACACACTTTACTGTTAGTGTTCAGTTCAATTTCACCCAGGTTTATTGCATGTGCTGACATGTGATGCTTCTTTGTGCATAAGATGGGGTCATATATCTACATGATATTCCTTATCTCCTGATCTTGATTTTGTCTTTCTGCTCTCTCAGCTACTTAAGTATCATTATTTTGGTTGGACATTCTTAATTTTGACTTTATGTTCCAGATTATGTGTTGGAGGGAAGTGAAGGAACACCTTTTGCAGGTTTGTTATCAGTGTGTAGTATTAGTTACTGAACGTATTTTGTCCTATCTCTTTTGTTTGTCCTGATCATATAGTATTCTGAGACTCGTTTATCTAATTTTGTTACTGGATAAGGTGGATATTACTATGGAAAGATCAAGTTTCCTTCAGAATATCCCTATAAACCTCCTGGAATTAGGTAATAATCTATTTTTCAGCTGCCAGACTTTTCTAATAAATCTCTTACTTGCAAAAGCAGTATTTGGATTTGTTAATGCATTTATTTTTGTCACTTCTAATTTTGATTCACATTTTCCTGCCTTGTAGCATGACCACTCCTAATGGACGATTCATGACACAAAAGAAAATCTGCTTATCTATGAGTGATTGTAAGTTTTTCAGGTTACTAGTTGAAGAAAACCATTTCTTATCTTTGACAACTGATTTTATGTTTGACTTGACTTTTTTATTTGCAGTTCATCCTGAAAGTTGGAATCCGATGTGGTCTGTATCAAGGTAGGACAGATTCTAGTTCTGAAGTACTCTTTTTTTTTTGTAGGTGTTTTATATTACATTCTGTTATTTGCATACTGACAAGTTGTTTTTTAAAGGAATAGTTTTAGTACTTTTTTAGTCTTTCACTAAAATTTT
Organism: Quercus cerris; assembly: GCA_963669245.1. NCBI lineage: Eukaryota > Viridiplantae > Streptophyta > Magnoliopsida > Fagales > Fagaceae > Quercus > Quercus cerris. The sequence goes on along the minus strand of OY770008.1, from coordinate 742,075 downwards.
TCTTCCTCATGGATGCAGCATACTCACAGGGCTTCTTTCATTCATGGTGAGTTATTGTGACCCTTTCATATTCTAGTTTCATGAACAGTAGCTCACATTTCAGCAGTTTGGATAGTGGGCACCTTCTGATTTTGTCTTTGTTTGCAATTTTTTACAAACAATTGTTTGTAAAAATGCAATTGTACTAATGCTGACCTGATTAGTTTATGAGGATCCATAGTAGACCTTGGTTTTGGGACTAAGGCTTAGTTGGATTGAGTTGAAATTGAAATCCACTCTTTCAAGAAATGTGAATTTTTCTTTTATGGGCTCAAAGATTGACAGCAACTTTTATTGGCATATACTTGAAGCATGTCTGAAGTTCTTATTGATTCTTAAAATGTGCTAATGTGAGGATACATTTCCCTCCTGCAGATGGACAACAGTCCTACCACTGGCAGTGTGAACACTACTGTTGCTGAGAAGCAACGTCTAGCAAAGGCCTCCCTTGCTTTCAATTGTAAGAAGTAAGTACATTGCATCATCAAGACAGGATTTTGTCATTTTTTCTCCAGTTCTAAGTTGAACCTGTAAGTGGTTTTTTACGTCCATTTTATGCATATACTGGTGCCCATTCTTGCCCATGACATATGGATGAATGGCCTATGAGTTATATCTATCCGTGTGTGTGTGTGTGTGTGTGTGGCTCATTACCAGATGTCTAAATATGTTCCTGTTATCTCTTTCCAAAGGTCTTGTTGACTAATATTCAACTTTAGCTATGGTAAAAGTGTTTTGCTTTGACTTATTAACTTTGTTTACTTGAAAGGCCTGAATCCATGCGATAGAAGTGATGAATAGAATTTGGCTTTGTAGAACCCCTGCCACAATTTTTTTAAGATTTAATATTAAATTTCTTTACCTTTTACCTGCTTTCAGACACAAACAAATCCTTTTTATCTGTATGGTCGGTTGTTGCAATTGTCACCTTACATCATTTCTTACTTTTCAACTGTGTTCAGCATCTATATGGTAGTTTCAATCTTAAATTCTAACTGGATCTGACTTTCGTAATCACAACAGTGCAACATTCAGGAAATTGTTTCCCGAGTATGTGGAGAAGTATAACCAGCAGTTGCTTTCTGAGAAGCTTGCTGCAGAGCAGGTGTCACCAGAGCCGTCCCAAGTAGAAAATTCCTCACTCATGTTGGAAAGAGTTCCCAAATCTGTGGGAAATGATGTAAAAAGAGTAGATGCAGTGCAAGATAGGAGGAAAGCCAAGGAGGAGTCATTCCCTACTTGGATGATGTTCTTGCTCGTTTCCATCTTTGGCATCGTAATGGCACTGCCCTTGCTTCAACTTTGATATCTAGGCAACAAAAAATATATTCATAGGATCACTGAACATACAGGCATTTGGAAGTCAAGGGATGCATTCTAAATGCTTCTTAAGTTTGTCAAGTGTCTAACATAATTTTTGTATAGGGTTGATGCTGAGGGGGTTCAGTTGGATCTCCCTCTTGTTGATGTTTTCTCCTTTAAGTCAATGTTGGCTGTTTGGTAGTCGATGTTCAAACATTTACATGCCTGTGATGTTCTCTTATTGTAGTCAGTTTTGTGTTTGGCACTCTTATTTTTTTTCTGTTTCTTCTTTTCTTCAATTCTCTCTATACTCCTATTTGGACTGCCTACACTGAAATCTTACAGCCTGGAGGTGGTGATTTTCTGTTGCTACTTTGCACGAATTCTTGTGCTAATCAAAACTATTTACCCATTAGACCATTTATGATGGCTTTAGATCTCTGCAGCTCCATCTCATTTAGAGATTGATTACCCATTAACGTGTTCCTTGCTGCCGTTGATGCCAAGGCCTGTGCCCGTTTGGAAGACAGTTGGAGAACCATTTGCAGATGTGTTCATGGGATTCTTAATGGCTTAACAATAGGGATGGCCAACAGGGTGGGGTGGGGTGGCGTTGAATCATGGTTCTCCCATTTGTGCCATCTCTCATCTCTTCAGGGGTAGGAGTGGAGTAGGCTGGGGAAGGATCAAATTGACTTGGTTTTGCTATCTTTAATGAAAGGGAAGGGTCACTGTGAGAGTGTTCTAAGAGAGTGTTAAAGTTTTTTTTGGGATGGTCAGATAATGTATATTTATATAGATATAGAATAAAACATATCTTAAAGTGTTGATACTTTATTCTATTCTAGATGTCCCAAAGGGTAATTCTCTTTGAAAAATCAACAAAAACAAAAAAATTTCTGTGATTCCATGATATCTAATTTATATATTACTAAAAGCTGAAGTGTAGCATTTAATGTTGCTATGCTCAGGTTGAGTCATATCAGCTGTCATGTCATTATAATTAGTTTTCCTGAATTTGTCTTACAATTTAAGGCTGTGTTTGTTTCGTGTAAAATGTTTTCCGGAAAATATGTATTTTCCGGAAATGCTATTTTCTGAAAAAGAAAAATATTTTGAAGTGTTTGGGTGAATTATGAAAATTATTGTGGAAAATATTTTCATGTGTTTGGATGTGTTAGGAAAATGCTATTTTCCGGAAAATTTTTCACATTTTCCGGCAACAACAATAACACCAAGAACAACAACAAAAAAAAATTCCGGCAATAACAACAACAAATTCCGGCTTTGGCGACAACAACAACACCAACGACAACAATAACAAAAAATTTCGGCAATCACAACAACAACACCAACAACAACAAAAAAATTCCGGCGATCGAAGGCGACAACAACAACAATCAAACTTTAAACAAACAAAAGTCTGGGTCTGGGTCTGGGTCGTGGGTCGTGGGTCGCCGGCAGAGGCGAGCTCGAGCGGAGGCGAGATCGCGGGCAGAGGCGAGCTCGAGCGGAGGCGAGATCGAGCGAAGGCGACGCGGTGCTTGGTGTGGATCGGAGCTCGGATCGAAGGCGATCGTCGGCGATCGAAGGCGAGATCGAGCGAAGGCGACGCGGTGCTTGGTGTGGATCGGAGCTCGGATCGAAGGCGATCGAAGGCGACGCGGTGCTTGGACCGGATCGGACGTCTGAACTTGCTGCTGTGCTTGGAGCTTGGAGCTTGGACCGGATCGGAGTACTGCTGTGTGAGAGAGAGCTTGGAGATGTGTTGCTGTGTAAGAGAGAGCTTGGAGAGTTGAGAGAGTTTTTTTCCGGAAATTGATTGAAGGTAAAATGGAAGGTGAAATTGATTTCCACCGGTTGAGGGCTTATTTTCGGTCAAAGCGTAAATTGATTTCCGTTGACCCAATTTTCCTAGGCAGCCAAACACATCAATTTTACGGAAATTGATTTCCGGAAGTAGTTTGAAGTTGAAACAAACACAGCCTAAAATAAGTTTTCTTAAATTTAAAAATACTAATAAAAAGAAAATAATTCTCAACCCTTTGTCTTCCACCGTTACAATTTTAGATGACAACCCTTTGTCTTCAACGGTTACAATTTTAGACGGTAACCCTTTGTGTTTCACGGTTACAATTTTAAATAGCAACCCTCTGTGTTCAATAGTTATAATCTCAAACGGTAACCTTTCAACTTCTTAACACTAGACTTTGGCTTTCTAACTCTTTCATCTCTTCCTCTCCTCACACTATATTAATAATGAAAAGCTGGATGATTCAGTTTTGGTATCTCTAAATCTCAGTTGCTCTTGACCTCTATTCTTGTAGTTGCCTGCATAATAGTTCAATGTAAGGATTAGATTAATAGTGCTTTTTCTTTTTAATTGAATTTTTTTTTTTTTAAATTTTGTTAATACCTCTTTTGTGTAATGGGTCATATATGAGTTTATATGTATTTAGATTGGGTATTTGTATTGATAGATGATTGTTTGTTTCTATGTTTAATTTTTTTTTTTTTTTTTTTCAAATGTTTGAGACAGTAACATTATTGGTTTATATTGTGTAATCCGTGTGATAGAGTTTTTGGAGTATCCGTGTGATAGATTTTTAGTAGGTAGAAAATTGAATGATAGAGTTTTAGTGCTATCGTGCCTGCAGAAATTCAATTAAATGATGTAATCCGTGCCTAAAGAAATTCAATTTGCTAACTACTAAAATACCTTAGCAAATTGAATTATAGAGTTTAAAATTCAATACTATACTCAGAACACGATACTTCCCCTTTTTTCTTGGTCTCCTCATTTAAGTGAATCTCTGCTTCATTATTGAAATCGATTTAAAATTCCTTCTATTAGCTTTGATTGTACTCTTGTCTATATCATAAAAGACTGTTTTTTTTATATAATCTTTTTATGGTAATTATCGTCATTTTTGTTGTAGTTGAATCAAAATAAGATTAAGCTAGATCTGCATAATTAATAGTTGTTGCATCTTCATCATTATCACAAGTTTAAGATAGAGATTACCCTTATCAATAGCTGTTGCGTCTTTTTCATTGCCAAACTTGATCATCTTGACAAACCTTTTATTTATTTGATTGTACCACATGTATTTATTTACTTTTGGATTCTATTTGATTGTAAGATTTTTATGTCTTTTGATATAAATTAAATAGCTGGTATGCTAGCCAAACCACTTGCTTCTTCAGTTTTTTTTTTTTTTTTTTTTAAATCTTTTACTTTGCCTCCAACACTATCGTAATTGGTTGTCTCTTTAAAGGCATTTTCTATCTCCATCGCTATATATATATTGTTTTGTAGGATCCAAGCAAGAAAGAGTTTAAGATACTTGCTATGTTATTCTCTCAAATTTTTTACAACATGAACAACTTGCGGTATTGAAGTAATTACATAATATTTTATATCAATAGTTGTTTGACAACTTTAGAATATGAAAAGTTTTGGGTTAAGTGGGTAACAACTTTAATCTTGTTAATTTTTGCTTTCTAAATTACTAATAGTAATTTATCATGTTAAATTGGTAGTTTATTTGTATATTAATTAGATACAATGTTGTAATGTTTTTTTCTTCTTTTAATTTGTGAGGTTTAATTCAAATAATTTTGAATAAGTTCTCTGAAATCAAATTCGATAAAAAAGAAATTTTGTTAGGGACTCTGTAAGGTTAAGGGAAGCTTGAAGTTAATATAAGTTTTGGCCTTATATAATATACTTATATTGTGAGCTTTAGTGGCTGCAAGTAGTATTGTAGTAACTTAGATATGAAACTCTAGATACAACACAAAACAGCTAAGGATAATGACATTTACTAATATTTGTCTTTTAATTTAAATGGAATTTTGCATAACTGCTTTGCATTCATTATATTTCATTTTCAGTAATTTTCAAAGGGTTAGCAACTAGTTTAAATTAATAGGACAATTTTGAAAAATTGTACTTTTTTAGCTTATAGATGAGTCCAAATATTCTGTTCCACAGTTCCTACTCTACTATATACTCCACAAATAAAAACATGTTTTATGTCTATCTAATTTATTAAATGCTAAATTTATGTCTTATAGACAACACAATAAATAATGTTCTCTTTAGAAGTTAGATTTTCTAAATAGGATCAACAATTTGGAATGTGTACACATACACACATCTGAGATGGGGTGAGGTTGTCCCTTCTTTGGGGCGGATGAGGTGGGATGTGACATTTTTATTATGCTTACTTCCATACTATCTGTAAAAGGCCTTGGATGCCCTAATATTAATTAATCATAAACATTTTTTAATGAATAATTCTTAACATTGAATGATGAAGAAAAAAAAAAAAAAAAAAAACTGAAAGAAATTACGACAGAGGGAGATTGATTCCATCTCTTTTAAGTTTGTCAAGCAAAAATCAAGGATAAAGGTGATGGAGATCTTTATTTCACAATTACTCAAAAGAGTACATCTAGTTCTATTATGGGCAACAAAGTTTGTTACAGTCCAATCAATAGGATTTTAAATAGACATAGTCCTAGCAATAATATTTACAATGGACCAATGAGGAGAATTCACAAAGCTTTGAAGTGGTTAGATCACAAATGGAGCATCTCCTTCACAAATTACATGGGTGATACCCGATTCTATTGCCTTTTTTGCTCCTAGAAGAGTTAGCGTATGCACCACCCACCTGTTAGGTGGGATGTCACCTTCTCAAGTGTAGAACAGGATTTCTAACTATTATTAAAAAAAAAAAAAATAGATATCTTATGCTATCGACACATCTTGGTCTTCTATTATTTTTTCTCACACAAAGAAGATTTTCTTTTATGGTTCCTACTATCTACTGCAATATATGCCTTCTTATTACTGATCGTTGCGTCAAAGTTCACTTTCACAAGAGAGAGATAGGGGATCCCATGAATTGCATCTAGAGACCTCCTCATTTACCAAAATCCCAAGACATTAAGTGATCATACTATATTTTATTATTTTGACGAATTAGGCACAAAAGATCTATTACTTCCCTCTAAGATTGCTTTAGGACGTTGTTTCTTGTCAATCATATTATGTCACATTATACTACCATAAATAATATGAATTTCATTGTTTCTTCCTTTGGAACACTCAACTTTTCTTTTGGTTGGATCATAGATATAATCCAATCTTTATTTATTTATTTACTTATTTTTTTGAGAAGACAGATATAACCCAATTACTAATGAAAGTTTATTTTATTTTAAATTTTTTTATCGCAACTGTCAGTAATGGAGTCAAAATGCGTATAAAAAAAAAATCTAATAGGCCATGGGGAGTCACTCCAAATAAGTTTTGTTATTAGGCAATGCATTTATATTTAGTGTCTTTTTAGCAAAAATTATTTTTGTCAATTTATTTTACTATTTAGCTTATTTTTGCTATTATTCATGGGTTCTACTGTACTTTTTGGTATTATTCATAATACTATTTTAACCCATTTTTACTTTTATTTACAGTACTTTCAGCAAAATAAGCGGATCCCAAATACTTATTCAAGGATTTCTTCCTCAACCTCATAATACACTTTTTTTTCCCTTTTTTTTTTTTAGATTATAGACTTAGTTTGGACTATTTGTCCATGCCAAATTATTCTCCACAATAATAGTTTGTCTTTCTTTTAAGAATATTAAGTATTTTTAACACACACACAAAGAGGGGAGAAAGATCTTAAAAAAAAAAAGTTTGTCTTTCTTGAATTTTAAGCTTCTAAAGATTTTTCCGTGGGTAGTTAGTTCAATTAGTAAAGTATTTGATGATTGAACAAGAGATTTGGGGTTCAATCCCTGCTTACACCAAAAACTGATTAGTATCTTGGTCCTGTAGGTTTGAACTCTCTCCAAAAAAAATAAAAAATAAAAAGATTTTTCCATTCTTTGCCCTTGAGCGGAGGGTTGTTCTCAAGTCCTCTATCCAAGCAAAGCGCATTTATGCTTTGCTTTCATTCTTTTTTTGAGGTTGTCCTTTTTTATGTAATCAATTCTTTATTTGAGGAGCTTTATTTAGTTCCCTGTTCCAGTTTATTGATGATTGATTCCATTGATATTTAGTGGCATAGGCTATGAGAAGAAAGAATTTGATTTATTCTTGAAAATTTTATGATCATTTTGAATTGAATATTGTACCATTGTCTTAAAAGACATTATCATTAGCAAACCATGTTACACTGTCTCTTCTAGGGAAATCATTGTATAGGGGTTGTAGTTGTGGTATGAATGATATTGTTTACTGTTTTTGACTCATTTTTTTAAAATTTATTTTACACATGGTGGTGGCCGGTGGGGTCAAAATCGAATTTGTTCTCATTTCATGTCAAGCACATTGTCTGGTGAGTCGTTTTCTTAATAAGTTGGTGAGGGTGGCATTGGTCTTTACCCTTTAAACACAAATTGAAATTTTTGTACAACAGGAACCGTACAATACGCCTTAAACCAAGGGGAAGGATATATGATTATGATTATTGATTATGACATTTAAAAAGGGTTCTTGCATTTCCCTCCCAAACTTCCAAAACTAAAGGCCTCGGAGTCCCCGAAACATGCGCCTGATTTGTCGCTCTAGATATATTTCCTTTAATCCTTTTTGCTTTATAATTACTCCAGTATTTACTATTTTTTATATCATTACTATTAAATGATTAATTTCAGTCCATTTTTTTAATCACATACTGTCAAAATCAAATTCAGAACTCCCACATAAACCCATTCTCTCTTTACATTGAAGAAGTTGTGCAAGTCACTAGTCTAACCCAAAAGAGGGGTTTGCGTGTTGAGGGGTTGATTCATTATTTGGTCCCATTAAAGGTAAAGAGTATGTATGAATGCAAACAAAAGTTAGTACCCATTAATATTTGTCACTGCTGACTAATATACCACCTTTTGCCTTGTGTGGTAAGTTTGATCAAATATCTTTCATACTCAAAATGTTTTGTCACTTCTACGGCAATTACAACTAAGCCTTAGTTATAAAATTTTAGTCCGATGATAAAGAACTATTATCAGATGCCATATGTTATTGAGTAGAGAGATGCGATACGTTGTGAATTTTTCACTTTCCTACTCACCTCACTGCCCATTCTTTCTAAAACAAATGTGAATTATAAAGATTACACTGCCATTTCAACCACCAAAAGATTTTCTGTTATTTCTTTATTCTGTAACTCTCATTGTGATAGATAGGAGGATATCAATAGGGTAGTTGGCTTTTGTTTTAGTTTTTGTTTCTTTTATGCTTGGAAGTACAATCTCTTATTAGTCGAATATGTTAGTCGAAGTGGTTAAAACATCTTATTTTCATTTAAGAGCTCCCTGTTTCCCAGCATTTCATCATCTTGTTCTTTGAGGACAGCACCAAATTGCAAATTCTCATTTTACTTCAAAATCCTTTTTCTTGCTTCTAGCTATTATTTTTTCCACAATTTGGAGGATCATATTCAAAAACTCTCCCAACTTGTAAAGCTGAATGTTTCTTTTTGATTCTTGTCAAGCTTTGTTCTTTGAGTTTTCTTGCTTTGTTCTTGATATTGGACTTGCAACTTTCAGGCAAAAATGAAGAAATCTCCAATATACCCGAAGTATGAAACAACTGCTTATGAGGGTGATGGATTTGATTCTCATGTTGTGGACTTCTCGCAGGTGATTTTTCTAATTTTTTTTTTCCTGTCAGTTTCTTGATGTTGGAGAAGACTTTTAATATGTTGGATCTTAGTCAACAGAGACTAGTCGAGTTTTTGACATGAACATTGTGTTCCCACCTTAAGTGTTTGCAATTACTACTTCCCCACCCCTTTGACTTAGATTATCTCTAGCATTGCACCAATTGATTGATCTTCAAAACCAAGTTTGTCATTGTAAATCATCTATGTTTTCATAAATATGATATCTACTATTATGCAATATATACGAGTGTCTGTGTGTTGATATGTAATCCGTTCAAAAATCAATGTCACAATGTTGATCAGTATGTAAATGTATTTCTGGATTTGGCTTTGATTTAGTTCTTACAAGAAGCAAGACACCATGCAAGAGAAGTAGGTTTCCAGAGCTCATCACTGCATCCAGAAGAAAATGTAAAGAAAAGATTGGCCGAAGAGAAAAAGGTAAAGAAATCATGGAAAAATTCTCTCTTGTCATGGTGGAAAACAGACAAAAAGAGCAAGCTTCAAGTGGAACCAGAAGTTAGTTCTTACAATTCAACTCCAAGACAGCGTCTTGTTTCTGGTCCAATACATGGCAGTGGCAAGAATAATGATTGCAGGTACCGGCATCCCACATCTGGGCCTATTACTGACCTTTTTAACCCCACTAAGAGAGTGGAGAATGAGATATCTTATATGTGTCTTGACCAGCTTGACAAACCCCATGATGTTCAGACCTATGGACCTGTTTACCTGGTAACATAGTGGCATCAACAAGAAGTTGTTGATTCAACCCCCAATGTGGTGCTTATGCATTCTCCACATGAAAGTCTTCATTGGTCTGATGTGAAATTGGGGGAATTATGAGGACAGGGAAACTTTGTGTTGAGGTGCAACAATTGATTTCTGTAGTTTTTATATATTGGCTATGGCGGGTATGCAATTTGATCATTTTGTTGAAAAAGCAAGAAACTTAGACCTATTTTGTATAATTGCGTCATCCAAGTAACAAGAGAATTTCTTACTGATTAATTGAAATTCCATTTTGTCATTAATATCCTGTTTCCTTGGTTCCTAATGTGATTTTTCAGAAATGTATGTTAATTTTACATTTACTGCTGATGCACTGTCAGAGAACAGAATTTTTAGTCTTGTAAAAGCAATTCAACCCAACATATCATGACATACCAAGTTTTCATCAAAATACGTATTAGTTACGTAGATGTGGTAAAAATGACCTCAGGAGGTTCTTATTTCTATTTCTCAAGGGAACTGACTGCTTAAATTCTGCTTCATTGGTATGATCAAGCAAACTTGGGAATTGGATAGAAACAACAACATGATTGTCCACAGAAACAATAACGGTCCCTACTTACCTCATTCCATCTTGATTTTATTCCACCTATACTATCCTCGACAAGTCTTTCCTGTATGCATGATTGTTACAAACCAACCCTTGAGAAAAGGGGGTTTGTGGGTGGGGTAGGTGGGAACCGGATGGTTAGTAAATTCTTTTAAAAATGAACCTAAATGTCGCCTAATCAAGAAAAGAGAAACTAACTGAAAAGGCAGGTATACTCAATTCAACAAAGCTAGAGCCCATTGTCAACAATAGCACTGTGACAAATGCATCCCAAGATCAAGAGCCCGTTACCACTCCATTCCATATGCATGTTCCCAATTCTTTATTGAATTGAACATCAGTAATTAATCATGTTCCTCACATGAAAATTTATCAGATTCACATGAGCAAAGAGCTGGGGGCAGAGGTGCTTCTTTGATGTATCAATAAGAAAAAAGAATACGGCATAATACATCTTCTGTTTAAAATAAATAAAAAAAGAAGATGATTTGTCCACCCTCTTTAACACGGCAAAGACAATTTTACTTTCATACGATATGGACATTTCAAGTAACTGTTCAATTCTGTTTCAAGAACAGCTATACAATATTCTAGTATAACAAGAAAAAATAAGATTGTGGAGATCTCAACCTCAATTTGTCAAGATCAAGAATAAAAGAACATGGAGCAAAGTAACATGAGGGAATTCTTTTCACCCCAAAACGAAGTAGTAATTCTCAAGAATGGTAGAACCGAGCATGAGCATTCAAGGCCTTGGAAAACAACAATTTCTCATTGCCAGAATAGTTTCTATACTAGCTAATATGTTCAATCTAATAAAACTGGTTTTTAACTCTGTACTCTCCCTCCTTGTTCAACATCAACAGAACCGGGACTACAAGGATTTGATCTTCTCTCTCTGCTCAAAAGCCGCTTTAATGACCTCAATCTTGTTGTCATAGGTGACTTTGATTCCTCCTCGACAAACCTGCTTGCTGAAGGGGATAATGATGATGACAAATTCTCAGTCATCAGCCTTGGTATATCAATCACCAAAGCTCCATCCGCTGGCCTAGTAGCAACACCCGATGAAGCGGAAGAAGACGAAGAAGGGCCTTCTTCCAAACTAGCAGTCCCAGAGCTTACCTGAGTCTGGTTTCCCCAAAACAACACGTTTGTTGGGAAATTTGGAGAGTCTATGGAATACCCAGAAGCCGAATTCTCGCCTTGAGGCTCATCAAGGACTATAGCATTCTCTGCTACCATTTCAGCATTAGTACTATTGGAGTTGGAGCCTTGAGGAGGAGCTACCGGATTTCGACAAATCGGACAGGTAGAGTGTGACTGAAACCACATGTCAATGCAATCAACGTGGAAACCATGGTTGCATTTGGGTAGCAGCCTGGCTTTCTCTCCTTCCTCAAGCTCAGAAAGGCAAACGGCACATTCCAAACCATCTTTGAAGTCTTTTGGATTGAATTCCAATACGGGAAGTGAACGCAGGACTAATGGCTCAAGCCCTCTTCTCAAGTTGGCAACAGCAGGGTCTTGGCCTGGTGCAAAGACAAAGCGGCGGCGACGGCGGCGGCGAGAAGGAGGAGAAGTAGTGTTAGCTTCTTCAATGCTCCACCAAAACCATTTGGCGTAGAGATGGAGACCCAGCACAAACACCACCACCGCGAAGAGTACAATTATGGCTACCACCATTATCTTCCCTGTTAGTTCTACTGCTGTTGAGTCATCCAGTTTAGACGGCCCGGAGCTACTCATGGTGATACTGATAGTTTTATGATCAAAGTTTGTGCCTTTCTCTGTTTTTTCTATGAAACCCAAATGAATGTATCAGCTAAGGATTCACTTTCAAGCTTGAACTTTGATGTCTTATAGAGATTCAGATGCCCACAAGAACAAATGGGGTTTCTCTGTTTTGTTGTTGAAGCGAAGACTAGTCAGGTCTTTGGGGGCTGATGTATTGAATTGAATGAGGTTTTAAACTTAAAGATGGAAAACTAGGAGTAAGTTAAGTTGGACTTGTTCTTTGGGCTAAAAATAATGAGGTGGGCAAATACGTGAGAGAGAGAGAGAGTGTGTGCGTGTGTTTTTTCAAACCCTCCACTTATGACTCAAAGACTTTGGACCTGAGGAAGAAGGAAAGAAGATGACGGTATTTGGTTTTTGGTTGGGGGGTCCAAAAGTCGAAAGGAGACATTGTAGAAGAAGGTCCCTTTCCTCACTCCGTTGCTTCTTGGAATCTTGGTGGCTGCTGCTTGCCTTTTCTTTGTTGACTTGTTTTATGGCCTTGTACACATTTGGATTCTCTTTCACATCCTCTATTCATTAACTTACCAATTGCCATTATTTGTGGATTTTGGATTCCAAATTTGTCATCAAGTATATATACATATATATTTGCTATAATTGTCATCATGTATATTAAGTTATTAACTAATCCTGTTATATATCTTATTATGGTAATGGATCAAAAATAGGTACTATAGGATAAAAACATAATGTACAGATCAAATTTTCTTAAAATCACGTTGGAGAAAACTCCTTCAACTTATTATGTAGCGAATTATAAGACTATCCACTTATATTAAAATAGGTCATATAATTAAGAGTATACATAAATAATATTTTGACTTGCCATATAGGGTTTGAGAAGTCTGTTATATAAGGAACCAATTAAGGCTGTTAAGGACAAAATCTAATCTAAAATCAAAGAAATAATCTTTAAGATAGGATCCTAAGATTTTGTAAAGCTATTAAAAAATTACTGATAGTAATCTAACAACGTGGTGTTAGATTGCTAAATTTTCAAACTTTCAAACCCAACTTAATAACAATAATTAAATTGCCCCCAATAGCTAGAAGAGCCTTAAAATTGCTGCTACTTGTGGCTTGAGCAATCAATTTGCCCTGATATCAACCATTAAATTGCCACACTTTTGTTACACCATGATTTTTTTTATTAAGAGTGAATTGCAAATTACACCCCTAAAATTTGAGGGTGATTAGATTTTACACCTTAAAGTTTTAGAATTTGGATTTTATCCCCTGAAGTTTGAGGTGTTTGGATTTTACACCTTAATATTTTAGAATATGAATTTTACTTTCTAAAGTTTAGGGTTTTTTGGATTTTACACCCCAAAATTCTGAAATTTTAGAGTGTAAAATTTAGATACCCCAAAACTTTAGGGAGTAAATCCAAACACTCCTAAAAAATAGGGGGTAAAATCCAAATTTTGAAATTTTAGGGTGTAAAATCTAATTGCCCCCAAACTTTAGAGGTGTAATTTGCAATTTATCCTTTTATTAATAAATTCATGTTATTGACCAAAAGGATAGTGCTACTAAATACTTTTGAAAACTGTTAATTTATGACTTTGGCTCAACTTATATCTATTAGTTAATTGACTCTAAGGTGGGAGTTTAGTAGTTAAGCATTTTTTCCGCCTCACCTTAGCACTTGGGTTTGAGTTGTGTGGAACGTACTGGTATTAGGGTTGGCGGGACCATTTAGTGAGGGGTTTAACTTGTCACAGTGAAAAGTAACTTTCTCTCAAGATTCTACCTTTAAAAGCTTATTTATTGTACTTTTTGGGGAAAAAAAGAAGAAGATAAAAATAAGTTCATCTAGCCGATACAAGAAAGAAAAAAAAATGAAAGAAAGAAAGAAAGAAAGAGGTCATCTAATGGACCAAAGTTTATGATAAGATGCAGGGTCAAGCATTTAGGGTCTTTTTTTTTTTTTTTTTTTTCTTTTTTCTTTTTTTAAATATATAAAAAATAGCCCTTAGGGTATTGAAGATAGTTAATGGATTGATAGTGGTTGGATTTGCAGTCATTGACCTAAGCAAAATAAAAATTAGAGTCACGAAAACAAAATGCCATCCAAGTCAAAGATCTGGTAATGAAAAAGGTTGTTCAAATCCAACACTCCTGATTTTGTGGGGGGGAAAAAAAAAAGTAAAAAGATGTGCAGTGAAGGGAATATACAGGAGATTTTGATGCATACAAATACTGTGGGCTCGTGCAAGATTTAAGGATGAGTGAATTAATTTTGAGGCAATTAGGCTAATAACAAATAAGAAAAGCAATGGAGTGGCCCAGCATTGTCACATGCTAATGTTTTACGTTTACCACTCCTTTAGCACAAAGCTCAAGATTACTTGTCTTTTTAAAATTAAACTTAAAAAAAATAATGATTTTTAATCGGTAGAAGCCGCATAAGCATCCAAATCCAACGATGTTATGTTTAGGTGTGGTAATTCATGTTTGGGTGTTAGGGTTGTGTTGTATCGACTCATGAGTATTTGATTATACTAGTAAGTTGCTTGTGCGATACACAAATAATTTAGTGATATTTTTTGTAAAACAGTTTTGGATAATATTGTACATATATTATAAAAAAAAGTAAACTAAATTAGAGAAAAGAAAACATATACATTTTGAGATATTAAAAATTTGTTTAGTAGCTTCACTACATATTTGTGGCATTCTTAAGGTAATATTAATTTTTTTTAAAGATTATGAAATAAAAAATAAATGCAAAAGAATAACAGGATCGTGAAAATTAACTAATTTGTGTTGTGTTCACATATTTCATACCATGAAATATTGAAAGTATGCCTGATTATCTTCCACTCATCGATAGTGCGAGATTAAGACATGTTGTGGGCAAATGTGTATGCATGTATCTTATAGATGATTTAACATTAAACCATTGTAGAATATGCCTTTACATTGTGCACCAAATACTCTCTTTATTTATATACCCAAAACAAAAACTATCCAACTAAATTACATAAACCTAAATCATATTTAAGCCCCTAATTTAAAAAGAAAAAAAAAATTACCTGTAGGGGTTTCAGCATCTTGATGGTGTGAGAGGCTAGTATAACTGAGGTGGTGACCCTTAGATTCCTCTTTCTCTCTCTTTCAAATGTTTTGTTAGTCTCAGGTTTTTTATTTTGGTAGTATATAGTGAAATAGTGTGTTTTATTTAACAATCCACAACATTTTTGTGTCTCTCTATCTCTCTCCAGTGTCTTATTTGGTTAGTTATTACTATTAGTCCTTACTTATTATTATTTTGTTTTATTTTTGCTTTTTTAAAAATACTAAAACAGTAGGTATGTTAAAAGACATGAAGAATAAAGAAAAGTGTAGCGTAAGCTTAGGCAGTTGACGAGATAATAATAAAATAAGTTAATGTAAACTTTTAGGTAACAGTAAAACAAACTTAATGAAAGAGGTAAAAAAAAAGGCTAAATGCAAAATTAGTGCGCCACTTGGCAGGAGCTCATGCACTCCTGCATGAGGTCTTTGCTTATATATATATATATATATATATATTGATGAGTCAACATTAACCCGACATGTTTATTAAATGAGTCAAGATTCCTTAACTTTAACATGATCTATTTATTAACAGGTGAGTTGTATCAACCCGTTTATCAAATTTTATTAAAAAAAAAAAATAGTACTAACCAAATTGATCTAAATTATAAAAAACAAAGCAAATAAATTTTTTAAATATAAAATTCAAAACTCACGAGTAACTATATCACAAAATAATTATTCAAATTAAAGCATATCTCAATATTACAAATAATCAATTATAATATGTCAAAGAAAATAAACAAGAACAATTAATAACTTTACATACCTAGGGTTTGAAGGCTATATTGATAAAATGTTATTTAATTAAATAGATTAGATGAGTCAAACGGTTTCCATGGGTTGGACATAAACCCGACATGTTTATTAAACGTAAACGGATCATTGTGTTAACTCGAATATGACAAAAACCCATTAAGTATCAACATATAACCTGCTAATTTTGTGTCGTGTCGTATCAAGTTAGCATTTCGTGTCAAATTTGGCCACCCTTAGTGATGTTGAATGGGAGAGGAATTTTTTTTTTTTTTAATTTTAACTAACTCAATTGGTCAAGTCCTATGACATGTCTTCGATATGATTTTTTTTTTTTTAATATCTTATTAGGTGAAGATATCGATTAGTTTTGGTGTAAATGTATTTGAACTCAAATCTCTTATTGAAGGACAAATTTTTATATCAATTTAAGTAGAATATACTGTATCTTATCCTAAAAATCATAGTTTTTGGTCTTCTTAAGAAAGGAATTATGTTAATCAATAAACTCTTGTGGTCCTAACCTTTATATTAAAAGCCAGGTATAGTA
The DNA here is from genome assembly GCA_963669245.1 of Quercus cerris. NCBI lineage: Eukaryota > Viridiplantae > Streptophyta > Magnoliopsida > Fagales > Fagaceae > Quercus > Quercus cerris. The sequence continues at coordinate 725,520 of OY770008.1, read as the reverse complement.
GCCTTTCTCTGTTCCACTTCCCTTCTTTGTTTCAGAAATAGCAATCATAAGTTTTTCAAAATAAAAAAAGAAAAAGAAGAAGAAGAAGCAATCATATTTCAAGATAAATGGGGAAAAGCAAATCTGAAAAGGTAAGAATTAATCATCCGAAAGAATGTAAATTAGTAAGAATCAACATGATCCATGTAACTATAGAAGCAATAATTACTTATTTATCAGTCTTGAAAAAGATGAGAAAATTTGTTACATTCTCGCATATGTCACAACAAATTTTCAATTATAAAATACATTGAATCCTAATAAAGCTTCATGGATTTTTCTCAGAGATTTTGTTGTTTATTTAATTCCTTGGAAGTTATAAAGGAATTGCGTAAAGCTCCGAATCAATCAAACCTTTCCCGCAAGTTAATTTTCACTGGCCACAATTTTGGGCTTTAAATCAAATATAGAAGACGTAGGTAAAAGAATAAAATATACAAAGACAAAATGATTAATTGGGAATGATTTTTTTTTTTTTTTTAATGTTAATTTTTCCTGTCATTATGGACATTGATGCCATTTAGTGGAAAAAGCATAAAAACAGAAACGTGTACGATTGGCACATTACATCCATAACTTTGTCTTTTGAGAAAGTACCTAAAATATAGAATTTTATTTTTTATTTTTATTTTGGGGCTAATAAGAAAGCTGTGAGATAGTGACTTTATTAAGTGCTACGTTAATGCCACAGGAAATGGCCAGTGGGCTTAGCCTCTTGCTCCCGCCTGTTGGGCCTAGTACTGTGGATTAGTTCGAGCATGCATAATTGAGCTAGATCGATTAAGGAGGCCCAAACTCATATACAGTACTGTTTACAAAAATGGCTCATGTTGGAGGGAATTTGGCCAATTGCCAATGATCCAATTGGTTTATTGTATCATCACCTTGTGAAATGGAAGAAGGAATCTCAAATTGCAGAGAGTTTTATGTTTTTTCCGTTTTTATGGGTAGTATTTAATGGCTCAACTGCTCAAGTGGCCCAAACTAATTATATGCCCATATATTTGTAAAACAAGAATATTAACCTTAGGTTAATTTATGGTTAGACTAGACTTATTCGAATATTTTCTAGTATATAAACTATACATTGGATTCATTGTAACACAAGTACTTAATATAATGTAGTTGTCAAGGGCTTTTTTATTGTGGATGTAGGCTATTAGACCAAACCATGTAAACCGTTGTGTGTACTCTCTTTTTTATGCTTTTGCTCATCATTCAATTATTCAATCATCAAATACAATTACACAACAACTTTCACAGTCCCGAAATTTCTTTTCAAGCTATTAATCAAAAAAAAAATTTCTTTTTCTTTTTCTTTATTTCGCAATGCTATTTTTTTCCTTAATTTACCAAATGCATTTATGAATTTTAAAAACAAGAAAATTGTTTTTGCTCTTCAAAATAAGTTTTTCAAAACAAGAAACTGAAAACATTTAATTATTTACTAAAAATTATATTAAGCAAGCAACAATGGTTTTAGAGGAGAGAGAGGCTATCACCATCGTGTAGTGTAATTGGTAACGACGATAGTCTATAATCAACGCTCTAGTACTATTTGTAAAATTTGGTCTCCTAGCTCAAGCTGGCGCATGCCATCTAAAATCCTTAATATTAAAATTTAAAAGTAGTATTAATTCAATTAATTTTATTTCAAATAAAATTTGAGTTTTAACTCATTATCAAGTTAGATTACATGTCCACATTTGGTTTATTTTCTAACTTTATTCCCGAGTTATTACTTGGTTAGTTTATTCTTTCTCTATATATAATAAGCACCATAACAAAAAAAAACCCCTTAACAAATTTATAGTAATAATTAATAACTAAATTATAATTGAAATCATATTATTTTAATTAATTAGATATCTTGTAAGAAATTATAAGAGTTAGATTCATCATCCTTGTATTGCAGAATATATATATATATATATTTTTTTTTAACTTTTTTCGACGGTTTTTAGTACTTTTTTCAACAATTTCAACCTTTAAAAATTACCAAATTTCTTGTAATGACTCTTGTACTACACTTCTCTTATACAAGGCACTCATATATGTTTTATTAAGTAAGAAATACAATACGTTTATTAAGTATTTCTAACACACATAAATAATCATTCCATGATATGAGTTATTACAGTTTATCAAATATGTCATTACTAAAATTAACAATAAGTAACACTTATACTTGCGATTGTCACTCCACAAATATAAGTGTTTGTGGGGTGGGAGGGGGGGTAAGGGCAGGGGTTCAAGTCTCTATGAGGGAGTTTCACACACATATACACTTAGATTAAGTTAGAGTAGAATTTCTATCTTGTATTAAAAAAAAAATGAAATAACGATAAGTAAAAGTGAATATTATACTTAGATTAGGTTAGAGTAGAATTTCTATTTTGTATTTAAAAAAAAAAAGAATTAATGATAAGTAATAAGTGAATATTATCCTTGAATTTCCAGACAATTATAGAGTTGACTAAAATATTATTCTCTTGGAATTATACTTTGTTTCTTCAAAAGACAAAAAATTGTTCAAATAACTCGCGAGATTCGATTCTGACTTTTTTTTTTTTTTTTTCAAATGTCCGATCTAGAATTAGTCCATAACGTGTTCAAATTAAATTTGACCAATATCGTTTTGATACCTTTAGTTTTTCCCCAATTAATGTTGAGAACGATGGGAGAAAAACTTGAGAAAGGCATTGCCTTGTTATTGAATACCAACTGAAGCAGATAACTTTCTCCAAAAAAAAAAAAACAAAAAAAAAAACTGAAGCAGATAAAAGTGAAGAGCTTTCAGTCTCTCATGCATGCATGAGAGAGACTGTCTCATTATATATCCCTCATCCCAGGCCACTCAGTATATAAAAAAAACTAATTAATTAATGCATACAAAACAAGGCTATATACATCCAAACTACTCTTTTTTTTTTTGAGAAACAAACTACTCAATTGAATAAAATGATAAAGATGACATATATAATATTAATATATGAAGCAGTTCATAGAAGATCGATGATTTCATTCATCTAAATTTTTGTTACATAGAGCCATTAATTTTTTTGCTAGGTGATTGTGGGGGCTAGAACACCCGAGCAACAGGTCATACAGGTACCTGCGTGCCAATAGGCTACTGAGTTCAATGGCTGAGCCATTAATTGTAAGAAGAAGAAAAGGTACGCAATGGCAACTTATTAATTTAAATTGTTATGGCAAGATCCTAATGCCAATTACAAGATATATATATATATATATATTATTAATTATGGGATGGATACTTTTGAAGCCTTGACTTCTCAAATATCTCTTTTCCCTCTTATATTTTTGGTAAAACAAATTACTTTGGACATAAATTTCAATAATGGACCCCAGAGTTTTTACTTAAAATCATATAATGCATTTACATAATTGGAGAAATGATAAATTGCATAATTAGTTCCTATCCTTTACACCCTATGTCAATTTGGTCTATAAATTTTCAAATGTATCAATTTGGTCTCTAACCTATTAAGTATCGTGCCAATTTAGTTCTCATTATCCTTTTGATATAAAAATCTGATGTGTCAAAATGAAATAATAAAAAATAAGTTTCCATGACACATCAATTGCCAATTGTACCGCCATATCATATTAAAAAAAAAAACAAATTAAAATGTTCACACATGTTAAATCTCCTTAAATGGTTCTGAATTTTACATATCAATATTCTAATATGAGTTCGAATTTGGTAAGGATGGAGTGTAAAACTTATGTTTTATACTATCCAATAAAAGATTCTCACATTAGTATTTTAATTAAAATTCAATACATCTCACCACATCTAATAACATCTCAATTAACTCCTAATTTGGTTGGATTTATATATGGGTTTATTTATTTTTTTTTAATTTTTTTTTAATTTTTATTTATTTATATACAAATTAGAAATTCTATTATAACATAATTTAAGTGTATATATGTGTAAAGTTTTCTCCGGAAGACTTGAACTCTGACTCTTGCCCCCCACACTTCACAAGCATTTATATTTGTGGAGTGACCATCGCACTAAGAGTGCGCACTGGTTATGGGCGTATTGGTGTTGATTGGGTGTGATTGTGCTTATTTTTAAATATGTAATAAGACGATGTGGCATGTTGAAATTGGAGGGTAAAATATGAGTTTTACACCACATCTTTACAAAATTTAATCTCTTCTATTATATATTTTTAATTGAAATTATATTCTATTTTATACTTAAACTTTCAATTAAAATCTTATTACATCCTCTTTTCTTCAAAAGATAGAATAGATAAGTTCATAAACAACACAATCATATTAAATATCTATTAATAATTATCATAATTATATGTTTAATAGTTCCATGTAAAAACACTATATATATATATATATGAATAATTATCATAATTATCAAATCCTCCTCATTATTGTAAATATTGAATTATTAAAAGAACAAAAAAAAAAAAAAAAACTTATTGTAAGGCTCATGTGATGTGAAAATGGACGTACCAAGTTTAAATTGACTCCTAAAATCTATTATGTATTGCATTAAAAAATTTTTTATAACTTAGTAATATTATCAATTATGTTGGATATTTTGTATAATTAGGTAGGTTGTAATGCAAGTTTAATCCCACTTTCGTGGTAGAAGAATGTTATTTGATACCACTTCGGTAGTGTAAGATTGTTATTGTATCTTTATAAGAGTGAGTGAAAGAAACACAGAAAAACAAGTGAAAATTGCATTTGTTGTGTTTTTGTAAAAATGTCAGTCGAAGCCTTTATTGATCGGGAGTCTAACAAGGGTCGTATAAAAGTTTCTGCTTGACAGTTATTATATTCTTGTAGGACACTCGGTCAACTAAGGGACAATCAAGATTATGTAAAAATTGTTTCTACAGAATTTATTGCCATGAGTTGCACTACTTTACATTTAAAATGTTTGTGAGAGTTGGGGATTGTTTCTAACTAGTATTTTCTAACCGCAATAACACTTTATTTGTAACTTTTTATGGTCTATATATATCAGTACTGTCCACATATCTGACCAGCAACCTAATTTGACTGACCCAACCCAAACCAACCGGGTTTGGATGGTTTTGGCAGCTTCATTGATCAAATGGAGGCTGTTTTTGATGTTCTAAATCCAAATGTAATTGGTTAGATGGTGGATTTTCGTGGCAAATAACCAAATAATCCAATCCCAACCAACCGAAGAAACCTTCTTCCCCATCACATCGCCATCTACCCTTAATTAATAGAGGTCTATGTTGTAACCCTATTGTGCTAGGCATGCCATGGCTGATGGGGTTGAATTCATTGTAATGGGAGTTAATTATTATTGTCATATTTTATCAAAGTTGCAAAAGTGGTCTGTTGTTAGCCTAAAATGGGTAGTTTTAGTGTATTTGACTATGTTTTACAAAGGGATTTTATGTTGTATCTGGGGTAAAATTAATACCATTGTCACATGTCAAGACTACGTGTATCATCACCTTTTGTAGATAAAGTAGCTGTGAACATTTTTGATACAGATGATGTGATCTATTTATCTATTAGGATAAGGCCAATTTGGCTTGCTGTTTAAATATAATTAGGTTCATTGTAGTCTAGTAGAGGGAGTTGTTATATTTACTGCATTGGGTCAAATTTGCTAATGCTAATGAGGGTTGCTGTCAAACCTGGAATGTGTAATCCTTAATGTATTCAACTTAGTTGTCTACAGGTTTTCATGATGTATACAAGGTAACATCTTTGGTTGCTTTTGGAAACTCTGATTTAGATTTTAAATTAGTAGATGTGAAATTCTTTAATTTCAAATCCATAGATTTTAAGTGTTATTTTAAATCCGAGGATTTTATTTGTCAAATCCAAATTCTTGATCTTCTTAAAATTTTCCAAACAAAATATTTGGATTTTAATAACCCAAATCCAAATCCAAATGCACCATTGGAAAGTGGTCACATGTCAAGATTATGTGTATCAACTTTTTATAGATAATATAGCTGTGGGCTTTTTTGATGTAGAGAATAGGGTACATTATTTGTTGGCAAAGGCCAATTTGTATTTGGTTTTTCAATACAAAATTTGCAACAATTCATAAAATTAAAAAAAAAAAAAAATTTCTCTTGTTAACATGACTTTCAATTATGTAAAAACAACATAAAAAGGGTGATGTTAGAACTTACAAACTGATTGATGTGTAACCAATCATAGAAAAAATTAATTCAAACACTTATTTACACTCTGTTTGTTTCGATAGAAAACCTTGTGTAAAGATAGTTTTCCGTGTTTTCCATTATTTGATAGTATAAAAAAAGATGAGTTAAAGGAAAGCTATTTTTAGTCAACATAAAAAGTACAACTTATTTTAGAGATTGTTTTCCATTAATTTTTTTTGGAAAATAACTTTATCTCACAACAAGTTTAATAAGAGAAGTTAAGAGGTTGTTTTTTAACTCATTTAAAGTTGCTACCAAATATGGGAAAATGAGATAGTTTTATAGAAAATGTTTCTTGAAAAATGACTCATTTTCTAGAAAATATCATTGCTGAAACAAATATCAATTACATTATGTTCCACATCAATCTGCAAATTTTATATAGTAAAATTTTTAGTAACTTAAAAGCTATTCCACAAAATAAAAACTTATTTCAACAGGTGATTTGTATTGAAATAGCCTCGTAATAAAAGATGAAGAAAACTTTTCTTTTTGGGTTAACCTAAATTGGGAAGGCCCTGAACCTGCAGAGCTTGAGGCCCAAAATACATATGGGTTGGCCTTCTTATGGTTTGAGGATTTTTGTGTGGCCTTTTTTATTTATGGGCTGCAAATTGCAATAGGCATTAGGCACTAGCGACTAGCAAGCATCATCGTTTTTTCGTTATCCAGCACCTGCACACTGTGTGGCTCTCTCTCTCTCTCTCTCTCTCTTGCAGTGTGTTCCTTTGACTCAGATTGTGTCCCTCCCACTAGTACTACCAATACCATAGTTGTTGTTACTAACAAGGAAAGATTACTACTTTACTATCCCCTGAAACCCAAAATTTTGTCTTAACAAATGCTATGCCTATGCACTCGCTCTTTTTCACTAAGCTCTTGAAATTGGCTGAATGAGCTCCCATGCCTTTACTAGGTACTCTTCTCTCTTCTACTTTTCTTTGTTTTCTTCTATCTCCAACTTCACATTCAATTCCTTATGTGTATTTTTTCAGTTCAAATTTCTTTTTTTCTTTTTTATATTAAATTATGAAAACCCAATTCATTGTCTTGTTTAATTTTCTCCTGTTACTGGAGTTTGCCCATGAGACCACTCAACTTTATTTTCAGATTGTTTCTTCTGTCTACAATTTCACTTTACAATTCCTTATGAATTCAGTTCAAAGTTTTTCTTTTTATTTATTTAAGTTGAAAACCCAATTCACTGTCTTGTTCATTTTTCTCTCATCTCCGGACTTTGTCCATGAGACCAAGCACTCAACTTTGTTTTGAGAGTTTTATCTCCATGAATTGCTTATGTGATTGAAACCAGAAAACTTGCTTTAACATAATTTAGTACCTCATAAAGCAAGCAACCCATAAGAAACTTGGTTGAGTGTAATTGCCTATTGGTTAAATTTTGAATCTACAATTGTTCATAACTGTTATGCAGAGTCTTTGCACTTGTATTTCCGCTTGATGATACTCACTGGGGGCGTCTCTGTTATTTTTGCTTCTGTTAGCAGAGATTGCTGCTGCGCAGCCTGCCTTCCAAAGTCATTTGTGTATGCACAGGGCTCAAATTTGTAGTCATGGTAAACTATCATCAACTTCATTTACCTTAGCGAATGAGAAAAGATTGTCCTGTGCTTGGAAATCCTTGGGCTTAGCTAAAGAACTATTCTTTAGTGTGAAGAACCTTGAGGTACGAAGGGGTAGACTCCGAATCAATGCAGTTGCTACTCTTGAGACCAAAGGATTGGTTCAGAATGAAAATGGACAGAAGGGTTATGATGTTTCACAGGTTGGTGCCAATTCCGGTCTCCCGACAATTCAACTTGTTGAAGACTCAAACGAATTGGGTGAGAGAGAGAGGTTGAGAAGAATGAGAATATCTAAAGCAAATAAGGGGAACACGCCATGGAACAAAGGCAGGAAGCACAGTGCTGGTAACAATATGTTAAATAGAGCCTGGCCTCTGTGTTTATCAGTCCTTTTTCCATTATTGTGTTTTTCCAATAGCTTAATGATTCATTTCATTGGCAGAAACCCTTCAACGGATCAAAGAGAGAACAAAGCTCGCGATGCAGGATCCTAAGGTGATGTCATGTAAGAGTAATTTTACATGTAATTTCAAAGTGACCTTAGTCTGTTTAAAATGAAGACCTTTATATAGGTGGATCTTTTTCTAAATTTTTGAGTCTGGATGTTTTAAATGCGTCTGTTTCGTCATTTAAATGGTTAACTGGACACACACTTATCTTATTGCACGCATGTGGGGTGTGTGGTGATTGATCATTTAATTTGTACATCTATCCTTGAATAAGATAAACTTTTCATGCTACACCATGATGAGATGGCTAGGTGTAGTTGTAAATATTCTGCTTATAAACTAATTTTTTGAGTTGATTCAAGGTGTCCGCGACTTGTTCAATACTTAATGCTAGACTTAATACCAATTAATGTACACACTATTATGAAATAGTAAGCAACAAACTAGAGGCTGCCTTCTTAAAATGCTCTATCCTCAGTTGTATGCGTGTTCTAATGAGAAGGATGCTTGCATTTCTGATGTATTATGCTATCGGGAGGGTGGAAATGATAGATTTTGGAATGTGAGATTTTACAGGGGTTTTCATGAAAGGGAGTTAGAGGCTGCCTTCTCTTTCCTTGAGTTCATTCAATCCTGGATCCCTAGGGGTGTTGGGAGTGACACTTCTCATTGGTGTCTCAATGGGAATGGCAAGTTTGATACTCGGTCATATTACAATAATATTCGAGGTGCATCGGCCCCCAGTTTTCCATGGAATGGTGTTTGGAGAGTTAAGATTCCTAAGAGGGTGGCATTTTTTGTGTGGACAGCGGTTCATGGGCAGATCCTTACATTGGATAATCTTATACTTAGGGGGCGCATTTTGGTGAATTGGTGTTGTATGTGCCATCGTAATGAGGAAACTGTGGATCATCTCCTCCTCCATTGTCCTCTAGCTCACTCACTGTGGGTTTACATGTATCAGATTTTTGGGATCCAATGGATTATGCTGGCCTCTGTGGAAAGTTTGGTGTATTGTTGGCGCAATTGGCTGGGAAAATTTCATTCAAAAATATTGAATATGGTTCTTGGCTGTTTGATGTGGATTGTTTGGACGGAAAGAAACCGGCGCTCTTTTGAGGATACTGAGAAATCTTTGGTTCAATTACAAGCTCTATGCCAGAAAACCTTATTTGATTGGTCTAAGAGTTGGGGCTTATCGGATTGTTCCACTATCTTAGAATTTATTTCTTCTCTTAGTTGTGCACTTTAAGTTTTTCTTGTTGTTTGATGATGTTTTGTTTGTTTGTTGCTTTTCCTTGTGTTCACCATCATGAACACCTTGTATTTGCTTTCGTTAGTGTTAAAGTTTGTTTAATAATATACTTATTACCTACCAAAAAAAAAAAACTCTATAATATTTTTTTTAAAGAGTTGCTTTGGGTCTTTTTGAGGTTGGGTTTTGTCTTGACCTGACAAGCCATCCCTAGGTTTTTCCAAAATGAAGCATTAACACCTTTTTAAATTTAAATAAGCCTTTTTAAGTCTAGTATCCTTGGACAATCTTTGAGATGATGTTTTAGATGGTCAACCCAATTAGTAGGATCAGTGCCTTGATTTTATATTATGAGATGTCCAACAGATTATGCATTTGATGCTCATAATGTGAGAGGTTTTCAAGCTATCATTTTTCATAAATACAGTCCATTAGGGACAAAAGTAGCATTGCTTATTCTTCTAACAAATTTGGATGTGCAGGTCAAAATGAAGTTAATGAACCTTGGACATGCTCAGAGGTAGGTCTTCTGCCATCTTGTTTATTAGGGACTTAGTTGTACCATAAGCATTTTTCTCTTAGATTCTTAGCGGAGTCTCAATCATTTTAAGTATCTTATAAGCCTTTGTTCAGCTTGTATTAGGATCTTTAATGTCCATGACAGACATCGAAGTTCATGAATTCATAATATTTCCCTCCATAGCAATTCACAATGTACTCTTTTCTTTCTTTTAAATTTTCATTGATTGTACAGCGAAGAGACAAGGATGAAAATTGCAGTTGGAGTACGAATGGGGTGGCAAAGGCGACGAGAGAGGCTCACGGTGCAGGAAAATTGCCACTTTGAGTGGCAGAACCTGATTGCAGAAGCTTCTAGACGAGGCTTTGCTGGTGAGGTAGAGCTGCAGTGGGATTCCTACAAGATCTTGAATGAGCAGCTCAAGCAAGAGTGGGTGGAGAGTGTTGAACGAAGGAAAATGACGGAGAGACCGAAAGGTAGCAAGAGAGCACCTAAGTCCCTTGAGCAAAGGAGGAAAATAGCAGAAGCCATCTCTGCAAAATGGGCTGATCCTGTGAGTACTTACAATGGTATCTAGAAGTGGTTGCATGAAATTTACTAGGCAGGTCCTACCTTGGAACTCCCCATTTAGATAATGGGTTGTCTTGAGGGTCATAACTCATAACAAAACTGCACCTAAGTCCCTTGAGCACGGTATTGATTCTCTTGCTAAACTGATAAATCCTTATTGTAAAAGCCACGTTTCATAATGCTCTCCACATCTCCAAGTGGAAAAACAAGATCTTTCAACTGAAAAAATTTAAAGGGTGCTGATTTTTTTTTTTTTTTTGTCATATCTATTCTAAAATTTAAGTTGGTTCTAAACACGACAATTGTGTTTAATGTTTTCCTATTTCTCCAACCTAAACCTGAAATATTCCAATTTCTTGTCCAACACTGTCCAACCTTCATAAAGAGGTTAAAACAGATGTTCTGAATGCATCTCAATGGTATTTGAGCTGTACAACTATGTGTTATACTTTCATTTTTTCAACCTCTTCCCTTCTAGGCTATCATTCTTTTGTTCTCCCTTAGACCAATTGTCTGCAGCCTACTTATTAGTTTGGCTCAAAACATTGGGATTCACAGAAATTCTGTCAAATTTCCCAAGAAGCCAAGTTTCACTTGTGACTCAAACTGATACTAGTTAGTATCAATTCTACTTTGTAGTTATTCTATGTAACATTAACTGTGCACCTGAACAATTGCTTCTCCAAAATGTATTTTGTTGCATTTTATCAGGATTACCGTAATCGGGTTTGTTCTGGCTTGGCTAAATATCATGGCATAGAACCTGGTGCCGAAAGAAAGTCAAGGAGAAGGCCAAGTGATGGTACACGAATGTCTAAAAGGAGCCCTATGAAGAAGGAGGATAGTGATACGAGTAACTCTTCTGAGGGTGAGGCTAAAATCCAAAATAAGCGTTTAAGATTGAGGAGAAATAGTGCACCCCTTTACAAAGATCCCCTGGTGAGTTCTAAGCTGGAGATGATAAAAAACATCAGAGCAAAGAGAGCAGTTGTAGAAACAAAGAAAATGGAAGCCATTGAACGAGCAAGGTAAGTTCATATGTTTCTGCTCTCAAACTTGAATTGGTTTAGTACAGAAAGATTGAATCAATTGAAAATAGGAGACATTTGGCCAGCACAATTAAGTCATAAAGTCTTCTCAAAAAAAGAAAAAAGAAAAAGAAAAGAGTCATAGAGGATTAATGGCCAACCAGATTGAGTCATCACTTCCAAATAGTTTAATGGTCTGAGACTAATGCCATTGCTTTACCTGATCAAACCTTTGTCAATATTATTATTATTCTATTTTTAACTAGTTACTGAAAAAAATAATGTTAGTCTGAATGAACCCATCTGCATTCAAGGGCTTCATATTTCTCATTTCTGACTGCCATTATCATTAGCTACTTTGAAATTCATGAAAAATCTACACTGGTTTTATGTGACAATCTGCAGGCTATTGATTGCGGAAGCTGAGAAGGCTGCCAAGGCCCTTGAGATTGCTGCAACAAAGAGCCCTATTGCTCGAGCTTCCCTAATGGAAACCAGAAAACTTATAGCCGAAGCAATCCAATCAATTGAATCCATAGAGACTGGTCAGATCAGTTCCCATGAGAATGGCAGTTTCCCTTCTATTGCCTCGGACAATCTGATTAGCCAAGTTGATAAGGATTCAAGTGCAAAAATTGAAGTTCTGAACCATGCAGACCTGAGAGAAGTAAATGGGACTCCAATTGTGCCAAGCAAGGATGACGGCTTCAACTTCAGCAAGTTCACCTTACATGAGTTAATGAATAATGAGGAGGAACTTCTTCCATCAAGCTTCAGTGGTTCTGGCTCGTCCCCGTTTGGTTTTGATAGTCTAATGAAGCAATCATGTTCGAAGAATGACTTGGACCTGGCAGAACCAAATGGTTATGATGAATGTCGAAAAGACCCTCTATTAAATGGAACCGAGGTTGAGTCCCTGAAAGAGCAAACACCTAAATTGGTTCCCGTAACAAAAAAATGGGTTCGTGGGAGGCTTATTGAAGTGGCAGAAGAAGCTTAGCGTTGGTGCAGGAAACATCATAAATTTTTTTTATTATGTAACTGTTATCTCCGTTCTTTGAACATATGAATGTATAATGCAAGTCTTGATCACAGCGGTTCCAACCAAAAGGCCTTTGCCATCTTAGTTTAAAGGCTCAAAGTTGGATGCTGCAGTTTTTTAAGCAATATTAGTGCCAACTGCCAACGTAGATTAGTTAAGAGTCGTAATAACATTATAGTTTGTATTCACGTTCAATTTAGCTTCTACATATATTTCCCTCTTTTTCTAATCTCTCAAATGGCTCGTTTATGACAAGGCATGCTGTGGTACACAGGGCTTCTTCAGTGGGATTCATACTTAACAACCATGTGGACCGTGGAGGCACAAGGACCTCCAAGCCATAAAAAGTAGAAACTTACTGGTAAATAATGATAATTGCTATATTGCAGGCAAAGCTGTTAGCTGATTTTGGTCTTCTGGGGGATGCGATTGCAGAATGCAGTTGGTTATATATATACGTATAGTAGCTGAATTGTTTGTTCAAATGTTCAATGGGTTAAGCTACATCTCATTCTTCTTGCTCTTTCGTCATTATCAAGCTTCTGTTTTGGCTTCAGTACTTTTGAAGAACATATCAAAATGTCTGAATTGGTGAATTATTCTTTGATGCAACTAATCAAACTATTTGGCTTCCAAAAAAAAAAAAAAAAAAAAAAAATCGAACTGCTGAAATTTTCCTCTCAAGCCTTACACTCTTTATTAAAATTTACAAGCAAAATCTAAATATGAAGCATGGCAAATTTGGTTCATGAGATAAGAACATAGGATATGGATAATTTTAATCCGTCTCTTTTTCAGAATTCAGATACACACATGCGAAGCTGAGGATTAATTAGCATATATATAATAATAAAATGTTAATCAACAGGAGATTTATTAGAAGAGTCATGATCGGAGAGTTTGAGTTGAGAGTCCACAGTCTTCTCCACCTCTTTTCTCTTGTTTTCTATCTCTTCTTTCCTTTTGTTAATCTCCGCTTCCAATTCCTCTCTCTGCTCAAGCACCCATTAAAAAAAAAAAAGTAAATAAACATAGAAATTAGCATATATATGATGTATTTTTGGTATACTCTTATCTCCTGCCTGCATATATGCTTTATGAATAGAAATGAATGAGACATATAGATAAATATATGCAAATTAAGAATTGAGGAGAGAGTACTAAAAAGAACCTACGTTGAGGGTGTCAGCGACGGGCAGCCTTGTTCCATGAACTGCAGCACGTGTGGGCGGTTTAATTCCCATGAACCGCAGCTGCTCATGTTCAAGGTGGCTGACAGGGCCGGGGCCACGAGTCAGAGTCAGAGTCTGAGCCGGCCTCAACAACGCCCCAACCATGACTCTCATTCTTCCTAGCTGCTGCTGCATCTTCTTGTCTTCTATAATCTATACGCTATAGAGAGTCAGTTAGCTTTTTGTTATATTAATTAATTGTACTGGGGTAGAACTAGAAACTAGTGGAAAGAAATGGTAGCATCTGGAAGTTGAAACGCAATATGTCATGTCAACGTCAAGCTAATTGGAAATTAATTGTTGCATTATTTATTTTAGAGGCATGCAAGCACAGCGGCTACGTGTCTTCAAAATTCATTCATCACGTGGCATCCTCTGAATATCTCTGCTTTGTTCTGGAGTTGCATTTGGGTGGTCTCCATAAAAAGTTTCTTGCACATTTGTTTGTTTATAGATAAGTTTGAGAGTTGGATTAAAACTTGTTTAACAAACAAGCTAAGTTCAAGTTAAAAAAATTGTTTACGGATATGCTCGTGGGCTATAAAATTTGATACAAATAATTCAAATATAAACTTATTTATAAGTTTATATATATTTACTAAATAAACTCATTATACATATCTTTATAATGACATAACCAATATGAGACCATTATCTATTGTCTTAATTTTTTTCCTTCTCTCTATACTGACCAAGCACTACTTTAGATTATAGTTATATATATATATATATATATATACACACTTAATGCTGCTCGGGTGATAGTATTTGGGCCCCCAATTTATTTCTATATGGGCTATCTCAAAATCCTACCAATTGGGTTCTAAACTTCGTCTAGTTAGTCTTCTCCAAGCCTCAATCCAAGACACTTTCTCTGGTTTCCCTCAGTTCCCCAGAGTTTCCTTGTGTTTTTCTCTCTGTATCTCACTCCCTAGAAATTTTCCAACCTCTTTCTACTCACCTTCTTTCATCTTTTATAGTCTCTTGTTAGTGGGATGATCATCATTATTCTCCCACTTCACATGTATTCCCACGTTCATTAGAATCCCAAGGAATCCTCACAACTTTAGAGGATTCTCTTGAAACTTGTTCTAGACGCCAAATAGTATTCGGCAGTGAATTTCCCCAATGACACTACCAGCCCTCGATTACTGACCTCACTATGTACACGTCCTATCCCGACTTCCCTCATTGCTGGTCACTTAAGACTTCCTCGGAGAGTTGTCCCTTTGACTCGTCATCTCGATCTTAGGGTTAGGCTTATTGTGATAAGGCTTGGAGTTAACTCCCTCCACGCATACAATACTTAGTTCCTCTAATGGGCCTTGGGGCCCTAGTTTAGGTTCTGATTAAGTGGGCTTCCATAAGCCTTATGGGCCCAACCCCCACAAGTGGACTATGTATGATCCTTCCCTGTCAACCATCTAATGTAAAGTTATAATACATGTTAGTTTTTTCCTATTCATAATAATTACAAACATGTCTTTTTTTAAATCTTCATCATCTAATATGAATGTAAAAATTGTATTTTGAACAACTGTTGAAAGTATAAACAAGGAAGGACGAATGGATGGATTTTAATTATGTAAAGTTGCAATTTGAATAATGGTTAATCATAAGTGGGACTAGAAGCATGATAAAATGAGTACGCTATTTTTTTTTTCTTTTTTTAACATGATTTTGGAGATATAAGTATTTGATAATGTAATATTCTTAGATCTCAAACTCAAAAGCTTAACCTATGCTTGAGTTTGAGCTTGATATTAAGCTTAAGCGTAATATTAATCATGAGCTTAATATTGAGCTTAAGCTTGTCTTGACTAATTAATCAAGACAAACCAAGCCAAACCAAGCTTAAGCATTTTGGCTTTCCTATGAGCTCAAGCTCAAACATTATTTTAGGCTTATCACTAGCTCGAGCCGAGTTGAACTTGTTGACTTTTATTAACAAGCCAATCTTGAATATGTACTACTCAACAAAGCTTGGCTCATTTATAGCCTTACGTTGTGTGACTAGGTGGATATATCTTCCAAGTTGCTAATTAAGGGCATAGATTAATTCTAAATGAGTTGTTTGTACTAAGACACTACATGCAAGGTAGACCTTCTCATCAAAAGGATAAGCTCTGCTACTACCTAAACTAATAAGACTTTCAAAAATACAAATCAACCAATAAAAGAGAAACAAAAAACTATATTATTAATATTGCAATGAGTCACAATTATTAGATTACAAGATCACACAAGACTACTCCTAGATACTTCGTGATGCTACTCCTAGATACTTCATGAGGCGGAACACATTTACAAACATGAAATTATCATTCCGTTAATCAAGTATGAAATCTAGTTTGTTAGATTATGCATTTGTTTGTCCTTGTAAAGAGTAACTAATGTTTCTATATATACCCCATTATTGGTTTTTAAATCATCAAACAACTTAGAATAAGTAACTTCTTTAACGACGAGTCCTCTTCACTTTCCTCTTCAGTCATCGAGTAATTAATTCTTGGTCTTCTCCCAAAATTGTGATTGGGCAAGGGATTATTAGTGACGCTAGGCCTTGTAGGCGGTATGATCACCTTATTATTTATTAAGTCTTGAATTGCTTGACGAAGTCCAAAACACTTGTCAGTATCATGGCTAGGGCTTTGGTGGTAGGCACATCTCTTAGTCACATCAAATCTTGCGGGCAATGGGTTTGGGATTGGTCTTGGGTCTAAGGGTTTTAGTGACCCTTTTGCTTTTAGTTTTTCAAACACTTTACTCACGGGCATGTATAACTCATGAAATTCCCTCTTAGGCCTTGGAGGTGGCCCTTGTAATATTGGCACGGGGGCAATAGGAGAAATAAGTTAGTAAGGATCATTTTTGTATATATTAGAAACTTCTGTAGTTTTAGAACTAGATCCCAAATTCTTTTTAAACCTTGGTGGGTCCTCATTCTTTATAGTGTCATTATTTATTGCATCCTTAATTTGGGTTCCAGCAGCAATCAAAGCATTAAAATTAGGAAAATACTTGGCAAAAAAATATTTATGGTATACAGGCAATAAGTTTTTTATAACAATGGTTAATTGTTCTTCTTCACTTGGCCTATTCATCATCTGTGCCGCCTTGGACCTCCACTTGGTAATGAAGGTAAAGAAAGATTCTTACGGGTCTTGCTTCATGGTCTCCAAATCTCTCCTTGTTACATCCACTTTTATGTTGTATTTGTATTGATTGTGAAACTCACGGCAGATGTCCTCCCAACTCCTTGCTCTAGCATCATTTAGATTGAGGAACCACCTAAGAGTGGCTCAATCAGGGTGTTTTGGAACATTTGAGCAAGTAGTTCTTAAGTTGCTTTTAGGGGTTGCATTGCCAGCCTCATCGAACTTGTCTAAGGTTGGCATCTTGAACTTGGGAGGTAGACTCACATCAGGGAAAAGTGAGAGTGATTGGTAGTCCATGAGGTCCTCCATCTTGTGAGCTCTCTTGATCATCTCTTCCATCTTGTTTATCCTCTTGTTGATCTTCTTCTCACCCTTCATGGTTGGGGAATTATGGTCAGTCTTATTCTCCTCTTGGCCACTTTTTAGGTTTTGAAATTGTTGTATCATGAGGTTCATGTACTCTCTCAGCTGAATTTGACTAGCTACCATCGTGTTCAGTAACTCTTGAGTGTTCATGGGTTCTTTAGTGTTCGGATGTTCCCCCCCTTACGCCATAGTGATGGAGTCTTCAGACTTCTTGTGGCTCGGACTGTTATGTAGGTCGAATACGAGATTGTGATGTTACAGTAATGTAGTGTCTTCTATGCTCACAAGCTTCAATACCATGATGCGGCTTGGAACTGGAACTACAAGCTTGAGTGTCAGTCTTGGGTTCTCTTTGGAGTCTTCCATCTAAGCTTTTCCAGATTCTCCCTTAAGAAAAGGCTCAGTTGGGTCAATCAAAGTTAGATCCCCATCTACATCAATCAACCAACCAAACAAACACATACAACAATGCAATGCAATTTTAACATGGAACGACTTAAGGGTAGGTTATAAGTCATTACATTGTAAGGTGGGTTTGTTGTTTCAATGTTTCCCATAGCTAGGACGTTACACCTCCCAACTTGTAATGTAATGAACATTACGTTGGTCCAAACGGCATGGTATATCCTTTGTAGTCAACAAGAAATGATCTAGTAACTTTGGGCTATGAGTTGGTGAGTTCACCACTGAGTATCCGAATCTAATGAAGACCGGTGATCCATGGTTACAACCACCATATGTTGAGATGGGTGCATTCATATTTGTTGTTTTCATAGCACAAATTATGACAATCAGGGAAAGCTCTTAACAACCAACATAGCATCAAAAATAAATAAATAAAATCATACAAACATCTCAAGACATAATCAAACAAACAACAATATCATGCAAAATCATGCAAAAGACAAGGGCATATAGTTGGTCACTTAAAGTCTAACATGAAGCTTAGGCCTCGACATCCCTAGTGGAGTTGACATTGTGAGAGACAGGGAAATTGGGTGCTCTTAAAAAAGAGATTTTGGTGCATTTAAGAGCACCTCTCTTTTTGGGTAAGTGGTGTGGAGTCGCCACTTATTTTTTATACAAAAAAATAAGAAAAAATAAATACAAATTGCATGATCAAAATACTTCATTGTCATTGATTGAATAAAGAAAAATACAACTTTAGTAAATTAACCTTACAAGGCTTTGGGTCCTATTTACAATCTATGCAAAAGAATACAAAGCTTTAGTCCTAGTTACAATCTACCAAAATTAAAAGACAAAACACTAATCTACCTATCCAAAAATCCTAAGCTCGGGGGCTAGGTTACAGTATGGAAAGGTGTTAGGCACCCATTCTGTCTAGGCAAAGTCTGGTCTTCTAAACTCTAATAACCAATATACCTTTTTTTGCATGCTATTGAATGATATCTTGAACACACATGACAAACACTTGACAAAAAATAATTTAAATAATTTTGCCTTACGAATAATGTCCTCTTTTAAAATATTCAGATATGTTTTGAAAATTAAAAACCTAAGACTTGGTTTGTAAAAAAATCAAATCTGTTTATGTGAAGGGTTAAAAAAAAAAAAAAAACCTTGGTTTGTAAAAAAAATCAGATATGTTTTTAGAGGTTAAAAAAATTGGGATTTGGTTTGTAGAAAAAATCAGACCTGTTTTTAGAAACAAATAAAAACAAAATACCTCTTACATGTGCATATTCTACTAATGAATGAATATTTTAGAAATCAAAGAAGTTTATTCATCTCTTTGAGGTCTAAAATATTTTTCTTACAAAAAAGAATTTCTTAAAGCAAAAGCCTTTAGAACGTCTATAACGTAACATTAATTGAAAATTCAGAAGAGAAGAGCCCTTATTTCTGATTTGTTTCTCCTATTTATAGAGGTTGGGATGCTGAATGAGTTCAGATACAAATTGGAATGTGTCCTTATCTCTAAAAAGTTGAAAAAGATAGGGATTATCTTAATCAGGAAGTCACCGGGCCAGGCCGCAAATTTGGGCCAATCGACACTTCTTATGTGCAGATCAGCACTCCAAGAGTGTTGAATGGCCTTCTTGGGTGTCAGGCCCACATTTGAGTTTTAGTTCATTTTGGACTTCTTTTTTGACGATTTTTTTTAGCCAGGAATCGTATCTAGACGCATTTTTAATCCGTATGCTAAAAACTAATCCATTTTTCTTGATATTTAGGTCTTTAAAGTGGTAATTATCTTGTAGATAAATATTCCAAAAAAAACTTGATTATCTACAACTTCTTTGTCATCTGATTATCCATTTTATTCCCATGCAAGTAGGCCTATTTTTGACACTAACAAACAACCAATTACAAATTATTTAATTAATTTTAATTTTCAAATCAATTAGAATTAATTTAAATTAATCATACGTGATTGACTCCACCCAAACAAAATGCATATAGACCGTGCGAACTTGATCACGTGATATCTTTCAATCCGACAGTTCAATTTGGAAATTGCACATACCGTCGCGACCGTTAGAATCTCAATATCATTTCTATGATATGCAATGAATGAATTAATGCATGTAATGCAACTCTAATTTTTGGGTATATGAATGGTCACTCTACTCATCTGCCTAGATTAAATTATGGGTACAAAATCGAGTGTCTACAGTATGCTATTAACACTAGGTGGGTTTGGATCTTCAAATGAGGACTTAAAGTGGTTCTCCAAAACATATTCAATTTCATTTGGACTATTAGTTAAGTTCCCTTCCCCAGCCTGTATGTGCAAAATCCAGCTTCTAGCTCTTCTCTGCTTAACCACTGTTTGAAAGTATCTTGTGTTTCTATCCCCAAACAATGTCCAATTACATCTTGCTTTTTGAGCCCACATCTGTTCCTCCCTATTTAACAATTCCTCTACATCTTCCTTGAGGCATCTCTCCCTTCTCATATCATCTGGTGTTGTTATGGTGTTCTGTATCTCTTGTTAGTGTGCAAGTTTCCTCTTAATCTCACTTTCCACTCTTCCAAAAACTGTCCTACTCCAATCAAAAGCTTCTCTCCTTATGTTGCAGAGTTTATTTCTTGATTAAGCCCTTGATCCAGTTGTATGTAAACTCCATGCTTTTTGTATCATGTCCTGGTAATTAGAATGGCTGATCCACATATGTTCAAATCTAAAAGGTCTCTTTCTAAAAGGATGTTGGAATTCAAAATCTAAGATGATAGGTCCATGATCAAAATGGTAGATAGGGTGATTTCTTAGGGCATAATGTGGGTAAGAGTTAACCAACTCAACACTGGCAAAAGCCCTATCTAGTCTCTCCATAACAAAATCATTCTCACTTCTATTATTCATCCAAATAAATCTTTGCCCAGTAGCCTCCAAGTCACAAAATTGAAACTCATCTATTACATGTTGGAACAGTTCAGATCCCACTATTGTATCTTGAGTGAAGGAGAATTTTTCTTTTCTAGTTAGGATTTGATTAAAATCTCCAATACATAGCCAATTAGGCTTAGCTAGAGATTTTAGGTTCTTGAGTTGTTGTCACATTTCCTCTCTTTTGGAATAATCAGGCTGACCATATACAAAGGTAATGGATATGGGTTACCCTTAAGATCTAATAACTCTGTATGAACAAGATTTTTGAAGGCATACACCACTTAAGACTTAGTCTGGGTATCCAAGCAAGAATTAGGCCACCACTGTAACCCTCTCTTAGAACCTCCCATCTTTCTAAAAACCCACATTTGACCCAAATATATTTTCCCTTATCTTTCATTAACTTAGTCTCCATAAGGAACATCACATTAGGTTTAAATTCATAGGCTTTTTTTAGGCACTTTAGAATTGCAGAGGATTTGCCCAAACCTCTACAGTTCCAACTTAAGATCTTCATGGGTTTGGGGAAGCTGATTGGGGCCAGCTTCCCATTGCCCATTTGGATATGCAAGGTATAAAACACTACTACACTTTTCATTTTGATTCGAGCATAATCTGAGTAATCTAGAAGGATATTAGGATTACCTTCCTCTGAACAGAATCCACATAAAAGCCTTTGTCTAATGTTTCTCAGTTTTCCAAATTCTACCCTGAACCTCTTCCTTGTTGCCTTAGTAATGCCATGGTTGCTAGTATTAGACTCCCACAGTTTTCCATCTTGTTGGCTTAAGAGTGGAAAAGGGTTTGAGCATGTAGATATTGGTAATGGTAGGCCAGGTCCAAGGGATAAAGGATCTAGGATGTTTAAGTTGTCCAGGCCCGTGTCTAAGCTAACTGTTGGGCCGATGTATGCTTCCTGATTTGGGCCTGATCCTGTACCAATATGGCCCATTCCCATTGTTAGGTTACTATTCCCATCTTGAACCACTTTAGTAGGCAAAACTTGTGTTCTAAGTAGTTGAGGCCCATTACTGGAGCTTCCTATCTCAAATTTGAATCTGCCCCTGTTAACCCTTTGGACTAGTGACTCAATGAGAGAATTAGGTGACTCAGGTATTTGTCCACGACTCCATGCAACTCCTCGTACTACTTCAGGTCTATCATCATTCAACTTATTGAGGTTGAACATTGTTCCTGTTGCTGAGCTGCTCTCTATTTCAGATGATGTGGGGTGGTTATCTCTCATATCTCCATCGATGAAAAGGCCAGCTCCCTCAACCCAAGTCCATCTCAATGCTGAGAATTTAGAGGGTAGCCATAAAGGTCACATGGAGAAGGTTAAATCTGCTTGATCAAAGTCAAGGGGTTTGGTCAAGGGTATTGTTGTAGTTATATGTTAGGACAAGAGGGTTACTCTAAATTGGGATTAGTATTTGTGACTTGGGGAGGTTCTTGAAGATGGCTAGGGTTTAGGATAGTATCTTGTGGGTGGTCTAGAGACGATCTTGGTGAGTTAAAAGGTGTATGAGGAACTGCATTATGTCCAATTGATAAGGAATGGATGGCTAAGATAAGGGTTGCATGTTCGGTTTTTGGTTGTGTCGTGGGGGGATGATGTGAGTTGGGGTTAAGGTTATTTGGGTTAGGGTATTGTGGTGTTTTTGGGTTTAGAAAATTTTGTTGGCTTTTTTCTAGAGTTGGAGATGATTGTGGTGGGGAAGGTTTGCTAAAGTTGGTGATGTTGGGGAGTTTATTATCTAGGTGGGGGAGATGATGATGATGGATGTTTCCAAAGGGAATTTGAGTGGTCCAACGTCTTCATCTATTGTAAAAGGCTTTAAGCTCATTAACAAAGTGTGGTTCCAAAACATCAAACCCAAATTGTACTTGATGAAGCCGCTGGATATGTCTCCTCTGTCTGAACAAACTCATTTCAATTTCATCCATGCATTGGGTGTACTAAGATCTGGTATGGCCTATCAACCTACATCTGGTACATAACTTGTGAACATATTCATATCTACACTGAATCTAGGTTCTAATGCCATCATCCAACCTTAACATGAAACCAAAAATGACTGGTATCCATGAATCTATACAAACCCTGAGTTGCATGAAATGAATATTTTGTGGCATACGATCCTCCCAATCCACCCTCTTAAAGAGTCCAATCAGTTGGCCCATCATTTCTGCCAGTTTTGGATACTGATATTCAAGTGGAAGTCCATGCTATTGTACCTATAAGGAAACATAATTCAATTGAAGTCTACTTAGAACCAAATTTTGTTTCCACCTTTCCAGCACCAATAGAGCTCCATCCACTACCCACGGTCCCTCATTACAGATATGATTAAATCATCCATCAGTTCAAAATGAATGAGATAAAAGTAGGAATCTCTTCCCACAATAATGGCCGAGCCCCTGATTCTCCATGTAACATTGATAATGTGTTGAAGACGAGCTACTGAGAATTTCCTATAGTTTAGAATAAAACCAATTGCACATGAACCCCAAAAATCATTTTGCATGCTGATTTCTTTAGGGTCTGCTTCAAGTACTAGTCCATGTCTTGCAAAAGGGACTTCTTCTCCCTCACTTAACTGAGGATCTGTTTCAATTTCATCAGCAAAGAGTTCAGAACTAACTTTTGAGTCACTGCTCTTGGTCCAACCACATTCCCTTGCTGTGAAGTAAACTTCCATGAGAATCAGAAAAAAGGCCACAAAAGCCTAGACTAAAAGAGACACAAAGAGTATATTTAGAGAAAGAAAGAAAAGTAGGGACCACACGGAACAAAGGGAACAAAACAAGAAGAATAAAGTTAGACTAGGACCAAGAAAGGTTGGGAAAAGGAAAGATAGAACCAAAAGAGTAAAAAGTAGTGGACTACTAGAGACTAAGAAGTCTTGCAAAATACAAAAAACCCTTCATTTTACACATTTTGACAAAAAAAAAAACCACCCATATCAGTGGTGTAAACTTGTGTATAAATGCATAAGTGCTACAATAACCATGCATATATGCACGATTCTTGTAGCATTTGCATTTAATATTTTAGTAATTTTTCTCTCTCCTTGTCTCTAGTTGCTCTCACTCTCCTTTTTTCTCATTTGATCAAATCATCAAACCATTGCCGCCGATCAAATCATCAAACCACTGCCGCCAATCGCCATCGGCACTAATCTCTCGCCACCAACACTGATCTCTTGCCAATTGCCTGATCAAATCATCAGACTAGCATGAAGCTTGATCAAATTGCCGATTGCCACCGCCATGAAGCCTCTCCGATCATCGATTGCCACTGATTTCTTGTTGTTTGATCAGTGGGTTTCAGGTTGGGTGGGTGATGATTTGGGTTTCAGATTGAATGGGTTGGTTTTCCTTGATGATGCTTGTTGGGTGGGTGATGATGGTGGTTGGGTGTGGAGTGATCGTTGGTAGTGTTGGGTCTGTGAGAGAGAGGGGTAGTGAGTGAGGAAATAATAAAAAATTGTAAAAGAATGAATATTTTTTTGAATAAATGTATAGAATAGATAGACTGATATGAGTGTTTTGTAAAAATAGGTGTGTAAAATAGAAAAAGTAGTTTTTTTGTGTGCAAAATAGATGAAAAGTTTGCATCCACTGATGTGGATGATCTAAGAGTGAAGAGAAGTCCACTCCTTGGGCATGCAAAAAGTAGGTATGAGAATTAAAGGAAAACAGTTGGTGGTTGTAGGATTAAACAGCTATGGACGAGGAGTAATGCGGATGAGATATGATGGGAGTGAAAAGAGGTGAAAGTGGAAGGTTTTTTGGGTGAAAACGCCGGCTATCCGTAGGTAGAAGAAGGCTCTCCTAGAGAGAAAAAACATGAAATACTTATGTTCCACTAGTCTATGTTAGCTGTGCTATTGTTACTATTTTTTGAGATAAAAGGTGGAAGATAAAACTCATTTTCTCCTGTTACTGTTAGTTCCTCATTTAAACATAACTTCAAAGAAGAAAAACTCATATTTCTCATTCTTGAAATGGTCTATTATCCAAGAAAGTTTTCCTTCTCTTTTTCGTTTTTTCTTGTGAAAATTTAGAGGGAGTTTAAATCTTTTTTTTGTGCTGAGACTTGAGTGCTATCTTAGTATTTTTCTCTTGCTCTAACTAAATTTTAAAGGGGAAAATTTTGTTGTTTGTTTGCTTTTGATTTCAAGTTGAAAATTTGAAGATTTTTTTTTTTCCAATTTCTTGGGTTTTTGCGTTCTCAATAATCTTCACGACCTCCTCATCTTCTCAATTCCAAATTTCCTTTTATTAAGAGTGAGGTTGGCATCAACTTATAGATTTTAGCTTTTTTAAATTTTTATATACAACTTTTTAAAATCTCATTTTTTCCGTAATTTTTTACTTTTTCAAATTTTTTCAAGATATAAATATCCTTTAGCATACTTTCAACAAAAGCTAAATAAGCTATTCCCAAATAAAATCTAAATACCTCCTAAATCAGTCCGTGCAAAATTACAAAGCCCACAAAAAAAGCTCTGTTGTCGGGAAATTGTATCATTACCTCTCATTGGCGATTTTCTTACCTGAGCAATATTACAAACAATAAAATTACGAGAATTGGAGATATCGAACAATATATATATCTTAAATAAAACATTTCTATATATAATCAGGTCAATGTACAAGTTAATGATAATAAAACCCTCAACTTGCCAAAAGAAAAAGGCATGCCTATTGTGGGAGGTGAGAGCCTCCATTAGGTGGAGAAGATCCTGATGGGTTATTGACACTTTGGAAGCCAAGAACTGGTCTGGCAAGGAAATTAGGATAATCCAAACCAAGAGTGTTTGTTCTCGTCGAAGCCACAGGAGTAGTGGCCGCAATTGTAGGTTGAATAAAGGCTGATGCTGAAGAAGAAGCCCTCTCGAATGCCAAGTGTGGACGGGGAAGACCCATGTGGAGTTGAGGAGCAAATTGCCTGGCATTTGCTAATTGCATACGAAGGCGAAAATTCTCTCTATCCAAAGCAGCATTCTGATGGTGCAGAATCTGGTGCTCTACCTCCCATGACATTCGCTCAGCCTCCAGACTTCTTAGGCGCTTAGTTCGGCTCACAAAGTTCATTCTTGGAATACCTGATGAGTACATGTTCAGCTCAAAGGGAGCCCCGCCCTCAAAAACCATAGTCCCTGGCTGATTTTCATGGAAGTCGCTCCAACTACGTTCCCTATCACCTTCTGAAAGTCCATCCTATAAGAATATGGGGATTGGGGAAGCCCCAAAATTGAATAGTGAGCCATGAGTCAAATTAAAAAACAAGACAAAATAAATTTTACAACTTTTTTTTTTTTGTACAGTATATGAGATGTCAAATTGTGAATAGTGTGAGTAAGTATACATATGAAGGATAAGTTTTCATTGGAACTAGTTTAAAACTCCAAATCCATATAATCACTAAAAGGTAGTCACTGTTAGGCTGGCATTAACCGAGTGTCCAATTGTTGGGATGTAAGTTAAAGTTTTTATTAAGTTAGTTCTATTAGTTGAAGTTAGTTAGAGTGGTTATAACAAATACAGTTGGTTTTAATTCTGTCATAGCACTTGTAGGAGCTCGTTGATACTCTTTTTATGTTAATCATTTACTCTACTAAGTATAAATAGGAAATAACATAGCACTTTATTATGTATTACTCTAAAATCTAAATGAGAAATTTTAGTCCTTTAATTAAACAAAAATATTTTTTGAATTATTATCCAATACGTGAAATTTTTAATTTTGTGAATGAAAGGTAGAATAATTTGAATTCAAAAAACTTGTTTTGATACCAGAAAAAATTACTATTCTTCTAAAAAAAACCTAGAAATGATAAATTTTATTATTTAATTATTAATCTAACATTGGGAAAACTCTAACTCGGCAAGAACAATGTGAAGACCATAGGATATGGGCCATTTGGCTAAGAAGGCAAAGGATAGGTGTTTCCACAACCATTACCTCAGCCTCCACAAGAACGCTGTGGTCCTCAGGAACAACGGTCGGATCCTCCAAAATCGTGGCGGTCAGCTCACAATGCTGTGCATTTGAGACATCCTCCTTATCCTGTAAATGAGCAGAAAGCTCCTCGTCCCACTGCTGTTGGGTTGTCTCTCGAGCTGACAAGCATCCACGCTTAGATGCATCTAAAGAGGTGGCAATCCCTTTTTTCTTATCATCAAATCTAAACTTCTGCATTTAAAAAAAGAAAAAGAAATAACAAGTAAATCAATTAATTGAAACATAAGAACCACTTATGAGAAACTCTAATACAATTGTGAGATAGCATATAAGTATCCGTTTGAGAACAGCTTATTTAACTGAAACTGAAAATTTATTCTGAAAGTACTATAGATAAAAAAAAAAGTTAGCTAAAATAATACAGTAAGACCCATAAATAGTACCAAAAAGTGTAGTGGGACCCATGAATAGTAGAAAAAATAAACTAAATAGTAAAATAAGCTGGTTTTTTAAGCCAATGCCAAACACAACCTAAGTCTTGCGGGTTATTAAAGTTGACCTGTAAATCAGAAGGGTTGATTTTCTTATCACCAGACATTGGTTGATCTGTTGAAACATCTTCATCTAGAAAATCATCCTTATCAGGATGTGATGCATTCTTAACCATTGCTTCAAAATAGGAGTGGCAATCCTTCTTATCATTCTCATAAATTAGGTTGACCCCAAACTTCTTCACTTGGAAACCGCCGCTTATGTGTATTGAATACTCCACTTCATCTCTAGCTTCCAACAGATGTGGCATATGATGTAGCGGTACAAATTGCAACCACATATGTTCTTGACATGGTATTACATGACTATTTTTTTTGTTGACACTGCCACTCAATGCCCTTGGTTCTATTTTTGAATTTATAGGAAACACTGAATCCATGAATATCATGAAAGCTGCTTGCAAATACGGCGCATAGAAACCATTCTCGAATCTCTTGCTTCACTAGTGAGGGCACAACAAAAGATAAAATTGATCCCTTACTCACCACCAGGGCATCAAACCAGTCTGGAAACTCACCCCCAGGGCAGAAAACACTAAAACTATCGGTCGCAATCAATTCCTAATACATTAAAATCATTAGTAATGAATTTTGATCCAAAAACCAAATTCAATCAAACAAGAATAGAGACAAGAGAGATACATTGAGAAGCTTGTTTTTTGGGTTACTAGTACAATTCTTCTTGAGCACTTTGGAGCAGCCAAAACATTGCAGCTGTTTTGATAGTTCCCAATTTAGTCCGGTAAAAATCCATACAAGGGACGTGGTGTTGCTTGCATCCATCGCTTGTAAACCTATAGGAAGCTCATCAAGTGATTGAATTCTTCTGCATAGGCTCAAATCAAGACTCGTGAGTTGATTAAGGAAATTGAATGTAACTTGCAAACGACTTGGATCGATTGTAAAGTCCTGAGTATTAAGGAAATTGAGTGCAACTTGCAAACGACTTGGATTGATTGTAAAGTCCTGAGTTCTGAGATAACGTCTTGTGTTTTTTTTCACGGAGAGAATACCAAGAAAAAAACCTTTTACCCAACCCCTTGCATCAATCATAAATTCTAACGAGTTTTGCAGGGATAAATGCTCCTATACAAAGATTGTAGACCAATTAGTACATGAAAAATAAAAGTAGTGTCTATTCATTATTAACCAGAAAAAAGAATACAATCATTTTGTTTTCTACATTTAAACTTAATCATATACAAGGACGGATCCAGAATTTTAAGTTAGTGGAGGTCGGAGTATAGAGGAAAAAGAAATCCAAATAAACATCCATATGGTATTAAAAAATTATAATTACACAAAACTGTTGTTTTTAAATACATTAAAATGCAATCATTTATCAACAAGACAAAAACAAAAACAAAATAATGCTTTTTTTTAATACTAGGCTGGCTAGGATTTTGTTTTTTAAAGTTAGAGAATTCACAGTGGCGATGTTAAAAATTTTAGTTTTTAGTATCTCAAAAAACTACTTTATCTATTTTAACACCTCACTTTATAATACACCAAATATTAAATATTCTATTTTTTTTTATAACTTCATTTAAAATAATATAAATAACTCATTAAAATAATAAGGAAGATAGAGAATTTGAGTTTTTTAATTGAAAGAAAGAGATATAATATTAATAAAATATTGTACTTTATTTTTAACAACTTGCTAAAGTCAACTGGTATTTATACTAGTTTATTGTAGTTGCAAAAAATTTAGCTTTAGCTTCTTCAATAACACATGATTTTTTTGTTCTTTGGTGGTAAAATAGTTTTTTTGCTAAAATACAATCATAATTGTGAAAGTTTTTGGGTTAAATAGTTGCTATTTGGCTTAAGCTAGCTAGACTAATTGGGAAGGAGGTCCAACTATGGAAATGAAATATAGAATGACCCTGATCATATATCAATATGTAATTTTACATTTTTCAATTCCTAAAAATTATTTATTATTAATTTTGTATTAATTTTTTAGCAGTTTCTTTCAAATTTACAGGATACCTTAAATTCTCTTATAAAATCAAAATTATGTTAGCATATCCTGTCTACCATCTAATTTCAAACGAAAATATAAAAATCTTCTTTGAGAACAAAAAAGATATATATAGCTTTGGGAAAAAAATGATGAATGAATGACTACCACAATGGGAGAAAAAAAAATTGAGAGAAATCCAAAAACCAAACAATTTGACCCAAAAATAATGCTTTTAATTTAAATTTTTCGAATTCCATGTCTATGGTTTGAATTCCACCTCCCCACATCTCCACTTTCTATCTAAAAAATAAAAATAAAAATTAACTCTATCAAATTAGCCTCCATTATGTTTTACCCCAAGAATATATATAGACATATTAGCCTTCACTTTTTCTTTTCTTTTTTTAACTGAATTTAGTAAATTAACTAGGAAAAATACAGAAAATTGAAAGAAAGTATTTTTTTTTTCAATCCCAACCTTTCAACATTTTCTAGTCAAGAAAGAGAATCACTAACAATATTAATCCAAAAAATTTCTTCTTTAGCCAAGCTTATTTCTAGCGAGAAAATGGAAGAACATGGCCAAGAGCCTTTGCTTCAACGAGCATTGTAGGTAGTATTAAGGACCTGTAAGTACTAGTGGTTCTTGGACAATTCTTAAGGTGGTTCAACTCTTTGATGCACAAAACCACTAAACTTTAAGTATTTATTAACTAAGAAGTATTTTCACCCTTTATCTAGGAGTTTCTTTAGAATCTTTTTAGACCAACTTAATTCTTTCTTTTCTCTCAAAAATAAACTTAAATTCTTTTTTTTTTTTTGTTAAGAAAAAACAACTTAATTTTGGATAATTATAAAATACTCCAGAAGTACTATAATTACATACTCCCCTAGATATACCATAAATGATTATTCCCTCCTCTCACATAATTGTAGGTTCCGCTATTAAATTCATGATAACTAAAATGCACAATTCATGTAAAAGAAGTGAGTATACATTTATGGTGCTCTTGGAGTATTCTATAATTTTCCCTTGATTATTGAATGAGAATTAAATGTTTTTTTTTTTTTTTATAAATTTTTTTTACAATATATACTACCAAAAAAAAAAAAAAAAACTTATTATAAGCACTAAATAAAAAAATAAAAACTTTAAAGAAGAAAAATCAGAGGCCGGGGCCCATGGCCTTCCTTAATATTTTTTGGGTTGAACCCTCCTTGAAATCTATACACAATCAGTCTCTGGCCTCATGAATCTCGACCAAGCTATCAGTTGGCCCATATAAGATGAAGTGGTGTTACATGTATCCGCCTCTCACAAAGGGGATACATAATAGATTTCTCCATATAGATCCTTTAGGACCTTGAAATAGGCATTGGTGATTCCTAGGAATATATTCAGTGTTCTCTTTGGGAGATAGGAATGAAGGACAACACCATAGTGCAAGTACTTTGCACAAATCTGTTTCCCCACCCAAAAGAAAAGTTCTGAATTAATATCAATTTGAATTCAAAAGATAAAAACACGTTAAGATGAAAACAAATACTTTCATGCCTTGTCTCTGCAATCTTCTAGTTCTTTTAATCCCCACCATTCTGGTATTGATTCTTTTACTAATCTACTATAAGTCATTTAGATAGGATTCATGTTTGCATAATGCTTCAACTGGTTTGAGCCATCACCAATTACGAGGGACAATAAATTACGTAGATGAAAGAAAGTTTCCAGAAAAGCATGTGGGATTACACGAACCTTAACATTCTCATTAACTGGTGGAGGAAGCCCCTCGGAAATGTCAATACCAGCTGGGAGAGGAAGCTTCCTGTTGTGCAGGAACCCCAGTTCCCGCAGTTCTACCTGCAGGTACCACGGGTCCTGCAGCGGGAACCGCAGTTCCCACAGCAGCCACCACAGTTCCCGCAGTTCCTGCCGCAGGAGTCTCATTTTGCTACCCTGATGAAAATTCAGAAGCTCCGGAACCTGACCAATTTCGAAGGAATGCTGGTAGACCTTAGATTTTTTATTCTAACTTTAAATTATGACCTTGAAATAGAGAGTTATTTCAATTTAAAATCGAGAGAATCCAAATCCCAAAAGCCTATATTTTCATCAGACAAAAGAGAGGAGGAGAAGAGACCTTTTGCGGGAAAAGCTTTCTGTTAAAACAGACACTTCCCAATGGAACTTCAGAAGATATGCAGTGCGTTAAAAGGTTTCTGATAAAACCGACACTTCCCAATGGAACTTCAGAAGATATACGGAGTGAATAACATGTTGTTAATGGCGATTTGAATCCAAAGCTCAGTACCATGTCTAGCTTTGTGCAGCCAGAAAGGTTTACACGAGACTCTAAATTGTAAATACCTAGGGGAAGCTTCCAAAGGTTTTTACAGTCTTTAAGATCCAAAGTAACTAGCTTGCTGAGACCTATAACAGACTCGTGAACCTCGACCAAATTAGTACAATTATTAAGAAGCAGCACCTCCAGATTATCTATGCCTGAGAAATCTGGTGTTCTCCTTAGGTGATAGGAATGACTGACATCAAGAAATTTCAACTTTTTCAGGATCTGTTCCCTCAAACAAAAAAGGAAATACTAAATTAATATCCACATGAATTCAAAATATCAAAAAACAGAAATAATATGAGCAAGAATATACACACACATACACACTTGCATACCTTGGTTCCTGTCCAAAGTTCTATCAAGCTACTATAGGGCATGTAAAGAGCAACAAGATTTTCCAAGTACAAGTCTGCTGGTATGGATTCCATAGGGAACCCATACCATTCTAGATATCTTAGCTTCTTGGAAGGACATTGGAAGTTCCCCTTCAAGCGTGCATAATTTAGTTGAAGCACTCTTAGCTGATGCATCTTTGAAAAGGCTTTGGCATCAACTTGCAAATCGTGAACCCCAAGACAATTTAGCATGATGCCTTTAACTAATTTTCTTTCCTAATAGAACAAAACATTGTGCAAAAGTCATATTTTAGGGAAATTGTAATTTACATGCATAATTGCATATATATAAAAATATATAAGCACACCAGTGTGTATAAAACAAGGTAGCGTCCTATTACTGATTGTGATGCAAAGGCAAAGTAACTCTACAACACACAATTTGAGAAACAGGTACTATGTCTACGATTCTTTTAGTGGTGTGCAATACAGTAAGTAAATCATCCATTATTTCTCTAAATAAGGTAAGTTGGCCCTAAATTCTTATCCAATCAACATAAGCATCTGAATCTTACCTCATCATGTTCCAATACATCAAGGACATCCTCATGATTCCATAGTCGGCTGCGTTCTCTGCGGGCAACTTCTCTACCCATGTCTCTAATCATATCATGCATTGTCAACCGGTTCGAGCAATCAATTGCTACAAGACATTGACGGACCAAAACCCCTAGATCACTTTTAAGGCCTGAATATGAATCTCGAAGTATTTTGAAAGCATACTTTTTTTTCATTCCAACCATGAAGCATGCAAGATCTAGAAACAACTCTTTCTGTGTGTCACATAGTGAATTAAAACTCACCATAAGCTTCTCTTGAATTTCTTTGTCAGGTATTCCTTTTAATGTTTCCAATGTACCTTTCCATTCATCTTTGCTCTTGTCAGACAAATTGGAACCCAAAACTGTAAGTACCAATGGAAGCCCTCCAGCATAACCAATTACTTGCTCTGACAACTTTGCAAAACCTTCATTAGGATGGTCTTTTTCAAATGCATGCCAACTGAAGAGCTTAATAGACTCATGGTAATCCAATGTCGGTGGCATGTATATCTTAGACTCATCCACCTTAGCCAATTTGAGCATAGACTTATCTCTTGTTGTAATGATAATTATACTTCTTGGTTGAAAATTACTTCGCCTAATGGCCAGTTTATCTAATTGGTCCTGGTGATCCACATTATCAAGAACAAGAAGAACCCTTTTACACCATGCTCTATCTTTCAAAACCGTAGTTCCTCGATCAACATCTGTTATTTTTCTATTGTCGTTTGCATGGATGCTGGAGAGAATTTTCTCCTGTAAATGAATCAGACCTTTTGGGTGCTTAGAATCTCCTCCTACATTTGCAAGAAAGCAACTTCCATCAAAGTTTCTTTGTAGTTGGTTATATATAGCTTTGGCAATTGTTGTTTTGCCAATGCCGCCAATCCCCCAAATTCCAACCATGCAAACTTCACTTGAACTACTACTTAAAAGCTTATTGAGTTCCTACACTCGAGACTCAATCCCAACTGGATAGGGTGCAACAGTAAGGTGTGTCATCTCAATTAGTTTGCTGACAATGTATTCAATAATTCCTTCTATAAATTTTGACTCACAACTGCCAACATGTATCCACCATAAAATAGAAGCCAGTGATAATTTAATAAGATGAAACTAACCTAGAAAACATAATAAATCAACAAAATCCCACAAAATGTAATTGGTTGTGCGTATTTTTGGATAACGAATAAACTACTTCAAAAGTAATGAACAAAATTTTTCTTCAAACTGGTTTGGAAGATCTCCTCCAACCCATTACACAGTGACTAATAAAATCATCCATGTGTATAGACAACTCCAAACCAGATGAGAGCTATTTCCTTAGACCCACTACATGGTACTTTATAAAACCATCCATGTATATTATTTAAACAAATCACATAACTTATTAAAAAAGTCATAAAACTAAAACTACACATGAATGATCTCTTCAATCATCTTATAATGAGTTGGAGAAAAATAGCTCTAAAATTATTTGAAACTAAATTATTTTCTCATGTGTATTATTTAAACAAGTTATACGACTAAAAGTGCATCTGAATTGTTTTATCAATCACCAAGTAGTTTGGTTCAAAAATTTTCCTCTCAACTGATTTCAAGGAATTTCTTTTTTTTTTTGGGAAAATTAATTGACAATATAAGAAGAAAGGGATAGTGCATATATTCAGTACTATGCGGCACATTTTCGGTATATATCTTTTGTACACCTATGATAATAATATATTATATAATATTGAATCCTATTCAAAATCAATGGTGTAAAATGTAAATGAGAGAAAAATATTGTATGTGTCGATCTCATAAAACTCATATCTCACTAAAAGCACTACCATTGGTGGTGCTAAAAAGCTATATTGCTTTTTTTAGCACCACCAAATACCAAAATGTGAGTACAATATTGATGGAGCCAAAGTCATATTTTTTTGCTCCACGGCTATAGTGCACAGTTACTTTTGGTTATGCACTGTAACTCATATGTAAAAAAAAAAAAAATATATATATATATATATATATATATATATATTATTAAATTGTTGTGTTCACATTTTTTTTAATAAAAAAAATCTTTTTTGGTTGTGTTTACACTACTTTTTAATGAATTTTTTATAATATAGATCTATTGATGTATTAATGTTGAGTGTATTATAAAATGAGAAGGTAAACTAGATAAAATTGTTTTTTATGGCTTGCGGATGCTCTAACATATGCATCTCATGAGAAGCGCTAGTATGCAGGGGTGACTCTACCCTTTGTTCTGGGGGTTCAAATGAACCCCCTGACTTCAAAATTTTTTTTTTTAATTTAATATTTTTTGTTAGTTTAATACTTTAATTTATTCTTAAAAATATTATTTTTTCACACCTTGACTTAAATTTTCTACACCCTTATTACAAGTATTTCCAACTCTAAGAGTAAGAGTAAGTGTTTATGAATTATAAGTGTCACTCTTTATTATATATTTATATTATATGCGTGTGAGTTTGTCTAATATTCATTGTGTGCATTACTTTTTGTTATAATGTTATTTGTGTAAATAATAATGTGTGTGGAAGTATGTGTGTATAATATAAATATAAGGGAAATGTTTTGATACCACTTTCATAGAAAATACAGTAATTACTCTAAGGGCATCCATTAACATGGTCATAAATATAAAATAACTTTATATAATTTAGTAATAAAAATGGTTTGTTGCATGTGTGTGTATTGTTATCATGTTATTATAATTTTTTGTTATAAAGTCAGAAAAGTTCAAGAAGAAATTTGTAAAATTAGTGATTATTCAAATATTTGATTTGTTAAGTAGACACGTAGTGTATTATTTATATATAAATGAGTGTAGTTGTGTGCGTTAATAATTTTTTTTGATACATGTGCGTCAATAATTAATACAAAACTAATGAGATAAGTTTATTCATTTAGTTTAAAATATTTTTATAAAAATAAAAAAAAATAAATAATAACAACTACATATAAATAAAAATGTTAGATAATTTATCCAAATAAAATGATCATAGCTACCTATACAGTGACAATAAATACTCATAATTAACTATATATCACGTAACAATTCAAAATTTGAAAAATAAATACTCATAATTAACTATATATCACGTAACAATTCAAAATTTGAAAACTTATAGAAAGAAATTGTAAAATTTCTTTTGTTTTCTTTATTGATAATTCAATATATTCAAGTTTTTTTTTTTATTAAAAAATTTTTCATTTAATTTTTTTTGGGTGACTCCTAAACAAAATTTTTAAAGCCGCCCCTGCTAGTGCGTTAAATTTTTACTAGCAAAAAAAAAAATGAATTACCGATATGCAAGATTTTGCGAGTCCCAGCCAGACAAGCTTGCAGCCTCAGTCAAAGCAGCCCTCCAGCTGTCCACCTTGCCTACCCCAAAACGCTTCTCATGCCCGACAAACGCTTCACCAAGTAGTTTGGTTCAAAAATTTTCCTCTCAACTGATTTCAAGGAATTTCTTTTTTTTTTTGGGAAAATTAATTGACAATATAAGAAGAAAGGGATAGTGCATATATTCAGTACTATGCGGCACATTTTCGGTATATATCTTTTGTACACCTATGATAATAATATATTATATAATATTGAATCCTATTCAAAATCAATGGTGTAAAATGTAAATGAGAGAAAAATATTGTATGTGTCGATCTCATAAAACTCATATCTCACTAAAAGCACTACCATTGGTGGTGCTAAAAAGCTATATTGCTTTTTTTAGCACCACCAAATACCAAAATGTGAGTACAATATTGATGGAGCCAAAGTCATATTTTTTTGCTCCACGGCTATAGTGCACAGTTACTTTTGGTTATGCACTGTAACTCATATGTAAAAAAAAAAAATATATATATATATATATATATATATATATTATTAAATTGTTGTGTTCACATTTTTTTTAATAAAAAAAATCTTTTTTGGTTGTGTTTACACTACTTTTTAATGAATTTTTTATAATATAGATCTATTGATGTATTAATGTTGAGTGTATTATAAAATGAGAAGGTAAACTAGATAAAATTGTTTTTTATGGCTTGCGGATGCTCTAACATATGCATCTCATGAGAAGCGCTAGTATGCAGGGGTGACTCTACCCTTTGTTCTGGGGGTTCAAATGAACCCCCTGACTTCAAAATTTTTTTTTTTAATTTAATATTTTTTGTTAGTTTAATACTTTAATTTATTCTTAAAAATATTATTTTTTCACACCTTGACTTAAATTTTCTACACCCTTATTACAAGTATTTCCAACTCTAAGAGTAAGAGTAAGTGTTTATGAATTATAAGTGTCACTCTTTATTATATATTTATATTATATGCGTGTGAGTTTGTCTAATATTCATTGTGTGCATTACTTTTTGTTATAATGTTATTTGTGTAAATAATAATGTGTGTGGAAGTATGTGTGTATAATATAAATATAAGGGAAATGTTTTGATACCACTTTCATAGAAAATACAGTAATTACTCTAAGGGCATCCATTAACATGGTCATAAATATAAAATAACTTTATATAATTTAGTAATAAAAATGGTTTGTTGCATGTGTGTGTATTGTTATCATGTTATTATAATTTTTTGTTATAAAGTCAGAAAAGTTCAAGAAGAAATTTGTAAAATTAGTGATTATTCAAATATTTGATTTGTTAAGTAGACACGTAGTGTATTATTTATATATAAATGAGTGTAGTTGTGTGCGTTAATAATTTTTTTTGATACATGTGCGTCAATAATTAATACAAAACTAATGAGATAAGTTTATTCATTTAGTTTAAAATATTTTTATAAAAATAAAAAAAAATAAATAATAACAACTACATATAAATAAAAATGTTAGATAATTTATCCAAATAAAATGATCATAGCTACCTATACAGTGACAATAAATACTCATAATTAACTATATATCACGTAACAATTCAAAATTTGAAAAATAAATACTCATAATTAACTATATATCACGTAACAATTCAAAATTTGAAAACTTATAGAAAGAAATTGTAAAATTTCTTTTGTTTTCTTTATTGATAATTCAATATATTCAAGTTTTTTTTTTTATTAAAAAATTTTTCATTTAATTTTTTTTGGGTGACTCCTAAACAAAATTTTTAAAGCCGCCCCTGCTAGTGCGTTAAATTTTTACTAGCAAAAAAAAAAATGAATTACCGATATGCAAGATTTTGCGAGTCCCAGCCAGACAAGCTTGCAGCCTCAGTCAAAGCAGCCCTCCAGCTGTCCACCTTGCCTACCCCAAAACGCTTCTCATGCCCGACAAACGCTTTCTCTAAACTCCCCTTCTGATTTCGAAGGTGGGAAGGATCAACCTCGTAGAAAAGGGGCAGCACAATTTGTTGCAGATTCCGTTTGCATTCCATGATCTTCCTCAGCTCTTCGAGACACCATCTCGAATCAGCATAGCTTTCCGAAAAGACTATAACAGCAATCCTGGACTTCTGTATTGCCTTCTCTAGCTCGGTCCAGATATCTTTCCCTCTCTCAAGCTTTCTGTTATCTTCAAAGCTGTGAATCCCCCTCCGGTCCAACGCGGCAAATAGGTGGTCGGTAAACTTATAGCGGGTATCTTTGCCACGGAAACTGACAAAGACATCGTAACTCCATGCCTGGTTGGATGAGGACGAAGAAGAACAGGTTTCTTGGGCCATGAAGGCAGGACAAATTGATGAAGACCACTGGAGTCTGCACCGTGGGGAATATATAATATATATATTCTTTAAAGCCAATTTTAGAGAGAAAACACCCCAAAAACCAACTCCAACGGCTTCTTCATCTCCATTTTTTAGAATGGAATTACTACAGTGCTTCTCTACTAGTAATTACTGTAGCACCTCTAAACAATATTCTCCCTTCAAATAATATCCGGTTGAATAAAAAAATAATTCTCTCTCTCTCTCTCATTCCTTTTCTCTTTCGTTCTTCACTCTCTTGTGCTTCTCTACCTCAACGGTTACAAACTAAAACATACCACAATCAAAACAAAAACACAAAACTCAATCGAAAGATTTGAAACACAAAAACAATCTTTCTCATAAGCCTAATGAAATCTGAAAAATAAAATAAAACTAATCAAACCAGAACAAAAAAAAAAATGTAGAACGCCGATCTCCACTTTTCTGCCGGGATCTATGTGTGTATGAGAGAGAATTTGTTTGTGTGAGATTGAGGGAGAGAAATTTGTGTGTGTGCAAGAAAAAGAGAAAGAGAGAGGGAGAAGTGGAGATATGTTCTGGAGATATGATCCGGAATGATCTAGAAAAAGAAAAAAAGAAAAAAAAAGACAAAAAAGAGTAGACTTGGAAGATGATCTTTTACCTAAGAACCACCGAGAAGCTGGAAGGAAAGCAGAAACGATGGAAATGAATTGGAAAATGGGCACTGAAGACTGAAGTGACTGGATGCTTCCGGGACACGCTCTGGCTTTGCTTTAATAAAGCATTTCTTTTACACTCTTTCACACAAAAAAACCAGACCTCTTTTTTGAGGGGGATGAGTTTCCCGATAAATCCCCCTCAAATGAAAGTGTGTGTCCACGCGTTATACAGGGGTCCACTGTCTACGCGTCTGCTTTTCTTTTTTGGTCAGGTCTCAACTTTTTTTATGCACGCTGCAACTCTAGGAAAAAAATTAGCTAATTACTACTATTTTTCAAAATTTTTGATACTTAAATTTATAGAACTCGATTTTGACATAAAATTTAAATCTATGAAACTCAAGTTGCTTATGATATAATACTTATTGCCACTTTTTGAAAAATCTTTAAGTTCCTCTTTTTGCTCTAGAAGAACCAAGATATTGTCACAAATCTAGAACAATTTGAAATTGAAGTGGATAATTTGAAAGTTTGTTGGTAGCTTAATTGGGTGCCGTTGATGTAATAAATAAAATAAAACAAAAGTATTCAACTATGTGTCTATATGTCATTGAATTGTAATGTAAAGAGAATCTGCCGTAAAATATGCACTATTAATTATGTGATGACTTTTTTTTTTTTTTTAAATGCGAAATTAGGTAATGACTTTGATTGTGAGGGATTTCAATTTTCAACCTCATCAAGAAGATTGTTTCGTGTTTGTCATGCATCAGTGAATGTCAGGTCCATCATGACTGGCCATCAATAGGTAGTGAAAGTGTGAATGAAAAGACTTTTTACTCTCTTTATTAAAAGATTTTGAGTAATGTTATTTGTATTTTTTTTTAAATATATGTGAATGAAAAAAATGTATAATATTGTTTAAAAATTGAAAATATGTTGATAAGATGCTCTATCAAATAAGGCCTCAATTTTTGTAAGCTGGAGTTCCATGTCAAAATCGAGTTTGTGAAACTCGAATTTCAAAAAAGTGATACGTTGCTAAATATTTCACAAACAGTGGTAAAATACTAATAATTTCGAAAAATAGTGGTATTTGTCTATTTTTGAATGTATCCAATGACATGTTATTTAAAATTAAAACTAGTCACTAGCCGTGTGATGCATGGAATAATTAAATAAAAATTAAAAGTATTTATTTTGCTTAAAAGTTTATGACTTGATTTTAAAAAAAAAATGTATAACTTAAAAATGAATGAAAATAAGGTTGTGTTTGGCAAGATGTAAAACCTTTTTCGAGTATAAAATATTTTCAGTTGAAAATATTTTACGAAAAGGAAAATATTTTTTAGATATTTGTTTTGGGTTCTAGAAAATACACTGGAAAAGTATTTTCAGTATTTGGTCGTGCATGAAAAAGCATTTTTTCAGAAAATATTTTCCAGCGTTTGGCCCCTTAATGTAAAACATTTTACAGAAAAATACCAAAAAAATATACCTATATTACAATTGAGCATCTCAAAATACCTATACACATCATATATGCACATCCATTACAAAATTCCAATCACAAAAAATATGAACATATACACATCCAAGTTTTACATAACAATGATAGAGGTACCCGCATACAAAAACCACAACCCTAACACAACTTTCATGGTCATTCACCCAAGTTTAGATGTGCCATTTTATTGATCTCATCATCAGGTAGAACTTGAGATGCCATTGCATTTAGCATTCTTGCATTCAACTTTGCAATCTTCATTGCATGGTTCCGCTGCTCAATTGCGATATCTAATTAATAATTCAATAAATTGTATTTAACATCTCCTGTGCTGGAACTCTCTTCAGTTGAAGGAGTACTAGAACTTGAGCTGGAATGAGTAGAATATGTACTAAATGAAGAACCTTGTTACACATTCCCACCATCAATCTACCAAAACTTCATAAAAGCAATTTCTACATCCATTTTATGCTTAAATGCCTTGTGTTCTGCTCCAAAATATTGATGAACTTGGGCATGGACTTCTTCCCATGTGTTGTATACCCCAGGCACAAGACCAATAAAAACAACGTATGTCTTAC
The DNA here is from genome assembly GCA_963669245.1 of Quercus cerris. Taxonomy (NCBI): domain Eukaryota; kingdom Viridiplantae; phylum Streptophyta; class Magnoliopsida; order Fagales; family Fagaceae; genus Quercus; species Quercus cerris. The sequence goes on along the minus strand of OY770008.1, from coordinate 684,476 downwards.
CCTTTAGGTGGTCAATAAGGTAAACAGTTTAAAAAACAAAATTGGCGTTATGACATACATATTTTTAGCATAAGAAATTATTTGACATACCATTTAATCAAATGTGTAAGCAAGAAGATGATATTTACCAAAAAAACAACTTGCAATATAAGACAGTGTAGACCCTTTCAACATCATCTCAACAAAGTCTCTACAATAATTGTTGTAAAACCATCCAAATTCATAAAAATATTGTAACAAGCCCAATTCAAGAACAATGCTAATTTCAGTTTACCAAAATATTCTGAAGCTGCCATATACCTTCACAAACACTATTGCAGATAACATTATGCACATATATTTTTTATATACAAATATATCTATAAATAAGGATAAATATATATATCGGATCTGGTATAAGGATGGGGAGTGGTGGGTTTGTCGAAGTTGGGTTTGAGTGGGAAATTTCAGGGATGGGTTTTAACGTGTTCGTCGGAGTGGGACAGATAGGGTGTGGTGGGTTTGAGGAATGGGTTTTGGGAAATTTCAGGGATGGGTGTGGGTAGCTACAGTTGAACCCTTACCCCAATACCCAATTGGACTTGTGATGTAGAGGTAATCTCTTCGATCAATGCATGAATTCCAATACATGACTAACCAATGATGCACGGATCCCAGTACGTGACTAACTTCACAACAACCCTTTGATTGTTATAGTTGATTTGCAGTAGCTTCATATAAAAACACCAATAAGATCTTTAATGTTGGTGTAAGAGACTTTGTTTGGTAACAAAACCCAAAGGCGTACAAGAAATGTAACAAGAACTCCTTCTTCTATAGAAGAAAACTAGGGTTTCAAAAAGAAAACCTCATAAATCTCTCTAGGGTTAGATTTTTCTTTTTCTACCTCCTTCAAATAGGAGCTTAATGGGCTCTCCTATTCCAAATAGGTTTACACAAACCTTGGGCTTTCCTAATCTAATAAGGATTATACAAACCCATAAAACTTGGGTTTTCCTAATCCTATAAGGATTATACAAACTCATAAACAAATAGCTTTTTAGAATAAAAAAGTTGCTGGTTATAGTCTGAATCCCGTAAGCTCGATAGATCGAGACATGTGTCGAGATTTAATGAATCTCGACAGATCGAGTTTTTGTCGATGAGGTATCGAGACCTGCAGATTGCACTTTTCTTGAGTAGTTCTTGAGTAATCTTCATGTCTTCAATGTAACCATTTGTAATAATTATCTTGAATCTACTTAGATTTACCCAAATATAAGTAAAGTGTGTTTTGTCAAAAGATGTGTCAATTACATAAAATATGTTCCTAACATCTATATTTTAGGTCTATTTTTATTTTGGTCCCTAACTTGATTTTGCACCTACCACTACAAGAAAAGAGTCTACTAGCGAGGGTCATATTCCCTTGCAAAAATTCAAATATCGTCGTAAAAAGTTATTAGCAAGGGCATTTGGCCCTCGAAGGCCGTCGTATTTGCACTTGTCACTAAAAGAGATTTTGCGACCATACCTTCGCAAATAAATAATTTATGAGGGCAATTTACCGTCGCTACTGAACAAATTCACCCTCACAAATATATTACCAAACGACGAGAAAAGTTGACGACTTATTTTTAGCGAGGGGAAACAGTAGTCGTTAACAACTATTTGTGAGGACCTTCATACCCTCGCAATTAGTTATTTGCGAATTCCAAATTGACGACAAACTTTTTAGTGACAAATAATGGCAAAGCTAAAATTTATTTGTGAGAACTTTTAACCCTCGCAACTTATTTTTAGCGAGGGAAAACAGTCGTCGTTAATAACTATTTGTGAAGACATTTATACCCTCGCAATTAGTTATTTGCAAATTTCAAATCAACGACGAGACAAATAATGACGTCACTAAAATTTAAGGGGTGTCGCTATTCTATTAATTGCGAGAAACTTTGTCGTCACTATAAAGTTATTTATGACCAAATTTTTATGTCATCAATGGTAATATTTTATATAATTTTTGAAATATTTTATTATTTATTTATTTATAATTTATTTTATATCATTTTTGTTTAACTATCATGTTAAAATAGTACAATAATTACTAAAAATTGATATAATAGTCCAATAATTACTAAAAATTGATCCATCAAAAGATAAAAATTCATATAAGTTCAAACTTTAAAATATAAAATATACAAAGAAATCCTGAAATTAAACCTTGTTTTAAACTTAAACAACTAGAATTATGACAAGATCTATATTAGTCTTCCTCTGAGTCACCCTCCAAGTTGTTTTCAACCTCTATGTTATTGTTTGAGTTGTCCTCTTCATCTCTGCTAGTACCATCCTAAATAAATAAAAAATAAAAAAACATTAAACATGACTTAAAATGAAACAATTAAAGTGAATTTGTATTTGTATCAATGCTTTAATAAATAAGTACACATATACCATATCAAAATTAATCATATAATAATATATCATAAACAACAGTAAACTCCTTATGGTTTTGGATAAGCTATAAGCAAGGAACACTGTATTGCAACTTACCTTTTCAGTAAAGAGGTTCTAAGATTGGTTAAAAAGTCAGGTTTGCTATTCACTGCTTTATGGCATCCATTTTTTCCTACACATAAATAAAAACTACGTGGATAATCAAAACAACCAAAAAAAAAAACTAAAGTTGATAACAAAATTAAAATTTTGGTATAAGTTGCATACCTAAAATGTCTTAGCATGATTAGTTACTCATTCTTTGCCATCCTTTGTGTGAAATTTCTTAAAGCAATCAATGGGGCTAGGCTCAGAGCCCGTCTCAAGATAATGCAATATTTGAAAGAAAAAAAAACATTGGTAAAGTTATTGAACTATGTAAATACACAATAAAAATTTGCGCAAAATAGTCATTATCCAATTGATTTGAAATTTTAAGGGAACATGGCCCTATATGTATACAAGGTCCTGCAAAAATTCAGTCCAAAATGACTTTTCTATAATTTATTAAAAATCATTTATTGCAGCTGACTCAAGTTTGTCCATAATAGATTTAGGATCCCAAAAGAAAATTGCTATAATTTTAATACTAGCCCAAATGCTTTGAGACTTTATTCACATTAAAACCACGTGTTTAAGCATATTAAAAACAAGGAATGAAACCCTTAATCTCATATAAACAATGACCACAACAACAAATTAAGAAACCAAAACTCATAACTCATTAGAGACAATTTATCAAACACTTGGTAAGCAAAAAGCACATGCTCACATCACTTGCACAAATTTATAGTTAACACTACACTCACACCCACATATGCCAAAGATCAAACTATTTGTGATAACAATTACAAATAGACATACAATTAAAGATAATGTAAAAAGGCAAAAGCGGTGGTGGAAAGGAATATAAGACCTGTGAAGCATCAGTTCTAACTCAGTACTTTTGTCTTTAAGGAAAATAAGGTGGACTATGTGATTTGAGGCCTATATTGACTGAAAAATTTATACATTTCGATTTTAGAATGATGTTTAGATGATTATATAGTGCAGTCTCAAAATTGGGTTAGCTGTACGACGTAAGTAAGCGTTAAGCAAAATGCAAAAGCAAAAAGAAAGCTATATGATTAACTCTATTTGAGTGGCTATGGGGGTTAAATAGTTTTATTGAAGTGGGCCTACCTAATTAGTTTGTAAAGGAAACTAATAACCATAAAGTTATTAAACTTTGGCCTCAAAATTTTCACTAAAGGTAGGAGCTGTCCCTTTTTTTTTCCCCTTCACCTTTCAGTTATGCTAAAAGGTGCATTTTGCGACTTTTTGGGTTAAAATGTTGCGCATCAAAATTACAAGCTTTAAAATTCAGAGTTATATATATATATCGGATTTGATAAGTTTTATTAACTACTTTTCTATGACACTACTTCCAAATACACCCTAGTATAATACTACACATTTTATCAATCTCATCATTGCAGTCAATCGAGGTATAGAAGCTAATGCCAGCGAAATTAATAGTAGCACCAACGAGTAAATAAAGGCTTCATAATCAACATAAATATATGAAGTCAATATAAATAAATATATAGCAAAAAGCTTACCTGTAATCTATATTTCTACACAAAATATGCTCCACCGCCAGCCATAGCCATCTCAAATCCCTCACTTTCTCTCGCTCCTTTTTTCCACGCTCATTGAGAAATAACATCAAACTCCTTCACTGTAAAACCAACAAGACCCTTACTCACTACTCAAACAAGACCCAATCAAAATCTAGCATCAACAAAATAAGATACCCATTTCACCAAACACTATAACTTTAAAATCAAACAATCTTAGAAATTTCAGAAAGTTTTTCAATCTTGACAATAATGAACAGAGAGAGAGAGAGTAAAACAGCCTAAATGAAAAAAAAAAAGGAACAAAAGGGGAGAGAGAGAGATGGGTTACTTGTTCAGACTTGTGGTGGATAGCGCAGTTGGTGGGAGTCGATTCAAAGAGAGTGGAGGGCGATGACGGCAGTGGTGGCAGTGGGTGGCTGTGTAGTGGATGGCAGTGGTTGATGGGTCCGATGGAGAGATCAAAGATGAGTGAGGGGAGAAAGAGAGAAGAGGAGTGAGGGGAGAAAGAGAGAGTATTGTAAGAAGGAGAGTGAGAATGAGAGGGAGAGAGCCCATGAAATCCCTAAGTGAAAGAGTGAAAGGGAAAAAAATTTGGGGAAATTTTGTGAGAGGGAAAGAGTGAGAGGGAAAAAAATTTGGGGGGAGAGATGGAGAAAATTTTGAGTAGTACACTTTAAATCCATTATGTCAGGTAGTGCTCTTTTTTTTTTTTTTTTTTTTACTATATATCTCATGAGTTATTGTGACAGAAACTATATCTATTTGTAACATTTGGTGTGTCACAATAGGCCATATATTATGAGAGACTTACGTTGCTTACATTTAAACACAATAGTGTGACAACTATTATGCTTGGTCACAATAAGCTTTTTTATTTTACTAATAAATTTTATTGGTGTAGATATAATAATTTGTGAATTGACAAAATTGCTCATACTAATAAAATTGACTTTATTCATGAGAATAATCAACATAACCCTAAACCTTAAAAATGACTAAAATACCCTTCAATTTAAAAAATGACAAAAATGCTATTGAAACCTCTAAAATGACCAAAATGCTTCTAAAATCTCCAAGTTTGAATAAATAATAATAATATTAAGAAAAAATCTAGGAACACAATTTTATAGCTTCTTGTCATAATTGTGACATGGTAGAATGTGATTAGTGAAGAAAAAAAAAAAGGTAGATCCATTGTGCAAGTAATGGTTAAAGTTACACCTGATGTAACTCTAAAAAATGTTACACCACCCAATAACTTATTATTGAATTCATATTTTAAAAATCCAACCGTCGGATTACATTTTCTTTATGTTCTTAACATGCATACCAATTTTCATGCCAATCAAATGTAATTTACCATTTGATCTTTAAACTCGTCTTTTATGCGTTATTTTAAACTACAAAAACTTGAATTTAGACAATTGATTGATGACATACCTATTAATCTTTGATCATCTTGAAATTTTGTAAGTATGGAAAATATATGAAAATAATGTAATCTAACGGTAGATTTATCAAAATTCACATCGAATTAAGAAATATAGGGTTGGGTTCAAGTTACACCTGACATAATTCTAAAAAATGTTACACCACCTAATAACTTATTATTGAATTCATATTTTGAAAATCCAACAGTTGGATTACATGTTCTATATGATCTTAACGTGCATGCCAATTTTCATGCTAATTGGATATAATTTACCATTTGATCTATAAACTAAACTTTTATGCATTATTTTAAACTACTAAAACTTGAATCTAGACAATTGATTGATGACATGACTATTAATATTTGATCCCTTTGAAATTTTGTAAGTATGAAAATATATGAAGATAATGTAATCTAAAGATAGATTTGTCAAAATTCATATCGAATTAAAAAAATATAAGGTTAGGTTCAAGTTACACATGATGTAACTTTAAAAAATGTTACACCACTCAGTAACTTATTATTGAAATCATATTTTGGAAATTCAATCGTTGGATTACATGTTCTATATGTTCTTAACATGCATGCCAATTTTCATGTCAATTGGATGTAATTTATCATTTGTTCTATAAACTCATCCTTTATTCATTATTTAAAACAACCAAAACTTGAATTTAGGCAATTGATTGATGACATGCCTATTAATCTTTAATCACCTTGAAATTTTGTAAACATGAAAAAAGTATGAAGATAATGTAATCTAACGGTATATTTGTCAAAATTCAGATCGAATTAAAAAATATAGGATTGGGTTCAAGTTACACATGACGTAACTCTATAAATGTTACACTACCCAATAACTTATTATTAAATTCATATTTTGAAAATCTAACCGTTGGATTACATGTTCTACATGATCTTAACATGCATGCCAATTTTCATGCCAATCGGATGTAATTTACCATTTGATCTATAAACTCAAATTTTATGCATTATTTTAAACTATTAAAACTTGAATCTAGATAATTGATTGATGACATGGCTATTAATATTTGATCACTTTTAAATTTTGTAAGCATGAAAAATATATGAAAATAATGTAATCTAACGGTAGATTTGTTAAAATTCACATCGAATTAAGAAATATAGGGTTGGGTTCGAGTTACACTTGATGTAACTCTAAAAAATGTTACACCACCCAATAACTTATTATTCAATTCATATTTTGAAAATCCAACAATTGGATCACATTTACCTTATGTTCTTAACATGCATGCCAATTTTCAAGCCAATCGGATGTAATTTACCATTTGATCTTTAAGCTCATCTTTTGTGCGTTATTTTAAACTACAAAAACTTGAATTTAGACAATTGATTGATGACATGCCTATTAATCTTTTATCACCTTGAAATTTTGTAAGCATGAAAAATATATGAAGATAATGTAATTTAACGATAAATTTATCGAAATTGACATCGAATTAAGAAATATAGGGTTGGGTTCAAGTTACACGTGATGTAATTCTAAAAAATGTTACACCACCCAATAACTTATTATTGAATTCATATTTTGAAAATCCAACTGTTGGATTACATGTTCTATATGGTCTTAATATGCATGCCAATTCTCATGCCAATTGGATGTAATTTACCATTTGATCTATAAACTAAACTTTTATGCATTATTTTAAACTATTAAAACTTGAATCTAGATAATTGATTGATGACATGACTATTAATATTTGATCACTTTAAAATTTTGTAAGCATGAAAAATATATGAATATAATGTAATCTAACGGTAGATTTGTTAAAATTCACATCGAATTAAGAAATATAGGGTTGGGTTTAAGTTACACTTGATGTAACTCTAAAAAATGTTACACCACCCAATAACTTATTATTCAATTCATATTTTGAAAATCCAACCGTTGGATTACATTTTCCTTATGTTCTTAACATGCATGCCAATTTTCATGCCAATCGGATGTAATTTACCATTTGATCTTTAAGCTCATCTTTTGTGCGTTATTTTAAACTACAAAAACTTGAATTTAGACAATTGATTGATGACATACCTATTAATCTTTTATCACCTTGAAATTTTGTAAGCATGAAAAATATACAAAGATAATGTAATCTAACGATAGATTTATCGAAATTTACATCGAATTAAGAAATATAGGGTTGGGTTCAAGTTACACGTGATGTAACTCTAAAAAATGTTACACCACCCAATAACTTATTATTGAATTCATATTTTGAAAATCCAACCGTTGGATTACATGTTCTATATGGTCTTAACATTTATGCCAATTTTCATGCCAATCGGATATAATTTACCATTTGATCTATAAACTCATCTTTTATGCCTTATTTTAAACTACTAAAACTTGAATCTAGACAATTAATTGATGACATGACTATTAATTTTTGATCACCTTAAAATTTTGTAAGTATGAAAATATATGAAGATAATGTAATCTAAAGATAGATTTGTCAAAATTCATATCAAGGTTCAAGTCACATCTGATGTAACTCTAAAAAATGTTACACCACCCAATAACTTTTTATTGAAATCATATTTTTGAAATCCAATCGATGGATTACTTGTTCTATATGTTTTTAACATGCATGTCAATTTTCATGCCATTTAGATGTAATTTACCATTTGTTCTATAAACTCATCTTTTATTCATTATTTTAAACTACTAAAACTTGAATTTAGACAATTGATTGATGACATGCCTATTAATCTTTGATCACCTTGAAATTTTGTAAACACGAAAAATGTATGAAGATAATGTAATATAACAGTAGTTTTGTCAAAATTCACATCGAATTAAGAAAAATAGAGTTGGGTTCAAGTTACATATGATGTAACTCTAAAAATGTTACACCACCCAATAACTTATTATTGACTTCATATTTTTAAAATCCAACCGTTGGATTATATGTTCTATATGGTCTTAACATGCATGTCAATTTTCATACCAATCGAATTTAATTTACCATTTGATCTATAAACTCATTTTTTATGCATTATTTAAAACTACTAAAATTTGAATCTAGACAATTGATTGCTGACATGGCTATTAAAACTAGTTACTTACCGTTTTGGATAATTAAATAAAAATTAAAAGTATTTATTTTGCTTAAAAGTTTATAATTTAAATTTAAAAAATGTATAACTTAAAAATGAATTAAAATATGCTTGTGTTTGTTAAGATGTAAAACCTTCTTCAATTGTAAAATAATTTCAATTTAGGAAAATATTTTTCAGATATTTGTTTTGGATTCTGGAAAATACAATGGAAAAGTATTTTCAATATTTGGTCATGCATATAAAAGCATTTTTTCAAAAAATATTTTTCTGCGTTTGGCCCCTCAATGTAAAACATTTTATAGGAAAATACCAAAAAAATATACCTATGTTACAATTGAGCATCTCAAAATATCTATACACATCATATATGCACATCCGTTTCAAAATCCCAATCACAAAAAATATGAACATATACACATCCAAGTTATACATAACAATGATAGAGGTACCCACATACAAAAATCACAACCCTAACACAACTTTTATGGTCATTCACCCAAGTTTAGATGTGCCATTTTATTGAGCTCATCATCTGGTAGGACTTGAGATGCCACTGCATTTAGCATTCTTGCATTCAACTTCGTAATCTTCATTGCATGGTTCCACTACTCAATTGCAATATCTAATTGATATTTCAATAAATCACATTTAACTTCTCCTATGCTGGAACTCTTTTCAGTTGAAGGAGTACTAGAACTTAAGCTAGAATGAGTAGAATATATACTGAATGAAGAACCTTGTTACACATTCCCACCATCAATCTGCCAAAACTTCATAAAAGCAATTTCTGCATCCATTTTATGCTTAAACGCCTTGTGGTCTGCTCCAGAATATTGATGAACTTGGGCACGAACTTTTTCCCATGTGTCGTACACCCTAGGCACACGACTAACAAAAACAACGTATGTCTTACCCTTTAGGTGGTCAATAGGATAAACAATTTAAAAACCAAAATTGGCGTTATGACATACATATTTTTAGCATAGGAAATTATTTGACATACCATTTAATCAAATGTGTAAGCAAGAAGATGATATTTACCAAAAAAACAACTTGCAATACAAGACAATGTAGACCCATTCAACAACATCTCAGCAAAGTCTTTACAATAATTGTTGTTAAACCATCCAAATTCATAAAAATATTGTAACAAGCCCAATTCAAGAACAATGCTAATTTCAGTTTACCAAAATATTCTGAAGGTGCCATATACCTTCACAAACACTATTGCAGATAACATTATGCACATATATTTTTTATATACAAATAAATCTATAAATAAGGATAAATATATATATATATATATATATCAAATCTAGTACAAGGATGGGGAGTGGTGGGTTTGTCGGAGTTGGGTTTGAGTGGGAAATTTCAGGGATGGACTTTAAGGAATTCGTTGGAGTGGGACAGATGAGGTATGGTGGGTTTGAGGAATGGGTTTTGGGAAATTTCAGGGATGGGTGTGGTGGCATGCTCAAATAGGTGTGGGTAGCTACAGTTGAACTCTTACCCCAATACCTAATTGGACTTGTGATATAGTGGCAATTTCTCCGATCAATGCATGAATCCTAGTACGTGACTAACCAATGATGCACGGATCTCAGTACATGACTAACTCCACAACAACCCTTTGATTTTTGTAAGTGATTTGCAGCAGCTTCATATAGAAACACCAATAAGATCTTCAATGTTGGTGCAAAAGAATTTGCTTGGTTACAAAACCCAAAGATGTACAAGAAACGCAGCAAGAACTCTTTCTTCTATAGAAAGAGGTTGGGTTTCAAAAAGAAAATCTTATAAAACTCTCTAGGGTTAGGTTTTTCTTTTTCTACCTCCTTTAAATAGGAGCTTAATGGGCTCTCCTATTCCAAATAGGTTTACACAAACTTTGGGCTTTCCTAGTCTAATAAGAATTATACAAACTCACAAACCTTGGGTTTTCCTAGTCTTATAAGAATTATACAAACTCATAAACAAATAACATTTTAGAATAAAAATGTTGCTAGCTATAGTCTGAATCTCGTAAGCTCGATAGATCAAAACATGTGTCAAGCTTTAATGAATCTCGACAAATCGAGCTTTTGTCAAGGAGGTATCAAAACCTGCAAATTACACTTTTATTGAGCAGTTCTTAAGTAAACTTCATATCTTCAATATAACCACTTGTACTCACAAACCTTGGGTTTTCCTAGTCTTATAAGAATTATACAAACTCATAAACAAATAACATTTTAGAATAAAAATGTTGCTAGCTATAGTCTGAATCCCGTAAGCTCGATAGATCGAAACATGTGTCAAGCTTTAATGAATCTCGACAGATCGAGCTTTTGTCAAGGAGGTATCAAAACCTGCAAATTACACTTTTATTGAGCAGTTCTTAAGTAAACTTCATATCTTCAATATAACCGAGCTTTTGTCAAGGAGGTATCAAAACCTGCAAATTACACTTTTATTGAGCAGTTCTTAAGTAAACTTCATATCTTCAATATAACCACTTGTAATAATCATTTTAAACCTATTTAGATTTACCAAAATACAAGTAAAGTGCGTTTTGTCAAAAAAATATGCCAATTACATAAAATATGTCCCTAACATACTTTGAAAATGAAGAATTATGTCCATTTTGACCTCTACCGTCATCTCAGTAACAAAAAATCCATATGTAGCAAATAAAGTGCATAGGTGGCATATCAGATGTTGGCTTGGCTAATAAAAGAAGAATTAAAAGTGCATTTTCGCCTAAACATAGCTTTTGGGTTTCATATATATGTGCATTATCATCCATGATCACGAGTTTGTTTTAAGAATGTGCAGCTAAGCTACCTGATTTGATTACATGTGCATGCATGGGATCTAATATTTTCAATTGCTAAATATATATATATATATATATATATATATATATATATATATATATATATATATATATATATATATATATATATATATATATATTCTCTCTTTAATTTGCTAAGATTTTGACTCAGGCTTTTTTACTTGATCAATGTAGGCATATAGAAATCTCTTTTTCTTTTTTTTTCTTGAGAAAGTACGTGTATAGAAAATCAGTAGTAAAATTTAATAATAAAATTCAAATTATTGATGTAACCTAAAGTATTGGATGATGTGGATTTGTGTGTAACTTTAGACTATTTATTTTTGGCTAAAATATAAACTGCATTTTTTTTTTAATAAATTTGATTGAAATTTATTTCAATTTTCTAAGTTTTCAATTTATAAAATTCAGGCCTAGACCAATTTTTTTTTTTTTTTTAAAAGTAACCCTTAAAAAAATATTATTTTTACATGGAAAAATAATTTATAGATTTTTATATAAGAATATTTTTCAAAATTTTTATTGCATTAGTTAATTGTATTATTAACAAGAATTTTTTTAACCAAATTAGACAAAATTTTGAAATTTAGAGTTCTCAAATCCACCTCATCCATAAAATCTACTATAGTTCCTCTAAAAAAGAAATCCACGTCATCCAATTTCGTTAGTTAGTTGCATACTTGCATAGGTAAGTAGTAATTAATTACTTTAGAAAAAGAGGGGGGGGGGGGGGTTAAAAGGTGGTAGTCGGGGCGGGGCAACAACAACCAGAGGTTGGAATGTCTAAAATGGGCTGTCACGGGCTGATACACACTCCCCAATCGTTTTCATCCACCGACACAATACACACACACACGTGACGAATACACAGTATCATCGTCGTCATCATCATCATCATCACAATCATATTCCTTTCCTTTCTCACAACTGCCACAAACAGACTCCTCCAAGACTCAAGACTCACACACACACATTGCTTTAAACTTTAAACAAAAATCAAACACCCACTCTCTTTGCTTTCAATTCAATTCAATTTAATTCAATTCCTCTCTGCTTCTTTCGCTTCCATATCCAAATCCACTCGAATCGAATCTAAACTACAAGAAAAAGGAATCTCGCCATTGGCGTTTATTTTGGCGCGGTGGCAAAATGGAGAGAGATTCGTCTTCATTAGACGGAGACGACGATCGCCAAAACCTGATCGAGCAAAATGACACCAAGCACCATTATTCTCCCCCAGCAATTCAAAATCAACATCAACCTCCTTCTACTTTCGACATTAGTGTCTACCATTTCCACTCAGGCGCAATACGGCGGCGTTTCCACCGTTTCCTCCACAACAAAAGGTGCCTCTTCGCCATTCTCCTCCCTCTCCTCATCCTCATTCTCTTTTTCTCCACCGACCTCCACCACATTATTGCAGATAACATTATGCAAATATATTTTTTATATACAAATAAATCTATAAATAAGGATATATATATATATATATATATCAGATCTGGTACAAGGATGGGGAGTGGAGGGTTCGTCGGAGTTAGGTTTGAGTGGGAAATTTCAAGGATGGGCTTTAAGGAGTTCGTCGGAGTGGGATAGATGAGGTGTGGTGGGTTTGAGGAATGGGTTTTGGGAAATTTCAAGGATGGGTGAGGTGGGATGCTCAAATAGGCTTACGTAACTACAGTTGAACCCTTACCTTAATACCCAATTGGATTTGTGATGTAGCGGCAATCTCTCCGATCAATGCACGAATCACAGTACATGATTAATCAATGATGCACGAATCTCAGTACGTGAGCCAATCGAATGTAGAGGTTCAGGAAGCACTAAGATGGCGAAACCAGAGGGATAGGACTAAGGCGGGGGTTAAGTCCAATGAGAGTGTAGTTTGCTAGTGTAGTGGAAGTAGTGTAGTAAATGAAGCCGTAGTTAACTATTATCAGCAAGCAACGTCAAGGTCAAGCATTGAAGTAGCATTCTTTCTCTCTTTCTCTTTTTGTTTTATTCTGACTAACTCCATAGCTACCTTTTGATTGTTGTAGTTGATTTGCAACAATTTCATATAGAAACACCAATAAGATCTTCAATGTTGGTGCAAGAGACTTTTCTTGGTTACAAAACCCAAAGGCGTATAAGAAACGCAACAAAAACTCTTTCTTCTATAAGAGGAGGCTAGGGTTTAAAAAAGAAAACCTTATACAACTCTCTAGGGTTAGGTTTTTCTTTTTCTACCTCCTTTAAATAGGAGCTTAATGGGCTCTCCTATTCCAAATAGGTTTACACAAACTTTGGGCTTTCTTAGTCCAATAAGAATTATACAAACCCACAAACCTTGGGTTTTCCTAATCTTATAAGGATTATACAAACCCATAAACAAATAGTCTTTTAGAATAAAAACGTTGTTGGCTATAGTTTGAATCCCGTAAGCTCGATAGATCGAGACATGTGTCAAGTTTTAATGAATCTCAATAGATTGAGCTTTTGTCGATAAGGTATCGAGATCTACAGATTGCACTTTTCTTGAACAGTTCTTAAGTTATCTTCATGTTTTCAATGTAACCACTTATAATGATCATCTTGAACCTACTTAAATTTACCCAAATACAAGTAAAGTGCGTTTTGTCAAAAAATATATCAATTACATAAAATATGTCCCTAACATCTACATTTTAGGTCTATTTTTATTTTGGTAACTAACTTGATTTTGCACCTACCTTAGTCTCTGAAAATGAAAAATTATGTCCATTTTGGTCTTTACCATCATCTCAGTAACAAAAAATCAATACGTGGCAAATAAAGTGTATAGGTGGCATATTAGATGTCGGCTTGGCTAATAAAAGAAGAATTAAAAGTGCATTTTCACCTAAACATAGCTTTTGGGTTTCATATATATGTGCATTATCATCCATGATCACGAGTTTGTTTTAAAAATGTGCAGCTAAGCTACCTGATTTGATTACATTTTTTAGATGAACACCTGATTTGATTACATATGCATGCATGGGATCTAATATTTTCAATTGCTAATATATATATATATATATATATATATATATATATATATATATATATATATATATATTCTCTCTTTAATTTGCTAAGAGATTGACTCAGGCTTTTTTATTTGATCAATGTACGCATATAGAAATCTCTTCTTCTTTTTTCTTTTTTTCTTTTTTTCTTGAGAAAGTACGTGTATAGAAATCAATAGTAAAATTTAGGGTAAATTTCACTAACTACCCCTGAGGTTTGGGCAAATACCAAGGAAGTCCAAAAGATTACAAAAATGACCATTTTAGTCCTTAAGTCCAAACGGACTCTAACACCGTTAACCTCAGTCCTCTCATCCCTTTCTTTTTGCTCTCTCTTCTTCATGCTAGAAACTCTCTTGGTGTCAAGCTCAAGCTAGCCATAAGGTTTCAAACTCAACAAATGACCAATAAGACAATCAAACACAGATCAACCCAAACAAACAATCATCCAACATCAAACCTCAAACATAACCAGATCAAAAACATTTCAAAACAAAACCAAGACCCATAACAAAACCAAACCCAAACAAACCCAAATCAACAATTTAAAAATAAAAAAATAAAAAAAAAAACCCATACCCATGAAGGCGAGCTTTGCCAAATTGGGATCTTACAACCGCTGGCCACCTCTCATTGCGACCCACAAAGCCTTTGCTCAAACCAAAGCAAACCCACCTCGACAATCCAAACCAAAATCCACAAACCTCCACTGCCACGAACCACTGCTAAGCCATAGCACGACATTGCCACTCAAAGACCACAAGAACCAACACCAATCCACACCAAAACTCACCAAAACTGCTTACCCACACCACCACACCGTAGACCATGATAGAGAGAAGAAAGAAACATGAGAGTTTGAGAGTGAAAAGGATGAGGGAGTCAAAGAGAGTGATGAGAAGAAAAGCTGAGAAGAAAGAAAGTCAGAAGAAAGAAGGGACCCGTGTGAGGGTGTGAGAGTGAAACCAAAAAAAAAAATAACGGCGTTAGAGACCGTTTGGACTTAAGAACTTAAATTGTCAGTTTTGTAATCTTCTAGACCTTCTTGGTATTTGTCTAAGCCTCAGGGGGTAGTTAGTGAAATTTACCCTAAAATTTAATAATAAAATTCAAATTATTGATGTAACCTAAAGTATTGGATGATGTGGATTTGTGTGTAACTTTAGACTATTTATTTTTGGCTAAAATATAAATTGTATTTGTTAAATTTGATTGAAATTTATTTCAGTTTTCTAAGTTTTCAATTTATAAAATTCAGGCCTAGACCAATTTTTTTTTTTAAGTAACCCTTAAAATAAATATTATTTTTACATGGAAAAATATTTTATAGATATTTATATAAGAATATTTTTCAGAATTTTTATTTCATTAGTTAATTGTATTATTAACAAGAATTTTTTAAACGAAATTAGACAAAATTCTGAAATTTAGAGTTCTCAAATCCACCTTATCCATAAAATCTACTATAGTTTCCTCTAAAAAAGAAATCCACCTCATCCAATTTTGTTAGTTAGTTGCATACTTACATAGGTAAGTAGTAATTAATTACTTTAGAAAAAGAGGGGGGTTAAAAGGTGGTAGTCGGGGCGGGGCAACAACCAGAGGTTGGAATGTCTAAAATGGGCTGTCACGGGCCGATACACGCTACCCGATCGTTTTCATCCACCGACACAATACACACACACGCGACGAATACACAGTATCATCATCATCATCATCATCATCACAATCATATTCCTTTCCTTTCTCCAACTGCCACAAACAGACTCCTCCAAGACTCAAGACTCACACACACACACATTGCTTTAAACTTTAAACACAAATCAGACACTTCCACTCTCTTTGCTTTCAATTCAATTCCTCTCTGCTTCTTTCGCTTCCATATCCAAATCCACTCGAATCGAATCTAAACTACAACAAAAAGGAATCTCGCCATTGGCGTTTATTTTGGCGCGGTGGCAAAATGGAGAGAGATTCGTCTTCGTCAGACGAAGACGACGATCGCCAGAACCTGATCGAGCAAAACGACACCAAGCACCATTATTCTCCTCCACCAACTCAAAATCAACATCAACCTCCTTCTACCTTCGACATTAGTGTCTATGATTTCCACTCAGGCGCAACACAGCGGCGTTTCCACCGTTTCCTCCACAACAAAAGGTGCCTCTTCGCCATTCTCCTCCCTCTCCTCATCCTCATTCTCTTTTTCTCCACCGACCTCCGCCACCTCTTCTCCTTCTCCTCCTCCTCCGATCTCCGTTTCAACTCCCTCTCCTCTCGCGATTGCATGCGCGAATCCGAGCTTCAAGCTCTCTATTTGCTCAAACGACAACAATTAGGGCTTTTCACTTTATGGAACCACACTCACACTCTCCCTCTCCCTCAATCTAACTCCAATTCCACTTCCACTTCCAATTACACCCAATCTGACCTTAACCTCGCTGTGCTCAACCAAATTTCACTGAACAAACAAATTCAACAAATTCTCTTATCCCCACACCGCACCGGAAACTTCTCTTAGGGCTCCGAACCCATCAATGTTTCTGATCCTCGTTTCGGGTTCGACACGTGTGCCAAGGTGGGTCAGAAGAACAAGAACGAGCGAAGAACCATTGAGTGGAAACCGAAACCGAATAAATTCTTGTTTGCGATTTGCTTATTGGGGCAAATGTCCAACCATTTGATTTGCTTGGAGAAGCATATGTTCTTCGCTGCTTTGCTTAACCGGGTTTTGGTCATTCCCAGGCCCAAATTCGATTACCAATACGATAGGGTATTGGATTTTGATCATATAAATAAATGATAATGAAAAAGTGTTTCTATCAATTAAACACTTAGATAATGAAAAACGCTATGTCCATAATATTTTCACAATACTTTTGTAACAAATTCTAAATGACAATATATTATTTGTTATTACTAGTGGGGCAAAAAAGTAATTTTAATAGTAAATTCAGATTAAAAATCTATAACACCCTGCCAGTTAGGAATTATTGTTAAAGTGTTGTGAAAATATTGTGAATGTAAAACTTCTCTTTAGATAATAGGTGCAAAATACTATAATGGACTTAAAGAAATGTTATGTCCACAATATTTTCATAACAAATTTTAATTGATAGATTGTTATTGGCTATTATAATTTAATAAAAAAGTAATTTAAGCTATTGATTCAAACTAGAACTAATAATAATTTATCACTTATAATTTGTTGTGAAAGTATTGTAAAAATATTGTGGATGTAAATTACGCCTATTAGCCTATATATATTCAAGATGACTCCAATTATCAAATTATCACTAGCATTTTCATTAAAAAAAAAAAAAAAAAAAAAAAAAACCATGTTTATCCTACAAAACCACTCAACCAAACAGATCCTTACAAATTATTAATAGCATTTTCATTATTAAAAAAGAAAAAAGTGCTTGTCCTACAAAACCATCCAAACAAACAGACCTTTACAAATAAACTAAGACTCCATATTTAAGCCGGTCTCGTTTCAATTTTTTTATAAGTAAAAGTAATGAAAGCAAATATTTAAGTCTTAGTGGATTTTTTTTTTTTTTTTCCTGAATAAGTCTTACTAGATATTACTATTATTCTAATTTCTATGTATTTCTTGTTATTTCCGTTTTTTTATTAGATAAGCAACTGGCTGATAGCGAGAGAGACAGGGAGAGCAGTTTAAGTATTATTGAAGATGGCAAGGTCAAAAAAAAAAAAAAAAAATCAAATAAGAGTGTCAGATGATAGAAATGTCAACAGAGCCTCTGCACTACAAGATGCAGAAGGCAATACATGATCATGATGTATATCAAACCATTCCAGAACTTTTTTGTTTCATATACTAAGTGAAAAAGGTAGCCTGAATTCATATGAAGCCAAGTGGTAAAATAGCAAACAAACAAAATAAGATCTACACAAATTGTTGTGGAAATAGCGCCCCAATATTCAAATTAACAACAATAAATAATGGGCATACACACACACACAAAGAACTCCAGCATTTATGTGGTTTAGCAAACTGCCTACATCCACGGGCAACAATAAAGAAAGTTTCACTATAAAAGTAAGGAGATACAAATGTTTGTGGTTTGCCAAAATGGTTCTTTTGTTGCTTCTGTTGCTGCCATATATTCTGCCTTTGTAGTGGATAGAGCAATTGTATCTTGTAGAATTGATTTCCAGCATTTTGGGCCGCCAGTAAACACAAACACATAGCCTCTCATGGACCTTCTACAATCAAGATCCCCTGTATAATGGGAATCTACATAACATAATACACACATAACATCTTCACAAATAATCCAAAAAAACATCCCAATAGGTGATGTTTGCACCTGACAAGTCATAAAATTCCATTGAAGTTAGTGGAACCACAGAGAGCAAACCTAAAAGGTAAATTCCCAATTAAAGCACAAGAGACCTCCATGTTTTACGAATATAACACAAGATGGTGTAATTTGCCCCTCCAAACAACAACAACAATGAAAAAAAGATGATTTTTCGAATGGTAAATGAACGATCATTTAAATTTTATGAGATTGGCAAATAAAAAGGTGGAGTTAGTATATTTTTTGGCCTAATAGGTTATTTTTTGGCCAAATTACTTTGACTTTTAAGGGATTGGAAAATAAAAAGGTGGAGTAAGTATATCTTTCTGGAAAATAGATTATTTAACACTCAAATAAGCAAAAGCGTTTGATAAAAAAAAAAGCAAAAGTGACTATGTCTTAATTTAACACTCATATGTTTGCGGTTATAGTGTATTGTTTTATTTATTGTTTTTATTTCAAATACCAAAACAGGCCTTTTTTTTTTAATAAGAAAATACCAAAACAAGCTTACATTACAAGCAAAACAATTGTGATCAACAAGAACATAAGAAACACTTAGTCAATATACTCGTTTTGAAACTTAACCTAGTTAAATAAGGAAAAAGGCAAACAATTAAGCCAATATTTTCTTCTTACAATGATTGGCACTATATAGATAAACAGTTCTTACACATCGTACACAGGAATCGTAATTCATTTCATTTTGTACATGTTTAATTTATTATAAAACAATAATGAAATAAGATCAAGAAGATTTCTTTTGCAAATGATTCTTTTTGGCCTCTTGAAGAGAATGAACCAGCGCCAACTCCCAAAGGATAAACAATAAATTCCAATCTGTATATTACTAAAAGCTGAAACGTAGCGTTTAATGTTGCTGCTCTCACGTTGCGCCACATCAGCTGCCACGTCATTCTTTTTTTTTCTTTTCTTTTTTAAAATATAATTTTCCTATAACTTTAAAATGGTTTTTACATTTTTCAGCTCTATAAATGCAGCCCACTACTTATTTATTTACTTCCACTATCACCCTATAATAAATCTAGCCCACTACTTATTTATTTACTCCCACTATCACCCTATAATAAATCTGTATAATTAATTCAGCCAACTTCTTATTTATTTAGTTCTACTATCAAGCCCAACCCAAGACCTTTTCAGTTCAGCTTTTAGGTGTTTTTTTTTTTTTTTTTTTTTGTGTGTGAGCCTTTTTTTTTTCCTATAATTGTTTTTAACGTTTATTTTTTTAATATTTACACTTCTCCAACCTTTCTCTCTCCCTTACCATTTCATCTCCCCACTACTTCTTCAATCTTTCTCCCTCCTTTACCTTTTCATCTCCTCACTACCCTCTACATTAATATCATTCTTCCTCTTTCCCTTCATCTTCCTTTATTTTTGTCTTTTCTTATTCACACCCTCTTACTATAAATTTGTCACTATCTCTTCTATTCTATGCATAGTTTTTCCACACAAAAAAAAGGTTCCCTCTCTCTCTCTCTCTCTCTCTCTAAATTTTTTGGTGGATTTTTTTATTTTTCTTGCATCTCCACTTTAGGTTGATAATTTTTTATATTCTTTAAAACTCTATTTTTGGTTAATGCGATTTAGTTTTGTTTTTAAAGTTGTGATTTAGTTTTGTTTTTTAAATTGTTGTTGTTGTTGTTTATTTATTTTTTATTCTCTTTGAATGTTAAATGTTATCCTATTGCGTTCTAAAGAATTAAATATAGCATATAAAAATATAATATTATTCTATTACATAGCATGATTTGGATAATTTGGTATTTGTTCTATTACATAGCATGATTTTTTATAGTGCTCAATTTAGATGTTAAATTATGAGACTTTACTAATTTTTGTTTATTTTCTAATCCTTTGTGGTGGACAAAGTACTCTTAATAGTTGTACTAGAAGTACTTTATAGCCTGGGTTTGGATACAGCTTAAAGCTGCGGCGCGTTTTGTTGTTCACGTTTTCTCCTTTTTTTTTTTTTTTTTTCCTGTGCAGTTGTTGACTTTGGGGGACAAAAGTTACTGTTCACGCACTGTTCATGCACTGTTCACGCAATATTTAATATTAAAAGTGGGTCCCACAACACTATTCACACATTTAAAAATTATTTTGCTACAGTGTTTTCAGCAACAATCAGTTTTTATCAACTTTCAGCAACAATAAGTGCTATCCAAACGGACCCATAATGCCATTTATTTAAAGAAAAGCAAAGGTTAGCCAAACAAAAATAATTGGATAGGTGACAAATTTTAACTTTTGTAATTTTATTTTAATTATTATTATTTTATAACAATGCATGTATAGAAATTTAATTCTTAGATTTTGCTAATAATTTTTTATTTGATAATATGTTTTGGGTGGTTGAAATTATAATTTCTACAAAGAAAATAACCTTAATAGATTATCAAAAACAAAATTTTATCCTAATATTGGTTCAATTAATCATAGTTAAGTTTTATTAATTTTTTTTAGTTTATGTTTTTTTGGTGTTTTGGATTGATCCTATATTACATTTATGATTGTTCTTATAATAAATAAAAATATAATTACGAAATACATTACTCATTATTACATTAGTTTAAATTGTAAATTTTTTTTTTAATAAAATCACCATAAAAATAATTATCACGCGCAATGCGCGGGTTTGCGGCTAGTATTCAATAATAGTGATGTGGGTATGTGGAGCATGACTACCTAGGCATCAAGATTAACTGCAATGCAAATTAAGCCATGTTGAAATTCTAAGAATTCATGTCAAGCCCACCTCTTTAATATTTTATTAGTAAATCTTCCTATGGAAATGAAGCTTATAGCATATGATGTGAGAAAAATATGCTATGTATTGAGTTAAAAATTAACAATTTTAATTTTAATTTAAAAACAAAAACAAAACAAAAATTCCACCACATATTTGATGTTTTTTTATATGAGAAACAATTCTTACCGGCCGTCATAGTAGCCCTTTGTTTCTATTGAGAATTTCACATGATCTCTATCTTTTTCCTTTCAAATATCTCTAAAGGAACTTTAGTGGTAGCTCACAGGTAATGATATCCTTTAAGATATTTGCATGAACTTTATTTCTAACACAATGGACTAGTTGCAAATAAAGACTTGAGGCTAAAGGTATGCTGTATTTGTGAAATAAAATCCAAATGACTATCACATTTAGTTATGAACTAAATCATATATTCAAAATAAGTGGCTACTACTACATTAAAATGAAGAACCAGTATATAAGGACATTAATTGAAGCATACCTTTTAGCTAGATAATGATGTTCTTCACTTACTAAGGTGGCCACTTCTTAGCTTTTCCAGTAACCATTTCACCTTTAGTATTGCAGTCACATAAAACCAATCCTTTTTGTCATTAACAAATTTGAAATAAGCATGCCTCCATGTCCTATTCAAGAAGAGACCTCCACAAACTCCCCAAAAGCCAACTGCGAATCCAACATCCATACCCATATAGAAGCTAGAACTTTCAGAGTCTTCTTTTGTTTTTCCAATTGATGTTCTATTATGAGATCCTCCAATTGGTGGTATGCATCTTTTTGGAAGAGGAGCACCACACAATTGAGGATTGCCAAAATATCTAACAGCATCAAAAGACTGAAGTTGGGTACTTGAAGGAATTCTACCTGAGAAACTGTTGTATGACAAGTCCAAGTAATTAAGAAATGACAAATTAGACATACTTGGTGGAATTTCACCTGATAGATGATTTTGTGAGAGATCAATTGACTCTAACTCCTTCATTATCCCAATGTTTTCTGGTATGTTGCCCATCAAATGATTTCGAGACAAGTTCAAAAACCGTAATTCAAAAAGAACTGAAATTTCCACGGGAATTGATCCAGATAATTTGTTACTTGAAAGGTCTATGCTCCTCACGAATTTAAGGTTTTCTTCATATTGTAGTTCATGTCCTTTTGGAACCAGCATAAGATTCTCAAGGTAAGAGCCATAGTCATATTCGTTCTCTAAACTGTCAAAATAAATATCTTGATTTTCAGGGTCAGCCATAACCATGGCACTAAAATTTTTAAAGCAACTTGGTATGGGCCCTGATAGGCTATTATTTGCAAGATCCAATATTCTAAGAAAAGAAAGTTGGCATATATTTTGAGGTATATTTCCCTTGAATCCACTGGATCTTAGACGGAGAACTATAAGTTGTGTCAATTTTGTAATCCAGAGTGGTATGGTCCTCGAAAAATTATTATCACCTATATCAATGAGCCCTAATTTTGAGCACCTTTTCAATGACGAAGGAATATCCCCGTAGATGCTATTATTTTGTAAACTCAATGATTTGAGTTCAACTAAAGACCCCAGAGAATAAGGAATTCTACCTGATAGATTATTGCCCCCCAAGTTTAAATGGATCAAAGATTGCCAATACCTCCAACAGTTAGAGAGTTCTCCAAGTAAGAAATTGTTTGATACATCTAAAACCTTCACTTTATTTTTTTTATTCATCTTTTGGCACAAGAAAGTGGAAATAGGTCCAGAAAATGAATTGCTAGCTAGATTGAGCACTTCAACATTTGCAGACAATCTTGGCAACCGCCCCTTAAAGTGATTAGATCTTAGCTTCAAAATAGTAGAATTCAACAAAATGTCCGGTACATCCCCCTCTATGTGGTTATTAGAGAGATCAACCGTATGAATGTTTGAAATCCAATCCCAAAACCAGCTTGGAGCTTTACCCGAAACTCCTGACAAGGGCAACAATAAAAGCGAAAGGGATCTTTGTGTATGTAGCCACGTAGGAAAGTTAGGACCTATCTTACAGGAGCTCATGTCAACATATTCAAGTTGAAAAGGTGGAACCCAATTGGAATTCACGTTAAAGAACAAAGGTGTATAAGAGATATCTAGTTGATTTAATTTCCCTAATTTGGAGAAATGTGCTTCATCTAGACTGCCTGTGAAGAAATTAAATGAAATAGACACCGCAAATAGATTTGAGAGAAGTCCAAGACTCTTTGGAACGGTGCCATTTAATTTATTTGAACCAAGGAGTAAGACTCGCATTTGAGATAAATTCCCAACAGATGAAGGAATAGGACCACTTAAAGGATTCGTTCTAAGATCGAGATATATTAGATGCTTAAGCTGCCCTAGTGAATCTGGAATTTTTCCGCTCAAAGAATTATCATTAAGATCGAGATATTCTAATTTCTCTAAATTGAATATGCTAGGCGGTATATTGCCTTTCAAAGAACTGCTGTCCAGGCTAAGCCTTAAGAGGCTTGTACTGAGATTAGAGAACCAATTAGGTATCTCATGATTGAAATGATTTTCAGAAAGTTCAAGGACTCGAAGAGACGTGAAATTGACAAATCCAAGAGATGGATTCAGGCTATCAAGTTGACAATATTGCAAGTATAGCTCTGAAATAGATGTGAACTTACTCATTATTTGAAGCCAATCAACTTCTCTGTGAAGGTCAGCTGAGCGCAGGTCAAGGTATTGAAGGGCAGAGAGACCAGACATCCAACGAAGGTTATCTACATAGAGGTCAGAATAAGATCCAAGAGATAGATAGCGAAGCCTTGAAAGGTTCCCAAGTTGATGAGGAATGAGTCCACAGAAGTTAGCGCCTGAGAGGTCAAGATCTGTGAGACTGTACATTGAACCAAGGAAAGTTGGGATAGGAGTACAATTAAAGTCATTGTTACTCAAATCCAAGTAGTTCAAATGTTCTAGTTGGAGCAACGAACCACTAATCTCACCACCTAACCTCGAATAATTGAGGTGGAGCTCAGTGACTCGGCCAGTTTTATTGTCACAGGAAACTTTGTCCCATCTACAGCAATCTTTATGGTCAGACCAGGATGAGAGGACGTGTTCATGATCAGTGAGACCACGTTTGAGAGTTAGAAGGGCTTGCTTGTCTTTTTCATTGCAAGAGACATTTGAGATTGACTCTGCTTTGAAGAAGAAGAAGCTTAAGCTGAAGGTAGCGAGAAAAAACCATACTAAGAAAAGCACAAGATGAGTTGCAGAAGAGGCACCCATAGTTTGAAGTAAGAGAAGCTGAAATTTGAGTAGTGGAGGCGATTCAATTGGATGTTACAGCAGCTCGTGATAATATATAGGGATTCTTCAACTACTTTTCATTATTATTGTATTATTTTAAAGAAGACTTTGACTTGTTGACTTAAGCCAAATGCCAAAGACCAATACCCGTGTTTGTTTAATGAAACTTCGTAGTAATTGCACTTCAAGGCTTTGATTTGTTGACTACTTCTTTGTTTCTTTTGTTCTGTGGCTTATTACAGTGTTAGGATTATTTGACAACGATCTTTCACCTAATTGCGTAGAAATTTTTCATCAATATCTTTTTTTTTTTTTTGCTAAGCTTTTTCATCAGTATCTAAATCATCAAGAATATGACTTATTGACATTTTTTGTATTTTTGTTAGGTGACTTGTTGAACTTTATGCTATGTTTGGATGTTGGGGGAAGGGGGGGAAGTAGAGTAGAGAGAGAGGATAATTTAATTACCCTGTTTGGATATTTTTTAAAGAATGAGAGTAGAACATAAAAATACTTGACCAAATAAATTATCAAATTTACTTTTACCATATTAACAAAATTACAAATGAAAAGACTAATTATTTCTTTTCTCTTTATTTAATTTTAAAAATATCCAAACAAGGCAGAGAATAATCATTCCCCTCTACTCTTCTCTCCACTACTCTCTTTCTTTCTACTTTTCTCTACTCTCCTTTCTCTCCCAAAACTTCCAAACATAATATTAGTCCATTATGCAATATTTTGATATTTTCTACTGTGCAATATAATTTTCATTCATGGCTAGAAATTCATGTTAAGGACATTTGTAGATACTTAAGGCTCATAATTGAGTAAAATCTCATGTAAATGAGCTCTTAATGACATGATTCCATTAGTGATAATATAGGCGCCAAACTCCCTAAGCTTGATACTCACCACTCATGTGATGAGATGTGATAGGTTCATCATCCCAGTCTGAAACTAAATCAAATAGGAAATCCAGCAAAAACAGAGGATTTTAACAAGAAAAAAAAATTGTAAGCTCTCCATAAAACACAAGAAGCCAAATTACAATAGACATGTACAACACAGATCAAAAACTTACCCGCAACTGCATTAGCTCTTCTAAAAGATTATGTCTATTTTATACAAAAAAAATTTTTTTTTTTTATTTTATGCCATCATTTTTATATAATACTTAAATCAGTCCATCTATTATATACAATATTTTATATAAATAACATTTTTATATTCTTTTTTTACAAAACACCCATTATCACTTTTACAAAACACCCACATCAATCCATTAGTCCATCTTTTTTTAATACTAAAATAATGTATAAAAGAGTTACAGTAACCGTGCATATATGCATGGTTACTGTAGCACTTGTGAATTTATGCATAATTTTACACTCACTGATATGGATTTTTTTTTTTGTATTTTGCAGGACTTTACAGCCACTGATGTGGTTGCTCTCATTCACATCAGGTGCAAAAATTAAAATGCAAAAATGAATAGTTCTAGTATAAATTTTTATAGTTACTATAACTTTGGAAGAGTTTTGCATATAAATCTAAAAGCTGAATCATACCACAATTTGTTCATAAAGTAATTTTTCATGGCTACTCCTTACTAATTTAACAATTTTATCAAGTTGAACGAATTCATAGACTTGCTTAATGGACAACCTGTAAGTTAAAATTACCTGCAATAAACACTTCAAACTCTGTTGATATCTTTTTATTGTATATGAATTGTGAAAATATAACTGTTAGATTTCATGGTTTTTATGTTTTTAACACGCATATCAAATTTTATTCAAATCAGATGTCATTTACTATTTAATTTGTAAAGTTATGATTTCCAACTAGCTTTTATTTGCTTTAATTCTATGCTAAATTTGATTGAAATTTCTTCAATCATTTTCCTGTATTTATGTGGGTTTATTTGTAGGGGATAAGTGTGAGAGATTAGTGAAGAATCAAGCTTCAAAAGAAGAATTAGTGCAATTTACGACTAGCTTGCGAGAAGCTTGCAAGTAGAGCAACCCGCGAAAGGCCACGTGTGAAGTACATGACTAGAAGTTGAAGAATCATGCCCAGTTGTCAAATTCATGAGTACTTCACGAGAAAGGCCATCTTACAAGGTACTCACGAAACTCTCTATTTGACAAAAAGAAAAAGTACTTTACCAAATTCTTTACCCACACTATATATACCCTCACTATCTACGAAAAGTAAGGAATGCTTTTTAGAGAAAAAACCCTAGCAAAAACACTTAAAAGTTAGAGATTGTCATACCCACAATCATCTACACATTTTCTCTTAGTTTTCCTCTACTCCTACCTCTCCATCTCTACATCCTTGAGAGGTTCTTAACTCAAACACTTACCTTACCCAATCTGAGTATTGAGTCAAGTTTTGATGCCTTTCTTTGTGAAGCATTGGAAGGAGCCATTAAGTGGCAGATGCAATCAGGCTGAATTGCGGGATCCGGAAAGCTAGTGAAGACAAGACTCCAAGAAGTCTGTTGGTAGTAGGAGCTTGGAGGGCTCAAGTACATTAGGTAGAACAAGCTTGGAAGGTCTTCTATTATTTGTGTACTTTAACTTATTCACTAATTGATCGATTTCGACTTGAAAGGTTGCGGAAATGTTTTTTGCCGAGTTCTTCAGTTTCCTCTTCGATAACACGTTTTGGTGTT
This sequence comes from Quercus cerris, assembly GCA_963669245.1. Lineage (NCBI taxonomy): Eukaryota > Viridiplantae > Streptophyta > Magnoliopsida > Fagales > Fagaceae > Quercus > Quercus cerris. The sequence goes on along the minus strand of OY770008.1, from coordinate 656,892 downwards.
ATCTTGTGTTTGTATCTCTCTTCTCTACTCTTTAAGCTTTACTTTATTGCTCATTATGGTTGCATATGGCTTAGAGTAGTGTTACCGGTTTATTGTGCTCATTTACTATTGTTCCGCACTTTGATAAGTTAGAGTAAAAGCAATCTAGCCGTAATTTTAAAATTTGGGATCTAAACAAGCTTAAGTGTTTTCACACTAATTGAGCTTTCATAATTAATACACTTATTTTTTATACATAATTTTAGATCACAAAAAATTAAAATTTAAACATTCAATTGATGTCATAGTTATTAATTTTTTATCTTCTTGAAATTTTACAAGCATGGACGATATAATAAAAACATGCAATCTAATAATTAAATTTTCAAAACTCACATCCAATAAAAAGATATTAGCAGAGTTTGATGAAGGACATTTTCCAAAAATGGCATGCAAGACCAACAATCTGGGATGGATGGAGTATAACATTAGAGAAGCGGATTCAAATTCTGAAATGTTAAGGTTCATTTGGTAACATCATTTGAGAATAGTTTTTAAGGATTTTAAATCATCAAACATGGGCCCCACTTTTAAATGATGTTTTTGATAAGAGAACTTTGAATAAAGTATTTAAGATATAGTTTTCAATTTAGAGTGTATAAAACATGTATTCTAAAAAATCCTCATATAGTGTTTTTAGAACTCTAAAATAGTTTTCTAAGGCATTGTGGTAAATATTTTGAAAAATGTGGATCCCATATTGTGTCACAAAAGAAATTTTTTCTTAAAACCTCATACTCATAACAAGCACAAATGAGCATATAAAGTAAATACACATCCATAAATTCAAGTTGAGGACATTTGTCTGGAACTTAAGGTTCATGATTAAGCAAAATCTCATGCGCAATGCTCTTAATGACATGATTCTGTTAGTGATAATTTAGCCTTTAAGCAAAAACACTAGAGACCAATACTGATAACACACAAGTGATGCGCCGAATCCACTTTACACTCCACCAATCATAACTTGTCAAGCCATTTTTTCCCAAATTAATCAAATGTTATATTGCAATGAAACCAGACAAATACTCATGTAGTAGCGCATTCATTATGGAACACTCATAATGGAAATTATTCAATTAGCTTTTCCAAACAATGCATTGTGAATATAGGCTTTCAGACTCATGCAATGTATGAGAATAAATAATTATTTTATAATTGTAATATAATGTATAATTTGTTCTTTAAAATTTTTTGAAGATAATATGTTCCCTCTAAAAATTAAACAATATCTATAATTATTTTTCATCTTTCTATCTCTACCAATATATCATTCTATTATTTTGGGTGTGTTTGATTGATATTATTCTTTTATAAGGTGGTCCATATTCTTCGAAATTATATTATAGTATGCTGTTTTTTTTTTTTCTTGTTTTTACAACTAAACTTTCAAAGTTTCAAATAAACTATTCAAATTCTTCATTCTCTTAAAAGGGATTATCATGATAATCTAAACTCATAACAAACTTATACTAAATATGTAACTCTAAATTTTATAGTAGATAATTAGTTCTCCCTCAAAATTAAACAATTTCAAAAAGTAATTCCCATAACTCTATTTTTACAAATATATAATGTTATCACTTTTGATGTTTTTGATTGATACTGTTCTTTTTTCGAAATGATCCATATTCTTCTAACTATTGTTATTATGCATTATAGTTTTCTAATTTCTTTTGGCACAACTAAAATTTTTAAATTTCAAAATTATTATTCAAATTCTCATTCTCTTAAGGAGATTATTATGATAATCAAAACTTTTCATATAATTACAATGGATACTACTCAAATAATTGATAGTACTCTCAACCCAAACTTGTATTTTCCCATTCTTAAGTAAGTACACCAAATTGGACCGAAGTGAATTGAAATAGACCAAATGGACCGAAGTAGACTAAAATGGACAGCATGGACTAAATTGAACCGAATAGACTGAACAGAACCGATGTGGACCAAATGGATGAGGGCCCTGACCCATCTCTAGCTATGGGCTTAACCCATATACAATGTGCTGCCCAACAAGCAAGATTGTGGGACAAAAAACTTTAGGTCCTATAAACTAAACAAAAATCCCAACAAACTAGGGAATTCAAATAGCCAAAACAGTTGGCAAAAAGGGGGAAATAAAATCTGGAGCATGGATTGAAAGCTACTGGAGAGCTTTAATCACACTTTGTTAATCCCTTTCAATCCAGACAACAGAGAGGCCATAATGAGAGTGTAATTGAATAGATAATTATTTTGTTATCAAAACACAAATAATCCAAAAAAATAACATATCAATATGTGATGTTTGCACTTGTCACACATCATAGAATTCCATTAAAGTTAGCAAAAATGTTTTACAAAGCAAATCATGAAAGGTAAATTCACAAATAAAGCAGAAGATAACTCCATATTTTACGGGTATACCAGAAGGTGGCATTTATAATTTGCTCTCCACAAACAAAAATGATCTGTATCTTTGAATGGTAAAGAAATTATCATTTAAATTAATTTTATGAGAGTGGTAAATAAAAACTAAAAAGGTGGAGTAAGTGTATTTTTCAGCCTAATAGGTTATTAAACACTCAAATATACAAAACTAACCATGTCACATTTTAAATGTTCATTTGACTAGATCATTTGACTTTTTAAGTTTTAAGGGACTAGAAAATAAAAAGGTAGAGTTAATATATCTTTCAAGCTAATAATTATATATATATATATATATATATATATATATATATAGGAAATTATTTATCCCTTATATATGCAAAAGTGACCATGTCATAAACTTTTGAGTTTACTCAGTTGACGACATTATTACTCATATGTTTGCAATTATAGGGTATTGTTTATTTTTTTTTTTTAAAAATTTAAGTACCAAAACAAGCTTACATTACAAGCAAAACAATTACGATAAACTAGTACACAATAGCTTTTTTGGATGGAGGGTGAGTAGAGTAAAGAGAGGGAGAGTAAGTTAAATTACCTCGTTTGGATATTTTTTAAGGGAGGAGGGGGAGGGATTTGGAGGGGTTTTAACTACTTCTAACCCCTCATTTTTAATTCCTCCAAATTGGAGAGATTTGGAGAGAAAGTAGAGCATAGAAATGTTTGACTAAGTGAATTATCAAATTTACCCTTACCATATTAACAAAATTACAAATTATGAAAAAGTTAATTATTCCTCTCCCCCTTACTTAATTTTAAAAACATCCAAACAGATAGAAGATAATCATTCTCCTCTACTCTCCTCCTTACTACCCTCCTCCCCTCCTTACTACCCTCCTCCCCTCTACTCTTATGTCTCTCCAAACTTCCAAACATAGTATTAGTCAATCTACTTAACCTAGTCAAAATAAGCAAAAAGATAAATAGTTCTTACACATCCTATACAGGAATCATAATCCGTTTCATTTTGTTCATGAGTATTTTATGATAAAATCAGAATGAAATAAGATCAAGAAGTTTTCTTTTGTAAAAGGAGCATGAACCAGTGTCACCTCCTAAAGAATAAACAATGAATTTCAATATTCAATAATATAGTGATGTGAGTATTAGGTTAGCGGCATGAATATCTAGGCACCGAGCATAACTTCAATTCAAATAACGCCATGTCCAAATTATAAGAATTCATGTTGAGCAAACCTCTTAGATATTCTATCAGTAAATCTTCCTATGGAATTAAAGCTTACAACATGAGGTGAGAAATCATGCTATGCATTGTATTTGACAAAAAAAAAAAAAAAACTCTACTCCACCTTTTTTTTTTTTTTTTTTTTTTTTTGGATAATCTTCAATTTCATTGACCAAACTGGAGCAGGATACAAATGGGAACTACAGACAACCTCACAAGCAGATCTAAGAACATCAAGGAGACTGGGTTTATTGTAACTTATAAGGGACTTAGACGATAAAAGGGAGAGCCTGGCAACAGTGTAGGCTACTGAATTACAGTCTCTTTTAACCCAACAGAAAAACCAACTAAGAAAAAGATATTTTAAGGCTTAAAGTGTTGCTGATGATACTACTGATGGTCTACACCACCTATTTGATGCACTATGTATATGAGAAACAATTTCTACTGTCATAGTACAACTTTCGTTCTGTTGAGGGTATTCCAATGAGTTCCCTCTTTGTCCACTTTAAATATCTCTAAACAAAGTCCAATAGCAGCATAGTGGTAATGGTATCTTTTATGGTGCATGATTCATCTGTAGTTGAAACTCATCTTCCCCTCCTCCACTATCTACCTATCAAAAAACGTGTTAAAACATGAAAACAAAGTCTGAATTTATAAATGAACTTTATTTCAAATGAAATGGGCTAATTACAAATATAGACTGAAGTTAAAAATAATCTATATTTGTGAAATAAATTCCAAATGACTATCAAATTAGCTACAAATTAACTCATATATTCAAAGCTACATTAACATGAACCAACCAATAATAAGGACATAATACTTGAAGTAATACCTTTTAGGTAGATAATGATGCCTTTCACTTATTAAGGCAGACTCTTGCCTTTTTAGATAACCAATTCATCTTTATCACTGCAGTCACATACATCCGATCTTTTATGTCATCAGCAAATCTGAAAAAAGCATGCCTCCAAGTCCTATTGAAGAATAGAACTCCACAAATTGCCCAAAAGCCAATTGTGAATCCAAATCCCATACTTATATAGAAGCTGGAATTTTTAGAGTCATCTTCAGCACTGACTAGCATAAAATCAATTTAAGTATCCCCAAGAAATAGTTTGCCTTGAATATGCCTTCCATAAAATCAATTTGAGTATCCCCAAGAAATCTTCCCCTCCCCTGCCCCACCCCCAAAAGGCCACCATCCCATTTCCCACACTTTGCTGCCCAATTGTAGATTTCTTTTGCTCACACTTCAGTTCAAAAGTGATTGGATATTAACATTCACTCTACTTGAATAACTTTAAACTTTTTAAATAACTAAATTTGTTCAAGGAAACTAGTAAAGAAGTTAAGGTAATCAACAGAACAAATTAAAATATCTTTCCCTCGAATCAAGATAATCCCACTACTTCAAACATAGAAAGGATGGGTCACAAGAAAATTATAAGATCCTAAACATCTCATGCCGCACTCACACAACTTCAAGCTCACAATGCAACATTGGAAAAAGTTTCGAGATTGCAAATAGAACCTTACTAGGACAGTCAGTAGGTTGGCCATTACTGCCAACAACAAAACCAAGGCCACTCCAACGAGGAGCAACTGTTGGTTGTGGAGGCAATTCATGTGCATCACCTATCCTTTTAGTACCAGGAATAAGAATTTCATCCATAGACATGAAGAAACTTTTGATCTGAGCATGGACATTTTCTTGGACTTGGCTCGTTGATCAGCAAGAGAGGCTTCACTAGCCATTCTATGATCTTTTCTACATCTACCTCATCAGCATTCCTTCTCAAACAATTGTAGCTAGAGTTCAGCACAATTCAATGATGTACAGAAAAATCATTAGTAATTGGTACTTTAATGGGAGAACTAGAACACACATGACACACCCACAAGCTCTTAAGTAATCAGAACCAAATGTGGAAATTTTGTAATAATTAATTAAGACTTCTTCTGTACCTAAACAGAAGATAGGTACTAAAAACCCAAATAATGTAGTTATGGCCAGTAAAAAATGTGTTGTACATATAAACCTTTCTTCTTTATTCTCTTCACAAATGCATAAGTTTTATTATAAAAATTAAAATGCCATAAATTGCATTCTAATTTCATGTGTTTTCTAAATGTAGGCCAAAAAGGGCATTGCTAAGCTATGTTAATAGTGGCATAAGTAAAAACAGATCATTTTTGACAATTTGATATATAAAAAAATAAAAATAAAATAAAATAAAAAACCATGAAAAAAAAAAAAACAACTTATTAAATACAAGGAGGAGCAGTATAATAATTATTGAAGACAGCAAGCTCAACAAGAAAAATCAAATGAAAGTGTTAGATGATGGAAATGTCAAGAGCTTCTGCACAACAAGATGCAGAAGAGAGTGGTAATACATGATCATGTATATCAAACTAAGTGCTGCAGACTACGCAAAGCAAAATTGCCACCAAAGGAAACCTAAGGAATTTCACAATTGTTGGACAAGCAACTCAGCAGAAGACAACATTACTGATTTCTGGATTTTGATGTTTTCCTATAATACAAAATTTATCCAAGCTCAAAAAGTACATATCCTCCAGTACATTAAGCAAAAACTGACAGTCTTGCAAACAAATCTAGGTGCAGAAACATTCTAATTTGATTCCAGTACAGAGATTATGATATGGGGCACTACTTATATGCGAAATTGTAATGAATTTTGTAACAATCAAACATATTTGACAGCTACGTATTACTGAACAGGCACCCAATTGAAGCCCTTTCATCCAACCTCTCATGCAGTAAGGGTTGATTTGATGTTACTGGGAAACATATTCAGGAAAAAGTTTGAAACACTAACCATATAATTAAAAGAACACCAATTAGTGCTTACCGCATAAGGAGATTAAACTGGAGGGCATAAATTCAGCTTGGAGGACATCCTTGTACTTCTAGAGATATTGATCCCCTTTTTTTCTCACATATCCATGTATTTAAGCCAGCAACATGCCATCCAAATACTAAAATGAGAATTGATCACAATCTTGCACTTTCTTGCAGTAAAATAATCTGGACCTCTATATGTGTTACCTCCAATACAATAACTTCCAATCAAGGCCCTGACGAATATCAATCAAAACTGAGAACTTCACATAACCTTTATATTCAATTTGATTTCCAAGGTTTCAACCCAAATAATGTCATGTTCAAGGTTACAAATTGGTTGAATTCCTTGTTTAGCTACAATAAGAATGGCATTCAAAAAAGAACAAATACTATTTTTGAGCTTTGACTCCAATGAAAAGAAGCCAAGAGATATTCTAGAAGGTATTAACAGCATCAAAGTTTATTGCAGCTCTCAAAGCTTATTGCAGCTTCTAGAAGCCAAGTAAAAAATTTTTATTGGTATGTTACACATATGGGTGGGTCAGGAACTCTCAATCTCACCTACCACCTTGCTCTTAAAAGAGGGGGAAATGCTCATTTGCAACATTGAAGTTTGCAAGAAATCTAACACCTAGAGCATATTATCATTCCATAAAAATGTATAAAATCTACGGTTCATCTAAGAATATTAATTTAGAAATAAAAAGGTTAAAAATGATAGAACGAATCACATCACAAACACAAAAACATGATTTCAAGAAAGACCTTATAGAAACTAGAGATAACAAACTCCCAGGTATTCTGGAAACAATAATTAAATACTCATTGAAGATGCCTTTCCATAAAATCAATTTAAGAATCCCCAAGGCATCTTCCCCTCCACTTCGCTGCCCAAATGTAGATTTCTTTTGTTGACACTTCAGTTAAAAAATGATTTGATGTTGACTTCAACTCTACTTGAATAACTTTTAAATGTTCTAAATAACTAAATTTGTTTAAGGAAAAAAATCAAAGAAGTTAGGGTAATCAACGGACAAATCAAAAGATCATTCATTCGAATCAAGATAATCCCCCTACTTCACGGATGAGTCACAAGAAAAATTCAAAAATCCTGAACATCTCAAGTTGCACTCACACAACTTCAAGCTCATATAATGCAACACTGGAAAAGGTTTTTTTTTTTTTTTTTTTTTTTTTTACAAACAGAATCTTACCGGGACAGTCAGTAGGTTGGCCAATATTAAAACCAAGGCCACTCTGACAAGGAGCATCTATTGGTTGTGGAGGCAGTTCTTGTGCCTTACCTATCCTTTCAGTATAAAGCAGAAGAATTTCATCTATACACATGGAGAAACTTATAATCTGAGGATGAATGTTTTCTTGGACCTGCTTCTGTTGATCAGCAAAAGAGGCTTTACAAGCCATTTCATTGAACTCCTCTACTTTTGCCTCATCAACATCCCTTCCCAAATGATTAGTGTGAAAAAAAAAAAAAAATGAGATTAAAGGACAACCAATGAAGTAGAACACTGAATGACAAAGGTAGCATAAATTCACATGAAGCCAAGTGGTAAAGTAGAGAGAACAAACAAAATAACATCTACTCAAAAGAAATTTTACTTTGTTATGGTACTTTAAATAGATGCGCAACATCTAACAAGCTGAAACTTGGATAGAAGTGAGGCAAACATTAAGATCAAGTCATGTCACATCTACTATTATTTGGCTTTTATCACCATGCAACAACTAATACAACTGTTTCAGTAATTAAGATTTAAGAAGTTTTGAAACCAAAATAGGCACAAATATGCATTTAATAGTGGTGATTCAACTAAAATTCTTAATTATTATAGTACTACATTCACTTCTATCTTTAAATACCAGAGACAGGAACTATAAAATAGTAGATGCCTTTTTATGAACTTTATATGCTAAGGTTCTATTTGTTTTAGATTAAAATGTCAATTTAATTTCACCAATAACTTATTTAAAGCCTCACTTTTTTTAACTATAGTTGTATTTTTAAACAAAGTAAGACAGTCAAAATAAGGTCATCCATGCACAATCTCAACTATAATTTACCACTTCCTTTTAAGTAAATTTAAAATAAAAAATAAATAAAAATAATAATCCTTAACTAATGCATTCACTTATTACAAATAGATCTGACACAATATATGGCAATTAATAGGGTTGAACCATAGCATCTAGTCTTTTTTTATCATTATTATTTTATTTTATTTTTTCTATATTATGCATTTAGAAAGTTTTGAATCAAAACCTTACCCTCTATCTCATTATTATGGACGAGAAGGTCATTTGAGATAGATCTCATTGTTATAGTAAATTTGTTTTAATTAATTTGACCATAACATCAAACTCCATACAGTTACTACTTCAAACATAAGCATGTATATCAACATAATTGTGTAAAAACATTCATTCAACTGGACCACAAGTTAATAAAAACCAATCAAATGGTCTACACTACCTACACTACTGATATGGTCCCTATCTTTGCACATGAATACAAACAACATCCTTAACAAACTAGCTAGTACCAATAGGCAATAGCCACATACAGTTCACATGCAGAGGTAACAAACGAGATAATTCAGATGACAAAGTCATAGTTACACTGACCTAGTGTATAGAAACAATTTATTTATGTCTGCTTCAAATTGTAATTGTCTTGGATTGCATGAGTTTTCACAGCCTATGAATATTGTTTGCAAAAGAGCAAAAGGGTCATATAAAAGCGCAAGAAAAAAGAAGAAGAAGAAGATAAGAAAACATAGCATCAATGAAAGAAAGTTTTAATCTCAATAATTATTGTTAAACCATCCAAAATCATAAAAATATTGTAACAAGCCCAATTCAAAAACAATGCTAATTTTAGTTTACCAAAATATTCTGAAGCTGCCATATACCTTCACAAACACTATTGCAGATAACATTATGCACATATATTTTTTATATACAAATAAATGTATAAATAAGGATATATATATATATATATATATCGAATCTGGTACAAGGATGGGGAGTGGTGGGTTTTTCGAGGTTGGGTTTGAGTGGGAAATTTCACGGATGGGCTTTAAGGAGTTCGTCAGAGTGGGACAGATGGGGTGTGGTGGGATTGAGGAATGGGTTTTGGGAAATTACAAGGATGGGTGCAGTGAGATGCTCAAATAGGTGTGGGTAGCTGCAGTTGAATCCTTACCCTAATACCCAATTGGACTTATGATGTAGCAGCAATCTCTCCGATCAATGCACGAATCCCAATATATGACTAACCAATGATGCACGGATCCTAGTACATGACTAACTCCACAGCAGCCCTTTGATTGTTGTAGTTGATTTGCAACAGCTTCATATAAAAACACCAATAAAATCTTTAATGTTGGTGCAAGAGACTTTGCTTGGTTACAAAACCCAAAGGCATACAAGAAATGTAGCAAGAACTCTTTCTTTTATAGAATGAGATTAGAGTTTCAAAAAGAAAACCTTATAAAACTCTCTAGGATTAGGTTTTTTTTTTTTTTTTTTTACCTCCTTTAAATAGGAGCTTATTGAGCTCTTCTATTCTAAATAGGTTTACACAAACCTTAGGCTTTCCTAATCCAATAAGAATTATACAAACTCACAAACCTTGGGTTTTCCTAGTTCTATAAAGATTATACAAGCCCATAAACAAATAGCCTTTTAGAATAAAAACATTGCTGGCTATAGTTTGAATCCCGTAAGCTCAATAGATCGAGACATGTGTCGAGTTTTAATGAATCTCAACAGATCGAGCTTTTGTCGAGGAGGTATCGAGACCTGCAAATTGCACTTTTCTTCAGTAATCTTCATGACTTCAATGTAACCACTTGTAATAATTATCTTGAACCTACTTAGATTTACCCAAATACAAGTAAAGTGCGTTTTGTCAAAGGATATGTCAATTACATAAAATATGTCCCTAACATCTACATTTTAGGTCTATTTTTATTTTGGTCACTAACTTGATTTTGCACTACTTTAGTCTCTAAAAATGAAAAATTATGTTCATTTTGGTCTCTGCCGTTAACTCTACAAAAAATCCATATGTGGCAAATAAAGTGCATAGGTGGCATATTAGATGTTGGCTTAGCTAATAAAAAAAGAATTGAAAGTGCATTTTCGCCTAAACATAGCTTTTGGGTTTCATATATATGTGCATTATCATCCACGATCACGATTTGTTATTCGAATGTGCAACTAATATTTTCAATTGCACGGGATCTAATATTTTCAATTGCTAATTATATATATATATATATATATATATATATATATATATATATATATATATATATATATATATATATATATATATATATATATATATATATATATTCTCTCTTTAATTTGCTAAGATTTTGGCTGGGGCTTTTTTATTTGATCAATGTACGTGTATAGAAATCTCTTCTTTTTTTTTCTTGAGAAAGTACGTGTATAGAAATCAATAGTAAAATTTAATAATAAAATTCAAATTATTGATGTAACCTAAAGTATTGGATGATGTGGATTTGTGTGTAACTTTAGACTATTTATTTTTGGCTAAAATATAAATTGTATTTGTTAAATTTGATTGAAATTTATTTCAGTTTTCTAAGTTTTCAATTTATAAAATTCAGGCCTAGACCAATTTTTTTTTTCTAAAGTAACCCTTAAAATAAATATTATTTTTACATGGAAAAATATTTTATAGATTTTTATATAAGAATATTTTTCAGAATTTGTATTTCATTAGTTAATTGTATTATTAACAAGAATTTTTTAAACGAAATTAGACAAAATTCTGAAATTTAGAGTTCTCAAATCCACCTCATCCATAAAATCTACTATAGTTTCCTCTAAAAAAGAAATCCACCTCATCCAATTTCGTTAGTTAGTTGCATACTTGCATAGGTAAGTAGTAATTAATTACTTTAGAAAAAGAGGGGGGTTAAAAGGTGGTAGTCGGGGCGGGGCAACAACCAGAGGTTGGAATGTCTAAAATGGGCTGTCACGGGCCGATATACGCTACCCGATCGTTTTCATCCACCGACATAATACACACACGCGACGAATACACGGTATCATCATCATCATCATCATCATCATCACAATCATATTCCTTTCCTTTCCCCAACTGCCACAAACAGACTCCTCTTTCTCCCACACACTTCAATATCTCTCTTTGCTTTCAATTCAATTCCTATCTGCTTCTTTCGCTTCCATATCCAAATCCACTCGAATCGAATCTAAACTACAAGAAAAAGGAATCTCGCCATTGGCGTTTATTTTGGCGCGGTGGCAAAATGGAGAGAGATTCGTCGTCGTCAGACGAAGACGACGATCGCCAGAACCTGATCGAGCAAAACGACACCAAGCACCATTATTCTCCTCCACCAACTCAAAATCAAAATCAACCTCCTTCTACCTTCCACATTAGTGTCAACGATTTCCACTCAGCCACAATACGGCGGCGTTTCCACCATTTCCTCCACAACAAAAGGTGCCTCTTCGCCATTCTCCTCCCTCTCCTCATCCTCATTCTCTTTTTCTCCACCGACCTCCGTCACCTCTTCTCCTTCTCCTTCTCCTCCTCCGATCTCCGTTTCGACTCCCTCTCCTCTCGCGATCGCATGCGCGAATCCGAGCTTCAAGCTCTCTATTTGCTCAAGCAACAACAATTAGGGCTTTTCACTTTATGGAACCACACTCAATCTAACTCCAATTCCACTTCCACTTCCAATTACACCCAATCTGACCTTAGCCTCGCTGTGCTACACCAGATTTCATTGAACAAACAAATTCAACAAATTCTCTTATCCCCACACCGCACCGGAAACTTCTCTCAGGGCTCCGAACCCATCGATGTTTCCGATCCTCGTTTCGGGTTCGACACGTGTGCCAAGGTGGGTCAGAAGAACAAGAACGAGCGAAGAACCATTGAGTGGAAACCGAAACCGAATAAATACCTGTTTGCGATTTGCTTATCGGGGCAAATGTCCAACCATTTGATTTGCTTGGAGAAGCACATGTTCTTCGCTGCTTTGCTTAACCGGGTTTTGGTCATTCCCAGCCCCAAATTCGATTACCAATACGATAGGGTATTGGATTTTGATCATATAAATAAATGCCTTGGGCGAAAGGTGATCATTTCGTTTGAAGATTTATTAGAGGCAAAGAAGAATCACTTGCATATAGATAGGTTGTTTTGTTATTTTTCGCTGCCTCAGCCTTGTTATTTGGATGAGGAACACATCAAAAAGCTCAAATCTTTAGGGGTTTCGACGGGAAAGCCTGAACCCATTTGGAAAGAGGATATTAGGAACCCCAATAAGAGGACTGTGCAAGATGTAGAGTCCAAATTCTCATCGGATGAGGATGTGATTGCAATCGGGGATGTTTTCTATGCGGATTTGGAGCAAGATTGGGTAATGCAGCCTGGTGGTCCCATTGCTCATCAATGCAAGACGCTGATCGAACCCAGTCGGCTTATTATGCTCACTGCCCAGCGTTTTGTTCAGACTTTCTTGGGAAAAAATTTCGTTGCTCTACATTTTCGGAGACATGGGTTTTTGAAGTTCTGGTATGTTTTGCCTTTCCCACCTACTAGAATTGGATATCAAGCTATCACATTTGTGTTGCATACCATCCAAAAATGAAACTTTATCACTTATGGTTATGTATATAACATTTATAGTTTGTTTTCACAGTACTTTACCTATTGTAAATGCATGTTTTGTTGACATTTGTTGAAAATCTTTAGAGGGATAAAGTTAGAAATGATCAGCATTTGAATTATAAGTGGTGAATTGGAATACCAATGCCACAGACTTTGTCACCAATTTAATGTTGTAGGCTTGTAGCATATTTTTAAACACTCGTCTTTCTTGTAATTCTTTTCAGTTCCATTGTTGATTACAAATGAATTCCTTCTTGGCTTGTAGCATATTTTAAACACTTATCCAATAACACATGCCCTGCCTTGTTTCACGTATGTTCTAAGTCAGGCCTCCTTTAACATCAACCTAAGTTTGTTTCTCTCTCTCTCTCTCTCATATCACTTTGATTTCTACAGTCTAATTTTGGGAGTGTATCAAGCCGGTTCATCTTTAGGTTGCTAGATTTTTTTTTTTTTTTTTTAATTGTAAATTTAGAAGAATTTGCATACTATCAAATATATTGTACATCTACAACCCAAATAGGTGGCATAAATATAAGAGAAAGTTAAACGATCATAAATTCTTGCGTTGGGAGAGCTCATCAAACTTCTGTTGACTCTTACATTACAGCTGCCTTGAGCATTTTTACCCACTTTTTACAACTTATTTTCATTGTCAAAAAAAAAAAAAAAAAAATTCCCCAAGGCAATCTTGTTATAGAAATATAGTGTTTTAAATTCTGTCGTCGTTGCAAACTAGCTATGGTTGCTCTTTGTGTGCAGTGTGTGCCAAGTGATTATAGGTTATGGGGTGGGGAGGCAAGTTAGCTGTGCACTAGGATCCATTTTGTATTGACTTGTTTGTGTTATATTCATATCTTTATTGTAGATATTGCCATCTCCTCCTTATGCTAATTGTAACCTTTATTCTTGATTGAGGAAAATAGAACATTTTGCGGTTGAGTTAAATGCCTTCAAAGATTCTGTTCGACATTAAGATTGAGACATGAAAATTCTGTGATATTTTCCAATGCATATAATAAAAAGAGGGGATCTTTATGTAATAAACATTGGTATTTATTCATACTTCAATTAAGGTGCATTTTTAATCACTGTGTGGTGGGGCTTGTAGTCAATCCCGCTTTTATTCAAGTATCGTGTAGACTTTGGCTTCTAAGTGCCTGTAATCTTGTTTAATTTTTTCAGCAATGCCAAAACACACAGTTGCTTTTTCCCCATTCCCCAAGCTGCAGACTGCATCACCCAAGTAGTTGAAAAAGCCAGTGCACCAGTCATATATCTCTCAACTGATGCAGCAGAAAGTGAAACTAGTTTGCTGCAGTCGCTAGTTGTGCTGAACGGAAAGGCTGTACCACTTGTTAAAAGGCCTTCTCGTAATTCAGCTGAAAAATGGGATGCTTTGTTATACAGACATGGTCTTGAGGGTGACTCTCAGGTGAATTGTGCTTCTCTTCTCCTGTTCATATTTCTTTAGCTTGGATGACACTGATCAATGACTTGTAGGTTGAATGCAAAGAATTTACCCCAAATTTCTGACCCAATAGAGGATAGCCATTTGACCCATTTCCCTACCCATAAACCTCGTAATTTTGGAGTAATTTGATCCCAAACTTCTTATTTATCCAAGATTTTCCACCTGAAACTAAAATTTATCTTCATCTTATTTGATTTTACATTACATGCTTAAATTTTTGTGTACCATTTTTTATTGTTTATTTTTCCCTTTTACCTACCAAACTGTACTTGCCTAGCCCACCTGAAGCCAATTGCCCTGCAAGCACAAGCATTTTGAGAAGCAGGCCCAAATAATGTCATTATGCATACATCATATCTCTGTTTGTGAATGTCTTAATACTCTTTTTTGTCTCTTCCTTTGTATACCTCCTGTGTATTTGGGTTGCACCCCTTAATGTCCTTTTTTAATGAATAAGTATGATGATTGTGAAGAGCATTTTCTGTGATGCCTGATTGCTCTTCATACCAGTAATTAGTATCTTTTGTTTGTTTGCTTGGTATTGTGGGAGTTCTTCTTAATCTGACTGCATGTTTTGTTGCCAATATGATTTGCTTTCTTAGGTCTCTGTTTTGGAGTGGTTATGTCAGATTTTTTTGGATTCACAATTTTACTTGCACACATGAATACTTGGATTTTTTTTTTTTAATGAGTGCATGTAATTGATTTCAATAATGTGGCTTCAATGTATGCCAGACTGATCACCTTCATATTTTGTTTGGCCTTTGAGTGTAGACATTTTATTTAATGATACTCTGTTTCTTTGTGTTCTTCTCTTTGAATAAAATTTATAACTTATATATAAAAAAAAATAAATAATAAAAAAAGGATAGTGCTTACCCCTTACTGCTTTTATACCCTTTTCTATTGGATTCAATGTTAAGATAGTGATGTAAACTGATATTCAAGTTCTGCACTAGTTAAGATTCTACTTACCTGGAATATACACATAATAGTCGGTCTGTTTAAGCTAAAAGATATGATTCAAAGAAAATCCCATCAAGAGCAAAGCACAATGTTGTGAAAATCTTGTGGAATTGGTGAAACTTTTTATCTTTATAAAATGCAAGTTTACAATGTTAGACTTGAAGGAACAAATATTTTACAAGTTCTTATAACTTTTCCCAAATATTGGATTTTTTTACATCAGTGTCATTTCTTTCCAATTTAATTCACATATTTACCTGATACAAATGCCACCTTGTGATACGTGAATTGAAAACTATCACAACAGGCAGGTTGAAATGTATTTCAGGCTTCCAGTCCTAGATTTGTGATAACTGAAGCCGTGCAAAGCCAAATTTTGAAACCCAAATGAAGCATGAAATCAGACGGCAGACAAATAATTTAAAAAAAAAAAAATCCTAAATAGCCCCTCAAATTCAGTGAATACAATGGCAGACACAAATGAACTATGTTTTCAAATCCTAAATAGCCCCATGAAATCGGTGAATACAGTATCAAAGAACAATTGGTTGGTTTGGATGAAACTATTTGAAGAGAAGGATTTGAATTTGAATTTTTAGTTTAAATTATTTTATGACATATGAAAGTTTTTTTTTTTTTTTTAATTATTAGTAAACATCAAATTTATTCAAATAAATATAAGTACAAAACAGCCACTGTACACAGGCAGTGTACAAGGGCTGTTAGAATCATATGAAAGAGCATAAATCCAAAAACTATAGCATATCAGAGAAAGAATGACAGCTTAAGGCTGCCATCCAGACATAAAAAGTGTGAAACAAGACCATCTTCATATCTGAAGGCAAGCCTTCTGTCCCTTAAACATAATATTATTACACTCTCTCAAAATAATCCACTATAGGCATAATGGAACGGCACCTCAAACATCTGCCATACAGTGCTGACCAAACCCTCCTTTCCAACACTCCAACAAGGCCAAAATTTATTCTTTCATTTATCCCATGAAAAGGATAAATTTTTTTCTATGGATGTAATTTATTTAGGGATGGATTTAAGCCCATTTAATATGTGGATTTTGAAATGATTAGGTGTAAGATGTTGTTTCAAATCCATAACATCACAAGTGTTTTTGTTAGAGCAAACTCTACCCATCATGTGTTATTAAATTCATTTAGAGTTATTTATTCTTTAAAACACTCATATTTTAGGGGTAAATTTTTGGCCCATGTTTATATTAGACTGTCTGAATTATTGAGGATCTCTCTCCTCTCTCTTTAATAGAATCAGTCATTCTATTTGTGTAGTATAACTTTTTGCTGCTAATGTAATGGCCATACAATGAATATTATGATCATTGGAATTTTTATTACTTGTTTGGTACATCCTAGATGTTTTAAATCTACGGGATTGTGGATCATTGCATGGCCCTGTAGGTGGCTGTCCTTGGTTACCACAACAGGTGTTAACAAGACACTGCTCCTAAAATATGACTTAGCTTTTGTGTGGCTGTCCTTGGTTACCACAACTGGTGTTAACAAGACACTGCTCCTAGAATATGACTTAGCTTTTGTGTGGCTGTCCTTGGTTACCACAACTGGTGTTAACAAGACACTGCTCCTAGAATATGACTTAGCTTTTGTGCATGGTTGTGGACCCTAGAATTAAAGCATCCTGATCTCCAGATAACATTCACAAATGGGGCACCTACATTTCTGACTCCTGAAATTCTTACTGGGAGAAGACCTTCTCCACATAGGGCTGAAGTGTCTTGTCACTGATCACCCATGGAATTGTTCAGTATTGCTTTTTTTCTTTTTTCTTTGGTCAATTGAAAATTTTTATTGCGATAAAATAATGGTCATACACATCCTTTGCCCCTTGCATGAAAGGAAATCTCATATATAACACACCACTTGCTAAGATAGAGCCAAAGATAAAGTGCAGAACACATTGCATGTACAGAACACCAATGAACACCAAACCTGAAGTACATTGCATAATAGAAATGAAGTTGACATTCATGCTCCAATTGCTATAAAAAAAATAAAAATAAAAATAAAAAACTCATTCATTTCTTGTTGTCTTCAAGACAACCTTATGTTCTCCCATAAATTTCATTGTGATATCTTGTTGGATTTTTTTAATGTTGACTTGAAAATTCTGTCATTGTGCTCTAGCATAATGTGATAAACCAAGGCTGTTCTTCCTTATCTTATCAATCAGCATCTTGCCCTATCCAACTTTGTGCCCCTCCCCCAAGGTTTTCCTAATAGAGTAGTTGATTTGCTTTCATAATGTTATGGAAATCTGTTTTATTTTAATGCTTTGTGAATGAGAGACAAGTAGTTATATTTTGGATACAAAAATTGTCAATGAGAAAACTATCCTCTATCTTCTCACTGCACGTAGTAATGTTACTTTGACACCCTAGCAAAATTCAACGAGCATTTACAATATTTGATTTACATTTGGTCTGGACAATACAAAGAATCATCTGAACCCAATCCATGTATTAAGCAACATGCATTGCCTGGTTTCATCTTGAAGGTGGAAGCTATGCTGGATAAGACAATCTGTGCCATGTCAAGTGTGTTCATTGGAGCCCCTGGGTCCACTTTCACAGAGGACATCTTGCGACTCCGGAAGGATTGGGGGTCAGCATCTATGTGTGATGAGTACCTCTGCCAAGGTGAAGAACCAAATTTTATAGCAGATAATGAATGAAAGAAGATAGAAATTGAGTGATGTATTGTGAATTAAGAGGCCATTTGTGTATACACCTATTTAGATAGTTGGTTCAAAATTTGTTATTCTAGTGATTGATAATAGCACTTTGATCTATTTGATCTTTTAACCTTGGCTGATTATGACTTCTGCCGTGTACATGGTGCTTACGAATCTAAGCTTCTGTCTGGGTGTAAACTACTTTTCAGTGCTTTTTAAGTATCAATTTTGTGAATCTTTTCCTTTTTCCTCGTCAAAGATTGTTGGAAGGGAACCAAAATTGTATTTGTACATGAAAATATGCACGGTAGGAGGTGATATTTGAAAGCACGTAAGTGTGGGATATGAAGGCCAAAGTGGTTTAAAGGGGTTCATCATTTCCTAAACACGATAAAGTATTACACATTTTTTCTATGTTTATTACATAGGTAAAAAACACTAAGAAGAAATTTCTACTCGCTTATACAAATTCTTTAATAAAAATTTTGATGGTTCATTATGTGATGGAAACCCACATTTTATGAGAGAGAAGTTCCATGACAAGGATTCATAAAATAATTTCTCTTTTTTCACATCTTGAACTCAAAAAATTCATTTAATACAAAAATATAAATAAGATGAAAATTGAGCCTAGCACATGTGAAGAGGCTGGTCTCGATAAAAGTAAAAGAATACTAAAATTTAGAAATCTTAAATAGGTAATTTTAAAAAAAAAAATTAAAATTTGTACATTCAAAATAACACATTCATTTAACATTTTATACACTTAATAAAAGGAAGATGATACCATGAATAGTTGTAATGTACTATACTATCAACTAAAAAGACTTGGTTATCACTTAAATAAACGAAATTATTAAATACTTTCAGATTACAGTAACATAGTATTCTCTCCTTTTATATTCATGATAAATTTAATCATGAATTTAATTAGAATGACCTAATATGAATTAAAGGGAAGTAAACACCACGTAACTATACTCCAAAATACCTAATAATTACTCTAAAATAAGTTAATATTTATTATTTGACCAAATTGTGTTTCAAATCACATGACACTATATATAGTATATAACCTTAGATTCATGAAAATTAAATCTGAACATGAAATGGATCCATTCCCCTTCAGGAAAATTAGAGAGATTTCTAATCCAGATGAAGCATAATAAACAAGCATTCAAAGAAGGGGGGGGGGGGGGGATGCGTTGTTGTGGTAAGAACAGAGGCTTTCAAATTCCTATTAAGTTACAACGATTCCAGAAAAGATGAAATAGTCAAGGAATAATGTTATAGCAAAAAAGAGTTTGATACACTCTCACAACTTTACAAGGAGAAACCCAC
Organism: Quercus cerris; assembly: GCA_963669245.1. Classification (NCBI taxonomy): domain Eukaryota; kingdom Viridiplantae; phylum Streptophyta; class Magnoliopsida; order Fagales; family Fagaceae; genus Quercus; species Quercus cerris. The sequence continues at coordinate 637,148 of OY770008.1, read as the reverse complement.
AGAAATACAATTGTTCTATAACAAATGATAAGAGATATAATCCGAGTAGATGCAAGTTCAAGCTCAAATGACAGATATGAAGTTAACAATAGAGTCTCCAAATGAACCATATAGCTCATATCATGCCCAATTCGACAGCCCATAACTGCACTCAAGGTTTTTCTTAGGGAATGAAGCAAAACAGTTGACTCAGTTGTAGACCATGTACTTGGGTGTTGCACTGAACTTCTGGTATCCCTTGATGACCTTGTTCACTGCATCAAGGAAGTCCTTCTCTGTCACAGTCTTCCTCCGTGCACGGATGGCAAACATGCCAGCTTCTGTGCACACACTCCTTATATCAGCACCTGTGAGAGAAACCCATGTCAGAAACTCAATTTACTAACATACCACTGGCATGGTGAGCAAAAAACAAGCAAAGAGACCATTGAGGACTATCAGAAAACATCAGGGAAAAAGACAAGTTGAAATTGCCCCCTCATCATCACTAAGGGTTCTTACCAGTGGAATTTGGGCAAAGCCGAGCCAAAAGTTCAAATCGGATATCTCTTTCACAGTTCATGGTTCGTGTGTGGATCTTAAATATTTGTGTCCGACTCTCCATATCAGGAAGGCCAAACTCAACCTTACGATCCAATCGTCCAGGCCGTAAAAGTGCTGGATCTAGCGTATCGGGCCTGGAAAAAGGGGCAAACAAAATCCACAACGTAAGTACACACATTGCTAAAGATTGTAAATACACCCAAAGAGAGATTACCAGCTCTATTTCAAATTTGAAAAGAGAGGTTCGCTAAGAGCTTGAAATGTACCAACATCAAGCAGAAATATAGCCATAATGGTAACTTAACCAACCTATTTGTAGCCATTAGAACTTTGATGTTTCCACGTGCATCAAAACCATCAAGTTGATTGACAATTTCCAGCATTGTTCTTTGGACTTCATTATCCCCACCTACGCCATCATCAAAACGAGCCCCTCCAATGGCATCTACTTCATCAAAAAATACAATGCAGGCTTTCTTTGAACGTGCCATCTGCAGCATATAGCGGTAAGAGTTAGATGATAACTTGATAATTAAAACATTATGAATTAAAAAACATAAGTTTTGAAACAACTGAACATGCACTAATTATAACCTGGAAAAGTTCTCGAACCATCCGAGCTCCCTCACCAACATATTTCTGAACAAGCTCACTCCCAATAACACGAATAAAACATGCATCAGTTCTATTTGCCACTGCTCTAGCTAGAAGTGTTTTACCCGTTCCTGGAGGACCGTAGCAGAGGACACCTTTAGGAGGATCAATTCCAAGCTTAACAAATTTCTCCGGATGAAGCATTGGCAGCTCAACAACCTAGAAAAAAAAAAATCTATATCAGTAATGCATACATGCCAATGGTGTCAAGTTCTAGTACCTATCTTTGAAGTCACACATTATCTCTTGCATAATATATCCACATTCTCACTAAACAAAGAAATAAATCAGAATGAAGAATAATATATAGGGAAAATTGATATACACACTTCTCGCATCTTTTCAATTTGCTCCTTGCAACCGCCAACATCATTATATGTCACGTCAGGCTTTTCCTCCACTGTCATCATAGTCACACTCGGATCAATTTTTGGAGGCAAGGGAATCTGGATCTGATATTTGTTGCGATCAACCCTGCAATGACAGGCTGAAGGTAAATCCACAAATAAAAAGGAGTACAATTTCTGCTTCTTAATACCATTGTACACATATTCCGTAGAGGATATACAGTAAAAGAAAGCTGAGGAGGGATTTTCTGTTCATCCAGGATTTTTATTTTTGTGTTTTTTTTTTTTAAAAAAAAAAAAAAGTTTTGGCCTCAAGAAGAGAGGGGGGGAGAAACTCAAACTAGTGACCTCTGCTTCATGAAGCGAGGTCTCCACCCAACTGTAGCACCCCTTGGGGTTGTGGTTTATATCAGTTATTTAGTTTAGGTTTAGTAGTCAAGCCCATTAAGTTGTACTAGGGCTAGGTATTAGCCATCTCTTAAACGGATGTAATGTTTTCTATTCAATGCAGAATACATTTTTCTTAATTTGAGTTATGAAGCTTAAGTTTTTTGTTCCTTTTTCATTTGAATTTTCTAGCATTTTTAATCAAATTCCAGAATAGAGTAGGTCTAAATAAAATTTTAGCCCTAGGCATCCCAAAACCCATCAAACCATGCTGCTAAATAAAATCCTGCAATTGAAATTTCATCTTCCAACACCTTAAACATCTCCAAGATTCATACTTTTCTATCTCAAATCGATCTCTCCTACCTTTAAATCCAGTCTCACATACAGTTCTAACCTTTCGTCTCTAAAAACCTTTGAAGAGACTAGCCTAAAAGTTTCTGATGTCCTATACATATACAAAGTATGATATAAATAAAAATTTAAAAGAAAAAGGTAATATATGACTTCACTTTGGCAACAAACTCCATCCAATTTATGTTGATAGAATGTAAAATAAGAAATGACATAATCAGAATTTTCAAATGAGACGGCATTAAAGACATGCATCATACAAATATGTTTAGAAAAATCTGAGAAGGTTTATAATTAGAAATCTACCCCACACGCATGCCTTCTTCTATGTCAGTTGGGGAAACTTTGTCACCCAACCCAACAACAAACTGCAGTTGAGAAAGTAGAGTTATATCAGATCCCACAATTACAAGAATAACTATATGAGTTACTAAAAAAGATAAAGATTCTGTCTCTGAATGTTCAAAGTAAAATGCCACCAAAACAATCCATATAAAAACCAGTTATAGCATGCTTGCACAGCATCAAAATAAGCTACAGAAAGAACTTCCAGAAAGGCCAGATATCATGAAAGATTAACCAATTTATTAAATTTTTTCCAAAGAGAAAATCAGAATTGCTCATATTTCTACTAAACAAAGAAAAGGGACTGAAACAAGATCTGGGTGAACTTAAGCTTAGAAAAGATTTCAAAGTATGAAAATAAAAGGAAAATACTTGAAAATGACAGACTTTCTGGCGTGTGTGGTCATATTTCAAACCCAAAATAGAAAATGTACCACATAAAGTGAATGGCGAATAGATGCGTACCTTTGCAATTTGTTTAACATTTATTACATATTTGGCATCTTCAGTGTTTGGATTGATGATCTTTGTACATCTTGCTACCTGGTTGACAAGGCAGTGAATGCTTCTCAGATTTATATTAAAAAAACATTAAACTTTATTGCCAAAACACAACCTTAAGCAAAATACATACCTGGAGAGGCTGCTCCTCCTGCATCATCTGCTTATCGGATACCAGATCCCACTGGCTCGGTGCAGCTAAGCCAGTGTCAGACTCCTTAATACCTATAGAATAGTACATAGCAAAATATTATGATTTTGCGTATTCATTTAAAAAAAGCGGCCAGGCCAAGCAGTAAAGATATCAAACAGAAACATATAGACCAAGTTGTAACACACAAAAGCTGCATCAAATAGATAGGGTATTAGAGAGACACATTCTGAAAGCAGAAAAGAACCCAATACTATCAGAGAAGTTAACAATTAAACCAGGAAAGGCAGCAACCATTTAAATTCTTGCACGTATAGGAATAAAGTTGAAGTAGTATTATTTCGAAATTCTTTAGAAGTTAAGAGTAATAAGTTGAGAAGACAGTTTGAAAAAGAAGAGAAGGAGAAAGGGAAGCATAGTCATACCACACAAATCATTGACCTTCTTAGCCATTTCCTTAATTTCCTTCTCTACTTTCTTGATACTATTAGAATAAGGACCCAAACCCTGCAAAAAAAAAAAAAAAAAAAAAGCATTAAGAATAATAATAGTGGGAGAAGGAAGAAGGAAGGTTGGGAGCTAAAGAGATTCGTTGTTTTTGGGTGGGAATTTCGATTCATATTAAAATTAGTATTTAGTCGACTGAATCAGAAACAACCAATTCCTGAGGTAAACAAACTAAACCACAAAAGTGAGACAAAGACAGAGAGCAAAATAATTATATTCAAAATTTCAAGCGCTCTAAACTTGTAAATCCATCCCCCCAACCAGCATGATTTGATTTAGTTGTAGTAAAAAAAAAAATTAATAATAAAAATCCAATCTAGAACATGAACATGAACATGAAAACTTAAAACATAGCATAGCAATACAACAGCAGCAGGAATGAATGAATCGAGCTGAAAATAAAAAGTGAGATCCACAGTTGTTATTAGGGTTTGTAATAAGAAAGAAAGAAAAAGGGAAGGAAGGAAGGAAAGATTACATATGTTTTAAGCAGAGCGATATCATCCTCGTCGAGAGGCCGAGGATTCTTCTCATCATCGTCCTTGATATCGTGATCGGCTTCCGGCGCCATCGAGTGAAAACCTCTCCGATGTGCTTTCTATTTCTTTTTCTTGTGAGTGAAAAGCTCTCCGATGTGCTGAGTGAAAACCAATCTGTTTTCTATTTCGACTATTACCTCTCTTCTTCTTTTATATTTATACCAGTTTAAAATCCGTACGCTTCACGGTTTTAAATATTCTCATAAAACGTATAATTTTTATTAAAACAAATAATAACTAAAAAAATGAATTATTATTTTATAATTATTTAAATTAAATAGTGAGAGAGCGTAACAAAAGTCTCTCTCTCTTTCCCTTAATCCTCTTCTTTTTTTCTTTTTTTCTTTTTTTTTTTTTAATGTGTTTTTTTTTTTTTAAACTAAATAATGAGAAAGTTTTGGCAGGAGTCTCTCTCTATTTTCCTTAGCCTTAAAGTTTTCTTTTTTACATGAGTCTTTTTTTTTTCTTTTAAACTTAAAAGTGAGTCCATTTAAAAAAAAAAAAAAAAATTCTAACATGAGATCTAATTAAAAAATTTATAATTATTTTTTTAACCCTAATTCTAGGTGAGTTTGTAGCCTAAGCTCCGCTTGGAAGGAGGGAATGGAATGGAATAGAAAGGAATAAAAAGAATAATTTTAGAATATTCTTCCCTTCTCTTGTTTGGGAGTTTTAATGGATGAAATGGAAAGTCCACTCCCTTGTTTGGGAGTTTAAGTGGGAGGGAATGGAATGGGTAGGATGGAACACTCATTCCTTTCTATTCTCTTAAAACCTCAAATTTTCATTCCCCCCGAAATTGGGAGGAATGAGAGGGAATGAAATTAGATTTAATGATTTTTTTACTAAAACTCCCAAAATACCCCTATATATTCAACCATTTATTTTAAAACAGTGGTTTAATAGTAATATTGTCATAAAATGATTCCATTCCATTCCCTCCATGTTGCTCCCTGTGAGAGTGCTTTTTTTTAGCACTATGGCCCAAGGATCCTGGGCCGCGTGAGAGGTTCTTGGTGGACTGGGATCAATTCTCCGCAGCTAACAGGCTGATTTAAGAATAGATTTGTGCACAGAAACAAGCTTCCTACAATTACAAACAACTAAAAAAAGTATTTGTATTGAATAACATTTAACAGTAAAGGAAATGCATAATAAATGAAATAGAATGCAAAGAACATGTTAGGGATCCTCCGATTGGTGAGGTATGTTTCATTAGTTTTTCTTTTAAAACTGTGATTACAAAGCTCACTAAAAACATGATGCAAGGTTCAAGTGAGTTCAAAAATTACAGACTTTGATAGCCATTCAAGCTTCAAAGACTTGCAAAGTTTGAATTCGTTGAATCCGAGCGTGTAATGTAGTGGCTGTCTCTGGGATCCCGGGAACAGGTTCCTCTGTTTTCCTTTTGGTTTAACAGAGTCTCTCCTATCTCTTTTTTAGACTTTTAGAGAAATAGCCCTAAGTGTCCTAACGAATGATCTGAGCTTCGAAAATTGCCTCCTCATCTTTTTCCTTTCCCCCCTTTTTATAGCACAGTGGCGGGCTCCTGGGGGTACTACCAATTTTCTTTTTTGCCCTTTGAAGTTGGTTCAGCGCCTGGTTGTTCCAGGGACATGTCGTTTCCTTTTTTTCTCATAGCTTTTCTCTTTTTGCTGCGACCGGATGAAAGTTTCCCAGCCTGTTTCCCATTTCCAGATTTCCCGTTGGTTGACCTGAGGGGCTTTGGCTTTTCTTGCTCCAGCTTTCCCAGCTCTTCTCAGTTGTACTTTCTTTGTCTTTTTTCTTCAAATGGTTGGGACCAAATCTCCTGCATCTTTATCTTCTGTCTTTCTTCAAATGAGAGTCTCCCAGCGTGCCTTTTTGTCTTTTTTTTTTCTTATCAAATCTGCTTTAATTTCTCCTCACGCGTCCGGGGATCCTCTGGCTCTGGTATTGCTTCTGGGCGTCCCGACCCAAGTCTTCTTTCTGGGCTTGCTTTTGGCTTGCTGTTTCCTTTATCTGTTTTCTTGGGCCCTTTTCTTCGTGGACCTCTGGGTCAGGTCTTCTGGGCTCCTTTCTTTTTTCTTTCTTTTCTCCTTCCTTTCCTTTATTGTGAGAGCCCATCCTTTATTCTCTTTCTCTCTTCTTTTTTTTTGTGTGAAATGGGTCTAAGGTCTTTTTTCATCTCTTTTCTTTTTGGGCCTATTTGTGGCTATATTAATTTTTTTTTTTTTTGCACCTCAACATTTAGCCCCCCGAGCTCATGGGTTGCCTGCAGCCCATGCGTGAGTTTTTTTTTTGTAGGATCTTCTTTTGTTCTGATTCTTCTACGGGATCCTGGTCTTCCATTTCTTCGGTGTCCTGGCCTTTTTGCTTCTTCCCTCCTTTTTTGTGACTCTTCCTTTTCTCGTGGTACGTGGCAGTTGGGTTGAAATAAAACTCTCACCACCTACTTTTACGTTTCCCATAACACTCATTAATAACTGCCGCTTACTCCTTCTCTTTAAAATTTAATTCTTGATAACTGGCGCGTCTTTTCATACATCTTCTTCTCTAACTGCTCTTACTCTGGCATTTTCTCTCTTACTCTCTTTTGTCTACCTGAACCTTCTGTTTTCAACCCTTTTCCTTTCTTTCGCTCAGTTTCGTCTTCACCTTCTTTCCTTCTTTCCAAATACATATTACTCCAATGGCTTCTTCTTCTTCTTCTCGAAAAAGAAAGGAACGTACCCCTAGTCCCTTTGAAGGCGAGGGCTCCTCAAGTTCTGCGCAAGATGAGCTTGTCGTTGGGCGCCCTGCTTTCCCTTTGCGAGACCCCTGGTATACTCCTAGCTTATTCTTTCCTCGGGTGTCTCACGGCGAAACCCCTCCATCTCCTCATGCCTGGGTATTTTCTGGTCCAGCGGGTTTTACTGGTTCTGCACAAGTTCCAGACCCTAGGGAGATTTTTGATCTTCAAATTAGGCGAGGACTTCGGGAGGCTGCCCCCATCTTCTTCGATTTTGTTGCTGGAAAAATCCAAGGTTGGCCCATTTGGGTAGATAATGAGCTTTCTGACGAGGAGTTTGTGGGTCGCTTGGATCGTGCCGGCGTCCTGAAGGCAGTGGCTATCTCCAGGAATCTCGAGGGTTTTCGAGATGCCAAAGGCCTTAGGCATTTGGTGCGTCGTTGGTGCCCTACTCTGCACACTTTTTCCTTTGCTGTTGGTGAACTAACTGTTACTTTGGAAGATGTGGTCAATAATTTCCTCCTCCCGGTGCTTGGGGATGAAAACCCCTTTAATATCAAGCTGTCTGATGAGGAGCTCGAAGTGGAAGAGCAATTATTCACTCACTTTGGTGGACGCACTGCTTCTCCTGGTGGGAAACCGGCTAGGATGGGTAGGTGGGTCACGACTCTTTCGCGTGAAAAGAATAGGGAAGTCAGACGTGCCGGGTTCCTTGCATTCTGGCTTAGCAAGTTTTTGTTCAACGATTTCCCCGGGTATGGAATCAAGTCTACTCTTTTTCCTTTAGCAATTAAGTTGGCTCAGGGTGCCCAATATCCTCTGGCCCCCATGTTTTTGGGCCATATTTACTCTCAATTGGATCAGCTCCATGGAGATGAGGCTGAGGGTGATTCTTGTTATGTTATCACTTCCTCGCTTCATTGCGCCATTCTCCAGGTGTTCATGTGGGACCGTTCTTCAGTTACTTTAGCAAAATGTAGGAATCTAAAGTTTGTGAAAGATAAGTTTCAGGGATCTTCCGACGTGGTAAAAGGGCTTTGTGGCAGCTCCACTGACAGCCTCCCCATTATTTTCCGTTGGTTGAGTCTGAAATGTGGCAGTCTTAATTTGGTTGAGTTATTTGATTAAACAGGTCATTTGAATTGGCGCTCCCCCCGGGAGTTTGGTGCTGGTTTTGTTTGCAATTCTGTGTTGTCTCCCTTTTTGTCTTCTACAGGGAATACCTTTGATTTACGTAGTGGTGATGAAGGCAGCTTAGCCTATTTGGCTTGCATTAGTCCTTCCTGGCTTCCTGTACTTTCCTCAACTGGCCAATGGTACACCCATTACTCGGCGCATCGAGTACTTCGGCAATTTGGCTTTGATCAAGACGTTCCCCCGGTGTTCAACGACGTGGTTCCTTCCCTTCCTTCTTTGGATCCCTTCATGAGACTCCAGGCCTTCTCCTATTGGTCTAAATGGAGTCCTCAGTTTGTAGTGCCCAACTCTCATAGGGGAGTTTTTCCCTCCAGTGCCTTTGCTGGTTATTGGAGGATGGTTCAGAAGTCTTTTGTTGACTATGCTGGCTCTGGGTAATTGGGAGAGTACCCAACCCTGACATTTCTTCCGCCCCAACATCTAACAAGCGTCTGTCCCTTCCTACTGCTGGTGTTGTTTCCACAGCTGTGAGCAGCAAAACTGGCTTTGCAGAATGGCATGCTTCCAGGGAAGGTTGGGTGACTTATGCGCAGGATTTCCCTGAGAACTGGTTGGGGTGTGATCTTGTTGTTGGTGCTTCTGCTGGGGTACCCATTAAAAAAGGAGCAGTAGAGGCCATAAGTGCCAGTACTCCCATTGGCATGAGTAAGGAAAAGTCAGTTAAACAGGAGAAGTTGAAGGAGGCCACGGCTGAAGAGAGTGCAGAGGACGTTGGCCCTAAGTCAAAGAGGAAGAAGAAGACTGGGAAATCCCAGAAGTAGTTGATACTTTTTGAAGAGAAAGAAGTGGAGCAACCATTGGCTGCAAGGGGCCGAGTGAAGACTAAGGTAGAGTCTTCTCTTCCCCAGGTTCCTGTGAGTTCTTCAGTTCATGATCCCTCGGGACCCTCTGGGCGTACCCGTAGTAAACAACAGAGACCTGAAGACCCTGTTGAAAGAGAGAGAAGGGCAAGGCCTCGTCCCTCCTTTGCTCTTTTAAGTTGTAGTTTTGTCGTTTCTCCCCCTTTTCTTTTTCGGACTAATGGGTGATTGTGTTTTTTTTTTTTTTTGCAGTCTAAACGTAAATTAGATCCCAAGAAGGGCAAAAGTCAGTCTTCTGGTGAAGATGTGGTATAGCTTTCCTTATCTGTGTCTTTTGCTGCTTCCTTGTATTTATTTCACAAATGTCATATGTCTGAACTGCCCTGTTATTCATGTCCTCTTTTTTTTTACTCCCTTCTCTTTTTAGGTTGAGGTTTCTCCCCCTGTGGTTGGTGGCACTTTGGAGGAAAAGATGGCTATAGCTGCATCCCAGAGTAGGGAGGAGGAGGTTCCTAGTGGCGGCTTGGCTGAGGAGACTGGGCAACCAATGCAAGACGTCCAGGCTGCCCAGGATCCTGAGGCTTCCAAGCTTCTCGCGTCCCCAGGTCCTCAGCTTGAGCAGACTCCTAGTCCTGTCAGGACCATGTTACCTCAGACTGGGTTAAGTACAAAAACTCTGGGAGGCCCATCATCGTCCGGGCAAACAGGTGAGCCTTTTTTCTTTTATATATAACTTTGCAGCTTTATCTCTTTTGCACCCCTTTTTTTTTTTTTTTTGAGTTCTTCCTTTTCTTTTCTTTTCTTTTTTTCTTCTTATTTCCCAGGCCAAGCCATTGTGAGATCTGCCTCTGGTGCTGCTACTTCTTTGGAATCAGAGGATTCTGAAGGTGGGGCGTCATCTTTTTTTTTTCTTTTTTTTTTTTTGCATCCTTTCTCTTTTTCTTGTTATGGCGAAGCCCCCTGTGTCTCTGCCTTCCTTTAGTTGTTTTGCTGAGACTTCCTCACCTTTTCTTCAACTTGCCATGTGTTCTTTTCCAGCGTCCTTCAAGCAGTCAGAGGGGCACGAAGAAGGGACTCCGCCTCAGCAGGCTGATACTAGTTTCTCTTCTGCTCTTCTTTTTTTTTTTTTTTCTGACTTTTTTTTTTTTTTTTTTTTTTTAGAAGAGCTAAGCCTCCCCCTTTTTCTCTTTTCTCTTCTCTTTTTTTTTTTTTTTTTTTTTTTGCAGGAGTTAATATCGAAGATCCTGAACTTGTGGTTCCTGAGGGGGGTGCAGTTGCTGGTCCTTATGCTGTTCAGGGGGTTGAAGGTTCCTTTGGGGCTCTAGGTGACAGTGCAGCAGTGGGGGAGACTTCAGAGGTGGTTATTTTAGATCCTGCTTCAAGGCTCTCCACCTTTTTGGCTCGTTTTGATTGCTTGGAGTTCAACAGCCTCCCTGCCAGTCACTTCTGCCATTTCGGGTCCTCCTATGGTAGTTTCCTGCGATTCTCTGTGCCTGTGGAAGGCCTACCACTGCTAGAAGGGCTGTTTAAAAGGCATGGGGACTTTACCCTTGGTTTCAGAGGAGGAGTATTTTTGGGGAACATTTTGATGGAGCTGCTGTGTGCCGTGCTAGTTTCTTTGAGAGATTCTTCGTTAGACTCTCTATCTGAGGAAAAGCTCTTGGAATGGAGGGGAGTTGTCCAGGATCTCTTGGAAGCCAAGTTCAATCTGTCCTTTTTACTGGAGTATCTGCGATCCTTAGCCCAAGTACTTTTCCAGAGGCAAGCTTCTAAAGGCATTGATGCTGAGATTGCTGCTGCTGAGGAAGCTTTGGCTCGTGCTCACAAGACCTTGCAAGATCTGAAGGTCAAAAGGCAGGAAGCTCTTTCTTCTTCGGCTGCCCTTGCTTTACCCTCGGATGGCTCTTTGCTGACTGGCCTCCTTTCTTAGTCCTTTTTTTTTTTTATATGTATGAACAATTTGGGGTTGTATAAGTCTTCTATTTCTTTGGTTGGACAATGCTTTCTGGTTCCTCTTTCTTTCTTTTTTTGCTTTGAGACTGCTTCTGGTGGCTTCTAGGAGTTAATCCCTTTTTTTTTTTAATGGCATGTGGGTTTTCTTTTCTTGTTTCTGTCTGAGTCTTGATCTGTGATCCTCACAAGTTTGTTGTTGGTTCTAGTTAGGTACCCCTTTTTTTTTTCTGATCGCACAAGTATTGAACTGGGTACATTGGATGATGTATATATATTTTGTCCCAGTGCATGAATCTTGGCAGGTTTTCTCTTTTTTTTTTTATCAAATACTGGGTCAGGTATCCTCGGTATATGCCCGGGATCCTAGACCATGTATTTGAGACTTAGCTACTTCATAGCTCTTTTATGGGGTGATCCTGGGTTATGCATCAAAAGATTTCCCCGATATCCTCCCTCTTCTTCTTGGTTGCGCAAGTACTGAACTGGGTACATTGGGCAATGTATTTTACCTGTCCCAGCTCATGAATCTTGGCAGTTTTTTTTTTTATTTAAGTACTGGGCTAGGTATCCTCAGTATATACTTGGGATCCCAGACCATGTATTTGAGACTTTGCTGCTTTGTAGCTATCCGTGAGGTGGTCCTGTGCTAGGCATCAAAAGATTTTCCCTAGGTACCCTCCCTCTGATTTCATCTGTATTAGGACTTTGCGATATTTAGGATTTAACAACTGAGAAAAAGAAGAAGTTTCATTGAATTTAAAACATAAATGTCACTTAAGGAATACAGCAAAAAAGATAGTAAGGATCGTGTAGTGTCCTTCCACCTAGGGCTTTAAAATAATATCATATATATATATAAAACAAAACAGAAACACTTAGCAGATTGGAGATCTTGGCAAAAGGGGCCCTAGTGTACTGAGACCTTTCCCTTCTTATGCGTAGTATGGTTTTAGCCACTTCCCGTTTATGGGCTCTGTCAGGTTTGTTCCATCCTCCTTTGTAAGGTAGTAGTATCCGCTATCATGGGCCTCCCTGATGATGTAGGGTCCTTCCCACTTTGGGGCAAATTTGGAAGGTCCTGGTAGGTTTCTTCTTACATGTTCCGCTGTCCTTAGTACCAACTGCCCTTTAGTGAAAGTCCTCGGGCGTACTGTTTGTGAATATGCTCTTGTCATCCTTTGCTGGTACCTCTGGCTTCTTCTCCTGGCTAGCTCTCTTTCTTCTTCTACTCCTTCCAGGTCTGCTAATCTCCTTTCATTGTTCGTGCACTCGGTGTCCTCCTGACTTTCCTCGAGTACTACTCTTGGTGTGGGAACAATTAGTTCTACTGGGCTGATGGCTTCTGTCCCATAGACCAGGGAGAATGGTGAGAATCCCGTGGCTGTTTTCACAGAGTTCCTGCACGCCCAAAGTACATCTGCCAGGTGGTCACTCCATTTTCCCCCGTACTCTTGCTTCATTTTCTTAAGGATCTTCAGTATCACCCTATTAGTGGCCTCTGCTTGGCCATTTCCTTGTGGGTAGTAGGGTGTAGACCTTCCATGCTTGATGTAATAAGCATCTGTTAGCCCCTTCATGTCTTTATTTATGAATGGGGTTCCGTTGTCACTGATCAACCTTTTGGGGATCCCAAACCTTGTAATGATATGAGCTCGAATGAAATTTGCTACAGCTGCTCCAGTGGCCTTTTTCAAGGGGATGGCCTCTACCCATTTTGTAAAGTATTCAGTGGCTGCCAAGATCCATATGTAACCGCCGGATGGAGGATTTATAGGTCCTATGAGATCAAGCCCCCAAGTGTGGAAAGGCCATGGAGTCGTCATGTCCTGTAACATGTTTGGGTGAGTATGGATGGCATCTCCGAGGACTTGGCATGCGTGGCAGGTCTTGACTACCTCTTCGGAGTCCTTTTTCATCGTTGGCCAGTAGTACCCTAACAATAGTAACTGTTTATAGAGCCTCCTCTTTCCTGGGTGGCTTCCACAATCACCAGAGTGAACCTCCCTGACTACTTCTCTCGCTTCCTTTGGTCCCAGGCATCTTAGGGGATCTCCGCTGTACCCCCTTTTGAATAGGATCCCGTTTTGTAAGAAATATCTGGTCGCGAGTTTCTTGAGCTGGTGGGCCAGTGTCCTGTCAGTTGGTAGGATCCCTTGAGCCAAGTATTCCATGAAGGGAGTCCTCCAATCTTCTGTAACAAATACAGCATAGCTTTCTTCCTTGTCCACTGAGGATTGGCACTCTTGACATTTTTCCTGTATAGTTGATGCCTCTTTGTTCATATCTGGCCAGTAGTACCCCATGCGTTGCATCCTTCTGTACAGACTGATTTTTTCTGAGGTCCCGCAGACTTGAGTATGTAGTTCTTCCAGCCTTAGCTTCCCCTCTTTTTCATTGATACATCTGGATAGGATCCCTCCGGGCAATCTTCTGTACAGTTCTCCTTCTATCAGAGTGTAGTCCCTCAGCTCCTTGACACTCCCTCCAGATCCTGTTTCTTTCATTTTTTCTTTTACCTCGTTCCTCCAGTCCCAATGCTTGGACTCTCCGGGGGATATCTGTTGGAGGATTTTTAAAATGGAGTGTTCTTGCCTTCCTATTCTGACCAGAGTGTCTTTTCCCTGGAATGGTACTTGGGATCCCAAGGTGGCAAGTGCATCTGCAAACTTATTTTCACTTCTCTGCGTATATTCTATGCTAAAGGTCAGGAACTCATGCTCCAACCTTTGTACCCATGTCCTGTAGGCTGCCAAACTTTGTTCCCTTAGTGCAAAGTCACCTTTCACCTGAGAGACTACAAGATTGGAATCTCCCAATACTCTCATGTGTTTCACCCCAATACTGAGTGCTATAGTTAGCCCGGTTAAGTACGCCTCGTACTCAGCTGCATTATTGGAGCAGGAAAAACCGAGCTTAAAAGATAGAGGTATGGTGTCTCCATTTTCACAGCTCAGTACAATCCCCACCCCATTTGAAGTTGCTGTAGCTGATCCATCGAATCTCATTGTCCATTTCTTTCCTGGGATTTCTGCTACTGCCACTTCACCCGGGATCTCTTCACTCAGCAAGCTTTCCTCTTTTCTCGGGAACTGTGCCAAGAGGTCGGCTATAGCTTGACTCTTGACGGCCTTGGGGGTCTTGAGGTCTATGTCATATTCGGAAAGCAGGACCAGCCACTGTGCGATTCTTCCTGTTAGGAGGGGCTGGTGCAGGAGTGCTTTGATGGGGTGTGACTTAGTCACTAAAAGAATCTGGTGAGCTGAGAAGTATCTCTTTAACCTCTGTGATGCGTAAATAACCACCAGACAAGCCTTTTCTATCCTGGGATACCTGGTCTCGGCGTTCTTGAGTGTTCTGCTCACATAGTAAATAGGTTGTTCATTCCCATCATCATCTTCTTGCGCTAGCAGGGCTCCTATTGCTTGGGCATTTGATGCCAAGTACAATAACAGGGGCCGCCCCCGTACTGGTGCCTGTAGAGTGGGCAGATGATTCATAATCTGTTGGACCCTTTGGAAGGCTTCCTGTTGTTCTGCTCCCCACCTGAACTCAGTTCCTTTCTTTAATAGCTTAGACAAGCCTCCTGTGGTCGAAGCCAGTCCTGGCACGAATCTCCTGATGTAGGAGACCCTTCCCAGGAAGCTTTTGAGTTCCTTCACTGTTGTTGGTCTTTTCATTGTGGCAATGGCGGCGGCTTTGGCTGGATCTACACTTATTCCTTTGTGATGTACTAGGAACCCAAGGAACTTTCCTGCAGATACTCCGAAGGCACATTTTAAGGGGTTCATGCGTAGCTTGTACTCTCTGCATCTTTTAAAAACTCGTTCAAGTACCTGAAGGTGTCCTGTTCTAGTTTTTGACTTGACCACGATATCATCCACGTAGTCTTCCATTTCCTCATGCATCATATCATGGAAGATGGCCGTCATGGTTCGCTGGTATGTGGCTCCTGCATTTTTGAGACCAAAGGGCATCACAGTGTAATAAAAATTTTCGATTGGTGTCCTAAATGCTGTCTTCTCGGCATCCTTGGCAGCCATACGAATCTGGTTGTACCCACTATACCCATCCATGAATGAGAACATAGAACTTCCCGCAGCAGAATCTACAAGGAGATCGATATTAGGGAGTGGGAACTCATCCTTGGGACATGCTTTATTCAGGTTGCAGAAGTCTACACAGCAACGGATCTGGCCGTTCTTTTTCTTCACAGGTACTATGTTAGAAAGCCATCTGGGGTGCTGAATGGGCTTAATAAAGCCAGCTGCTAACAGCTTCTTGACTTCTTGAATTATTTGGGCCTCTATGTCAGTGTGAAAGACCCTGGCTGGTTGGATTACTGGTCTAACTCCTGGGTCCACATTGAGGGCATGGACTACTAGCCCGGGATCCAGACCAGGCATCTCATCATAGCTCCATGCAAACACATCTGTGTATTCCTTGAGCAAAGCTACCAGTGGCCCATTTTCTTGTGCTGTCAATTGACTACTGATAAAAACAGGCTTGTGGGATCCCAGCTCAGCCCCCAAGTCTACTTCCTGCAATTCTTCTTCAGGCTGAATTTGCGTCTCTTTGATTGGTTCATCTGGGACTTCCTCTTGGGCTATCATACACTCTGGTGGTCCGGGACCTTCCTGCACAATGCACTCAGGTCCCGCGCACCTTCACAAGCGGTATATTAATCTTCCCCCGGGTTCCCGTACCACTACACATTCCCGGGATCCTGAGGTGCTGGGCTCCTTCTTTTGCCTTTTTCTCTTCAAGAGGTCTCTCAAGTCATGGGTACCTCCTCCTTCTTCTTTTTCCAAGATAGGCGTTCCTGTGGTCCCTGACATGGGATTCTCATCATTGGGTTCTAGCTCATCATAGAACATCGTTTCTGCAAAGTTTACTTCTCCTTGGCTGAAAGGGTTATGGTTGGCAGGGATCCTTACAGGCCTCCCATTCAATCTCCCTTTAACACACTGATGGTATGTATATGGTATAAGGCGGTGCTTATGGAGCCATGGCCGTCCCAGCAGTATATGGTAGGATACCTCTAAATTGATTACATGAAACCTGGTCAAGGCTACTATTGGCCCCACGCTTAGGGCTAGTTGTATATATCCTTCAGTTGATTCTGCGGATCCCCCGAATCCGGTTATCTCCATGGGAGCCCCCAGGATCCTCCTTCCAGCTAAGCCCACGGCTTCCAAGGTACTTAGGGCTATGAGGTTGAGTGATGCTCCTGTGTCTACTAGTGCTCTCCTGATTTGGACGCCATTTATGGTGGCCATTAGATAGAGAGGCCTGCGGTGGTCTGAATGCTCAACCTCCATGTCTTCATCGGTGAAAGTTATGGCATTGGTTGTCTCCAGGAAAGCTCGACTGGCATGTGATTCTGCTGTGAAACACTCCATTCCTGAGTCTGCTGCTATGGTCATGAGAGATTCCGTAGCCACCCTCCTTGCTTCTGGTCCAAACCCCAGCTGATTGAATAGTGATCTGAACTTGGGATTCTTCTGGAGGGTTCTGACTGTGCTTGGGTGGAAGGATCCTTCTGGCTCTTTTGCTTCTGCCAGGTTCCCATGGATCACCACAGCTGCCACCCCCTTTCCTTTGTGGTTGGGCAGGGGGTTCCTTTGTGCCTCTGGCTCCCTCTGGGTGAGCTCTAGGGTTCCTTCTTTTAACTTCCTGTGAAAAAGCCTGCGAAGAGTCCAGCAATCTTTGGTGGAATGTTTAACATAGTTATGAACTCTGCAAAACAAGGGATTTTTCCTTTCTTCCTCGGTTGGTGGCCTGGACACAGTGAATGGCCTAACCACTCCATCTCCGATCCATTTATCCAGGACGTGGTTTAATTCTTCTTCAGTGCATGGGATCACCGGTGGTTCCTCGAATGTTTTTCCATCGGGCCTCTTCCTTTTTTCTCCTACTGATGCTGTCATGGCTTGGGACGCTGGCACCCGCTTCGCCCTCATAGTTTGTACTGTCCTCCTTGTTCTCTGTAGCAGGTCAACGAACTGTGTGATGCATAAATTTTCGAGATTGAGTCTGTAATCGAAAAGCATGTTAGAGACACAGGTCTCCACGAGCTCCTTTTCTTCATGGTCCCCATAACAGTCTAGGGACACATCTTCAAATCTTTTGATGAACTGGACAGGATCCTCTCCAGGCCTCTGTCTTACCATCTGAAGACTTTGGAATGTGACTTTGTCCTCACCAGGGTAGTACTTTGCACAAAATCTTTCCATCATTTCGTCCCAGGTCTTAATGGACCCAGGTCTCAGAGTGGTGTACCAAGTGTATGCTCTGTCCACTAGGGACTTAGCAAACTCTCTTAGACACAGCTCCCGGTCTCCTGCGTAGGGGCCCATGGTGTGGACGAACCTACTCACGTGTTCTACTGCACTTCCACTCCTTCCATCAAAAGGGTGGAACTTTGGTGGCTCATATCCCTTGGGATATGGCTTGCCGAGAAGTTCTGGTGGGAATGGGGGATCCCGAGAAAATTGCTTGGGGATCCCGGAAAGCTTTCCCCTTTCTTGTTCCAGTAGGGCACTAACATCTGCTAGTGTTAGGTATTGGGGGTTAGTTCCTCCTCCCACTGCTGACCCTCCCTCTGGCTGGGCTCCATCTTGGTTGCCCACGTGGGGGGCATTGTCTCTGACTTCCTGTGTTTTGCCTTCTTTAAGAAGGTGAACTTTTTGTTGCAAATCCTTCAACATCGTAGTCATCTGAGCTATAGGATCTAGCTCCTGTCTTGCATTCCTCTGTTCTGACACGGCCTCGTGCTCTGCTAGGGGCACCTCGCCTCTTTGTCTGGAGGCCACTTCATTTTCTCCCACGGGCTCAGAGGCCGTGGGTGGCGCATTAGTGCCTTTACTGTTCCTTTGTCTTGGAGGCATGTTCTGCGAAGGGATTACTTCTTTCCCTTTTTTCTTTACCCAGTCCCCAGTGGAGTCGCCAAAATGTGAGAGTGCTTTTTTTTAGCACTATGGCCCAAGGATCCTGGGCCGCGTGAGAGGTTCTTGGTGGACTGGGATCAATTCTCCGCAGCTAACAGGCTGATTTAAGAATAGATTTGTGCACAGAAACAAGCTTCCTACAATTACAAACAACTAAAAAAAGTATTTGTATTGAATAACATTTAACAGTAAAGGAAATGCATAATAAATGAAATAGAATGCAAAGAACATGTTAGGGATCCTCCGATTGGTGAGGTATGTTTCATTAGTTTTTCTTTTAAAACTGTGATTACAAAGCTCACTAAAAACATGGTGCAAGGTTCAAGTGAGTTCAAAAATTACAGACTTTGATAGCCATTCAAGCTTCAAAGACTTGCAAAGTTTGAATTCGTTGAATCCGAGCGTGTAATGTAGTGGCTGTCTCTGGGATCCCGGGAACAGGTTCCTCTGTTTTCCTTTTGGTTTAACAGAGTCTCTCCTATCTCTTTTTTAGACTTTTAGAGAAATAGCCCTAAGTGTCCTAACGAATGATCTGAGCTTCGAAAATTGCCTCCTCATCTTTTTCCTTTCCCCCCTTTTTATAGCACAGTGGCGGGCTCCTGGGGGTACTACCAATTTTCTTTTTTGCCCTTTGAAGTTGGTTCAGTGCCTGATTGTTCCAGGGACATGTCGTTTCCATTTTTTCTCATAGCTTTTCTCTTTTTGCTGCGACCGGATGAAAGTTTCCCAGCCTGCTTCCCATTTCCAGATTTCCCGTTGGTTGACCTGAGGGGCTTTGGCTTTTCTTGCTCCAGCTTTCCCAGCTCTTTTCAGTTGTACTTTCTTTGTCTTTTTTCTTCAAATGGTTGGGACCAAATCTCCTGCATCTTTATCTTCTGTCTTTCTTCAAATGAGAGTCTCCCAGCGTGCCTTTTTGTCTTTTTTTTTTCTTATCAAATCTGCTTTAATTTCTCCTCACACGTCCGGGGATCCTCTGGCTCTGGTATTGCTTCTGGGCGTCCCGACCCAAGTCTTCTTTCTGGGCTTGCTTTTGGCTTGCTGTTTCCTTTATCTGTTTTCTTGGGCCCTTTTCTTCGTGGACCTCTGGGTCAGGTCTTCTGGGCTCCTTTCTTTTTTCTTTCTTTTCTCCTTCCTTTCCTTTATTGTGAGAGCCCATCCTTTATTCTCTTTCTCTCTTCTTTTTTTTTGTGTGAAATGGGCCTAAGGTCTTTTTTCATCTCTTTTCTTTTTGGGCCTATTTGTGGCTATATTAATTATTTTTTTTTTTTTTTGCACCTCAACACTCCCAAACATGATTACTTACATCTCATTCATTTTTATTCCTTTCCATTCTTTTATTTTAAAACATCCAAACAAGGTTACTTAATTTTATTCCATTCCATTCTTTTCCATTCCTTTCCCTTACTTAAATACATTCCATTCCATTCCATTCCTTTCTATTCCTTTATGATTATCTCATTCCATTCCATTTCATTTCCTTATGAACTCCCAAGCGGAGCCTAAGGGTACAACCAATTTTGTAACTAAATTTTGTCCTATACTAATATTATACCCGTGCGATACTCGGCTTAATCAAAATTCACATGTAAATAGTTTTTTTGTTAATTTACTTAAAATTAGATAATAAAAATATATAAATATTTTACTTTTAAGTTATATAATAAATTCATATTGTGTGCAACTAAGGTATTATGAAATGTATATATATATATATATATATATATATATATATAAGTAATAACTTATTAAAAGAATGCAATAAATATGTTTGTTTTCAAAATGTATAAGATGATTTTTTTTTTCATATGTTAGGTTTTTGTCAATATCATGAAACAAAACTTGTATGCTTTTCTTCAAAAATAAATGGATTAGAATTTGCCATTTATTTTTTTTGCCAAATTTTTCATTATGTAAAATATATTCTTTTGGGTTACTTTATCCTAATTTTTTTTTTTTTTTTTTTTTACATTATCAAAATTAGATTTTGTAAAATTAAGTTTTCCTTAATGTTAATACATATTAGTTATCATTTGATACTTTATCTACCAAAAAAAAAAAAATAATAAAACAACAACAACAACAACAACAACAGTTAACGGTTAAATTAGGCTAAAAGTAAATGATATAAAATACATGTTTATATGCAAATTCATTCGAGATTAAATTTGGTAAGGACTTGGTATAAAATACATGTTTTATCTCTCTAATCTCAACATGCCACATCAACTTATCACATATTTAAGAATAAATACAACCAAAGCCAATCAATTCTAATATCCATATATAAATCCAACCAAATTGGGAGTTGATTGAGATGTAGTATGATGTATTGAATTTTAAGTAAAATACTGATGTGACAATTTCTTATTGGATAGTGTAAAACATGAGTTTTACATCCCATTCTTACCAAATTCTGATTCAATTCATTTATCTAGACCTCTAAAATATAAAAAAAAAAAAAAACAGCCTTAATTCAAATGTATTAGCCTTTACAACTAGGTAGAAACTTATATATACGTGTGTGTGTGTTTGTGATTGCTCTTAATTGTATATGTACATATGCCAGGGTTTAAAATTAGTTTCAAGTAAAATATGTCACTTGCATAACACAAATTATTGTGCTTTTTATTTTATTATTATTTTAAAAAAAATTATGGTCATTGCCTATAAAATGACTCTTTACATCTTGTCCCGTTTACAACTTTTGATTTTGCCCTAATGAAACCTCATCGTAACACTGCTACCAAAGCCATTACTCGAAATAATATGCTGTGGCGACATTGTTAGGGAAGATGGACAGAATAAATAGAAGCACTTTGGAGAGAAGCTTTTAGGTCACCAAAGTGTCTCATTAAATCTGGATCAACCAATGACCATTTCATGGAGCTGTCATACATCTTAATAGGTAAACATAATAACAACATAGCACATGGAGAACTACAGAAACAAATATAATCCCACAGTTCTAGGACCTCTGACTTTCCTTTAGAACTTGGGAGCTTGTACAGAATGCTCTGAAAGCAACTAGACCTGAAATGAGAATGCCAAGCAGAGAAAACATTAAATATGATCTCCAGACAAGTTTTAAGCGAGCAAAATATATCTGACTTTGAAATCAGCAACAATTATATCTAAAAATCATCCCTAGGAAACATTAGGTGTTTTTGCGATTTCATTACAAAGGCATCGATGCTTTATTGACAGAAAATCCTAAAACCATGAAATCAACCCTATCCATATTTTTTACCTGAAATTGCAAAGCCTTGAGGATATTATGTTATTGAAGGAGTCTGCCAACAAAATGGCCTAGAAAGGCTAGTTAATGACATTCAGCAGAAAAGATCCACTCCTTGGTAAGAACAGACAGGAAACGTTGTTCTCGCAAACCTGAGGTCGAATTGAAGGAAACCCTAACCAATATCTTAAGCGAAAGTTGCAAGCACTATTTGGAGATAACAGTGACCAATCTAAGTGTAATGAAACTGCTTGTGGTGCACATGGCTGGGAAATGAAATGTTTTGTAGTAATGGTAAGTGCATGGGGAAAGGGTAAGGGGTTTGAATTTATTTAAGGTAGACTAGGTAGTCACTAGTCAGTGACTGCCTTGAATAAAGTCACCCTCCAAGAGAAGAAGAATAAGAAATAAGAAGAGTCTAGGAAGAGTATAGGGAAATTTGCATCAACTTTCATAATGAGCCTTGAGTACACGTTTGCCTAGTAATTATACTAGGATTATACAAAGCTAACACCAAGAAAAGCTAAAGTTCGGTTTTTCAACTAACAACTCATACAACTACTTGTAACAATCTATTTAACATTTCTTGGTTGGTCTTAGTCTTGCACTATGTTCTTGATACTAGTCTCATGTCTTGCCTTCCACACATGCATAGTGATGCTACTGGGCTGGATTGCAACTTGGGCTTATTACACCAAGGCAATGGTGATTACAAGAATGGCACCTACTGTTCTCCTTTTGTAAGAGTAAGGAGGAGAATGGGAGTGTGTAGGCATCCAGGGTTTTACCCCTCGGGTGGTCCCACTAGCCCATACCTTGAGGGAGTTCCTCATTAAAAAAGAGTAAGGTGGAGGGTGACATCATGGGCTCTAATCCCAACAAATGTGTAACTTACCAACAAAAAAAAATATATCACAAGAATGACCACCAGGATTAGATCTTGGTGAGCTCTTTTCATCTCTTCCATGTTCTATCTAACAAAAATTTACCATCCCTGTAAAAGAACATGAACTTAACCTTAAGTACTCTGATAACAACATAAAGGGTGTGCTGATAAACCAGGTTTTAACCTCAGCAATGTCCAAGACATCCATTGAAAAGTCATTTATCTGCACAATATTAAACCAGCAGTAAGACATTGGAGCCACTATTAGTGTCTGAATAATTCCTTGCAAAGCAATTTTGGAGAATTGCTCAGAAGCCAAGAACTTTGCTAGCATTGGCACTTAAAAGTAAATACTTTAAGAACCAAAATTTCATTTAGGAGGCGAAGGCAAAGCCAAGTGCTACATGGAAATGGAAGGGAATTATCTCCTGTCAAGGCATCCTATTAACCCAACCTCAGTGGCAAATTGGATCAGGTAAGGAAATTGACTTGAATAACGCTAATCAATTCCATCCAAAGCTACAGATTTTATCTAGGGTGTCAAATAACCAGATGCATACAGTGAATGATTTGATCATCCCTGATTTAGGTAGCTGGAATATTGGACTTGTTAAGAAGCAGTATCACAGTGGTGATTCTCGGAACATCCTAAATCAATGCTTTTCAAATTTTGGCTTTCCAAGCACTACAATCTTGCCATTTTGCACAATGGTGATTGGTTAATATCTGGTTAAGAAGACTAACCAATTATTTATAAATAAGAACTTGGATGGAATTCACAACTAATGCATCAGTTTGTTCTTTCAAGGACTTATCTGTGGCATCTTAAAATTCATTTCAGAGTAATTTACTTTCATGTGGCAGCTCCTTAGCAATAACACGTAAACCATCAAAGCAAAACTACAGCATAGAAATGTTCCTGTTGAAACTTCATGCTCTTTTTTGTAAAAATGCATAGGAAACCTTAGATCAGATTTTTCTGGATTGTGACTACGTGCAGACTATTTGGTTTGGATCGGGCCAATCAATTAAGCCTGATGAGATTCAACTGCACTCAATTGCACTGAGGATTGACTGGAAAATCTTTCCAAAAATGGGATTTACTCACATTCTAGTTTTTTTAAAGTGCTGTTTTTGAAGGCAAGATTTGAAGTACTAGTCAAGTACTGCTTTATTCCCAAAAGCTTGTTAACCTTAGGTCGACTGAGACTGAAACTACTTCCTCACATAACGTGGTATATATAGGAATTAATGATTGGAGGGGATTTTGAAATTCGAAAAAAATAACAGTGGAAAGGATCTGCTTTTATTTGCAAAGATCGAAATGGCGATTGTCCCTACTATCAGAGAGGCTCTTTATGAGATTTGAAGGAAGGGCTATAGAGAAGCTTTAGTTCTTTTACAGATGGACAGGATTTGTAATATATTACACCATAAACAAAAACTAGGCTGGGAGACTTTGGCAGTTTTTGAAGATCTAGACGTGCTACCAGGAATGTTCCACAATCTACAATATCGAGTTGCGCCAGAAATACTATTTCAAGAAGTGCAGAAGGAAGTTGAAGCAGAAGATAAACTTTTGTGCACCTTAAGTGGAATCCCATGATTTTCAGCTATTTTCATGCATTTACTTTTCTTCCTTTTTTCATTTTGCCTCTCCTACTTTTAGTTCTCTATCCTTCTAATTATTAAGTGTCTAACGTTCTACTGTACTGTTTTTGTTTGTTAATAATAAAAAAAAAATAATAATAAAAAGGATCTCAAATACACATAAGTTGATTCTTCTTTAAAATATTTGTTTCAAAATTCCAAAAAATTGGTAAATGTTGTTGCCTGAAAAGTGAAAACTCTGCTATTCTACATATAGGGAAAACAAAATTTTAGTTAAAAAAATCCATTCAGAAAATTCTACAAAAGCAGAACAAAAAATATAAAAGAAATAATTGCATCTCAAACTTTATCACAAAACTGGGATTCGAAAAATCAAAACTTCACACAAAGTCAGATGCATCCTGCAATACACAAGTAGACTGGACAACCCACTTCACAGACAGAAAATAAGTTAAAGAAAAAGCTCAAAAAGGTGAGCCCTTACAACCTAGGCCCAAATGCATTCTGCATCAAAGAACATGATGGTAGTACACTTATTCAGGCTGAAGATTAGACCATCAATTAGCTTTGTGACTACACCAGCTAGCTCAGCTGAACAAAGTCCATTAGAGTGATGCAGCCATTACTATGCAAAATTTGCTTATTCAAGAATTATTTTACTGGGTCCATGTGTGAAGTCCAAATGAAGTAAAAGTTGTGAGGTTTTAAAGGTTTACGTATGAGTCTTTTAAGGTTATAGTAGTTTTTTTTATTTGGGTATTTATTTTATTAGTTATGGTCACTTTTGTAGTCAAGGGCAAATCTGCAGTCTCTGTAATTCCTGCGAACTAAGGGTATTTGGTAGTTTAATTGAGTCTGAAATTTTCTAAAATCCTAACTATCTTAGATTTTATTTTCTTTGGATCCAAATTAGTCTTTTATTAGGTTTTAGTTTACTAGTCAAACTATGGGTGCTATACTACTAGGGTCGAGGAGTCCTTTTTTGATAAGTAATAAAGATTTTATTGAAATCAAGACAGACCCAAGCAGCCACTAGGAGTCCTAATACTACTAGTACAACAAAGAGTGAGATGGAGACGAGTAATAAAACCTCTCTTTTTCTTCTTCCTTATAACCCCAAATCAAGCCCTTTTTTTTATGTACCAAAACACTGAACCCATCACAAGCATATGGAGACAAATTCTCCAATTTGTCCTATGTCATAGAGGTTGTACCACATACCTCTATTCTCAAAAACAATGAAACTCCAACCCCAAACAGCTTTCTTTCTTCATTTATGTTTCAGTTTGTTTCCTAAGAATAACTTTTAAGATGAAAAGGCCAAAGTAGGTCATCAAGAACCAAGAAGACCATTTAGCAAAAAATCTTATGTAACTTGGAAGGACAAAAAATAGTCACTAAAACTAAAGCAAAAATTGATGTCATTTACTTAGCATTCATTCCCCATTCAACTTACATGGCCATTAAACAAAATATAACATATATCTTACCACATATAACAAGGGTGATAGGGTTATGGCTCGGACTTGATAAGTCCTTCAACAGAGCATCTGTACTTTGCAATCAGATCCCTAATAAGGAAATAAATTGATAAATAGATAACACATATTGAATTACAGCACATATTGCAACAAATTTCAAATTATCAAGCAATACAGACCTCCGCTGATTCAACAACTGCTCACTTTCCTCCAGCTTCCACTTCTGACTGTCAACCGTCTGCAAACAAACATTTGTCTACTCTATTTTATCACATCCATTTTTACCAAATGCATACACAATCTTCCATTCTTATCAAAGCCTTCACTTTAGCAAATAAAAAGCCTCAAGTAGATCAATCATATATTATTCATGAGCCCTCTTCAAGTATCAGGAAAAACCTTGAATGGTGATACTTTGATCCAAGCATTTCTTCTATATTCAAAATTTCTTCTGTTCGTTCAAGGTTACAAGACAAGGCATAGTTATACCAAGACATGGCATAGTTATTCCAAGAACAAATATCAAAAGAAGGGAAAGAAATTGAAAGTGTATTTCATTTCCATGAAATGCCATCTGACAATTGCAATTCAGATGGCAAACAACACAATGATATTAACTACATTGAATCCCTGTACTTTAGAACATCATTGGTGTTCAAATCAAAGATCTTGCAAATTTTTTTTTTTTGATAAGTAAGAATGTTATATATACGAATGGTTACTCTATGCATGAAAAACATAGAGCAAACCCAGAAAATACAAGAAGAAGAAAACAAAAAAAAAAAACCAAAACAGATTAATTACAAAAGAGAAAAAGAGCTAAGAAAAGAGAGGAGAGAATCACTAGTCGTGAGTCCCCAAGCCCGAGACCAATCAAAAAGAGTCCCACTAAAAGAGGCAACCATTTGAACACCTGAACTATCCAAATCCTCAAAAGTCCTCCGATTCCGTTCCTTCCAAATACACCATAGGATGCACAATGGAACTAGGTTCCAAATCTAAAACGAATGTTTCCCCAACCAATTCCACCAGCCAAAAAGAAAATCTGGGATCGATCTAGACATAACCCAAGACAAACCAAAAGTTATTAAGACAAAACTCCACAACCGATAAGTCATCTCACAATGAAGAAGTAAGAGGTCTACTGTCTCTCCACAATGCTGACACATAATGCACCAGTCTACAAAATCCAATTCCCTCAATCTTTTCAAGTTATCATCCGTTAGGATCTTATTCCAAGCTACACACCAAACAAAAAAAGAGACTCGCCTAGGAGTCTTTACTCTCCATATTCCTTTCCAAGGAAAGACAATTGAGGGAGAATCCCGCAATTTGTTATAATACGACCGGATGTCAAACTCCCCATTAGGCTTCAACTTCCATTTCATCCAGTCTTTAACATCCATAGGAGGAGTATTAGCTCCTAATATATGAAAAAAATGTAGCCCTTCATCCATCTCCCAATCATTAAATTCTCGAATAAAACGAACATCCCAAATTCTTCTATCCTCCACCCCCTGCCTTGACAAAGAAGCTTTTACAGATGCCTCCTTATCAATGGCAATTCCATACAGCCTTGGGAAAGCCACTTGGAAATGTTGATCCCCATACCACCCATCCTGCCAAAATCTCACTCTATTTCCCAACCCAACAACAAACTGACAATGCTTGCTAAAATCCTCCCATCCCATGCGAATACCTCTCCACAATCCACACCCATGAACTCCCCTACCTAGCTTTAAGGTCCATCCCCCCCATTCTTCCCCATATTTTGATGCTACCACCCTCTTCCATAACCGACCCTCTTCCTTCCCAAACCGCCACAACCATTTCCCTAACAAGGCCTCATTGAAAGTAGTAATTTTCCTTATCCCCAAACCACCATTAGCTATAGGCACACAAACTTTATCCCATCCTACCATATGATTCTTGCTATCACCCCATAGAAAGTCCCTTTGCAACTTTTCAATCTTATTAGCCATAAAAGTAGGAATGGTGAATAGAGATAGAAAATAGATAGGAAGGCTAGATAACGTACTCTTGAGTAACATCAATCGACCCCGCTTACACAAATACAACTTTTTCCACCCAGCTAATTTCCGCTCAATTTTTTCCAAAATAGGATTCCAGATTGAAGGGAAGTTATGTGAAGCCCCCAACGGCATGCCAAGATAAGACATAGGCAAAGTTCCAACTCTACAGCCCAAAATTTCTGCCAGGGCATGCACATCATCAACCTCCCCTATTGGAACCATTTCACTCTTGTGCACATAGACCGTCATGCCCATCTACACGATGAAGAAGTTATTCAAGTTCCTTTGTTGGCTGCAAAACCTGATAACAAAGAAAGATATTAACAAACTTTAGCAAGAGCAGCCCCAATGGAAGTCTATATTAACATTAATTGGTCCAAAGCATTCCAATTATACATATGCCGAATTGTTGTATAGAATTAAGACCAATGCAAATAATCCAGCTACCATAGTTGGCATATCAATTGCCTGTTTGGTTTGGTAAATTCAATGACAAGGTATAAAAAGAAGGCTTTAATCAGTTTTTAAGAATTTTTTATTTTTTTTATATATTACGGTTTTTAAGATTTTTTTTTTATTAGTAAATAAATTCATTAAAACAGAAGGCAATCCCAATACACTGACTGCGTAAAGAAGAAAACACCAAAATAAATAAATAAATAAATAAATAAACAGCAAGCAACTAAGAAATGAACAAGGACTCCGCAAAGTCTAATAACCCCTGTACTGAAAAGGATATTTCAGCTTCACCACGCTAAGCTCTTGGCCCTCAAAGAATCAAGGGCTATGTTCTTTCTAAATACACCGCAAAAGGAGGCACAAAGGAGCAGTGTGTGCCATACCTCCCTATTACTTCTCCCACCAAACCAACAGATCCAACACGCCAACAACTCTAACATTGAAAAAGGCATCACCCAAAAAACACCCAGGAGACCACATTTCCCTCACCATGTCACAATGAAGAAACAAGCGGTTCATGTCCTCTATGTTTACACGTAGCACCACTCAGGACCAAAGAGACCCTTGCTCTGTAAGTTTAAGATTTAACCTAAAAAGTCCTCACCAAACAAGCCTCAAAGATAGTGTGTCAGATCTAACCCAGCATATGGAGATCAAATGAAAATTTCAAATATCAATGGTCAAAGCAACAAAATAATGGACAATACAAAGATAGATGTCAAGACAACTGGTAATAATCGAAGGGGTGCCCGGGGAAACCCACGGGGGTCATTAACTTACCCATGGAGAACCAACTGAATTATGGATACCATATTTAGAGCCATCATGCTTGGTTTCATTCTCATTCCCCGTAGAAGAGTTGAGAGTTGAAGAGCTATCTGAGACAAGCTGAAGAAGCTTCTCACTTCTCTGGAGGACAATAAAAAAACATAAAATAAAATAAATAAGACATTTTTTTTTTTTTTGATAGATAAAAATAAGAAGACATAAAGAGGGAAATGTTAATTCATGCATAATACAGCCACAGAACCAAAACATTGATATTAAATGAGCTCCAAAATCTTTTAGAACTAACACTGGGGTCAACAGTGACACCATCCATAAGAAAAACTAAAAACTAGAGGCAAGGCAAATCATAAAAACAGGAGAGTCAACATCTAAATGCAAGTGAATTGGAATCAGTGCTTTGCGTACTAAGATTTAACACTCAAAATAAAATCTAAATGTTAGTACTCTGTGTCTTCTCTGTAATGCAGAAGAAACACCGGATAATTTGTTTATCGACTGCAAGTTAGCTTTATATAAGTTGTGCAGTTCAGATCATAATTAACTCTCCAAGTGGAAAATTTGGAACCAAGATCCATCAGTGCTTGGAATCATTCTAGGATGCGTCGTGTGCTCAAGCAATTGGAAACATTTGCGCGCACACAGTCTATCTAGTTTACATTATCTCTAAAACAGAAACATACAAGGTTTGAATCCTTGCAGAATTACCAAACAAATTACCATCGTGTGTCAATTATTACGGAAGATCATCCACTCAGTCAAAGAGAAGAACACATGTTCATCAATCACAACATAAACAAATTTCAAATAAGAACCAAATCAGAACCAAAAGAGCTAAGAAAGTACACATAAACACATTTGAGAGCCAATTTCTCATTGTGAATCCATATCAACAAAATTATTTCTTGAGTCAGCTTTGGCTTGGTGACATATCCTATATCAAACCAACGTAGGAAAACAAACCAATGAAAACAATTTTATAGGAAGAATAACTAAAAAGGATATAAGCATGTATGTTTGGGGTTTGACTTACAGAAGAAGAGTCATGTTAAACTGCTCTCACCCACATTGAGATTTCACTGCTGGGCATAAAAGAAAAAGGGAAAAGAGATTAGAAAGAGAGTGAGGAGAAAAAGTAGATAAAACAAATATGTAATGTGAATAGAGAGAGTCATACCCTTAAAATAAGAACTCACAACAAGGTTCAAGGACCATCTTCATATCATGATTGTCCCATTCCAGCAATTCCCACCTTTCTTTCTCTATTTTGATTTGTAATGAAGAAGGCGGAGAAGATAGTTGTCCATTGATATAGCGTAGAGAAAGAGGTAATCTCTTAAGCTTCGGACACTCTTCTATCTCAATAGAATCAAGAGAATCACAAAGTATTACATTACTTCTACTGCATATGGTATTCAGCTCCGGTGAAATCCCTAATGTCAATCTCCTCAATCGGGGGAATATTTCTACAATTTCTTTTGCTTCTTTTTCGTCAACTTCATCAGATGCTTCAGGCCTAGCTATTATTTCCTCTAACTGCAGACACCGAAAGACAGTAATCTGTTCCAGGTTGGCCAGGTTTAGGAGCACCCCAAGCGTAAAGAGCTGCTTTATATTCGGACACTCACATATTGTAAATTCTCTGAGACGGGAAAAGGTGCCAGGTGGGACCATTGGTGCTGGTGTGACTTTCTCTTCCCTAAATAGTACCAATAACTTATCCAATTTTACGAGATCTACAATCTCAAGGCTTTGAAGAGGAAAGGTGTAAGAATAAGAAAAAACATCTTCTATTTCTTCACACTCCCTGATACAAACGGACTTCATGCATTTGTAAAAAAATCTTAAATTCTGACCTCCGAAAATTGCTAGGGCCTGAACGTCCTTTGGGAGCAGTTTTATAGTTTCACCCAACTCGCTAGCTGGCTTTGTTTTTCTCGCGCAATACACATAATGGCTAGGTCCTCCCTCTAAGGATTCAAGATATGTATTGAAGTCATTCAAGCCACAAAATTTGCCTTTAAAAAAATCTAATTTCCTCAACCTTACTATCTCCTCTCCATTCACTGTTAAAGAATCTGACCCACAATTAAGTTTGAGAACCTGGAGTTGAGAGAGTTTGGGTAAAATCCCAAGTGGCATCTCTTGATTGTATGCACGAAGACTAAGGTATCTCAAATTGATCAACTTTTCCAAACCATGAGGTATTTCTTTCGTTGCAGATTCCAAAAGATCCAAGCTCCTTAATGCTGTAAGCTTTGCTAATGAAGGCACACGCTTTAAATCAAAACAACGGTAAATTCTTAATGAAGTAAGATTCTCCAAGTCAGAGATCGAATTTGGCAACGATTTAATCCTACCACCAAATACATGAAGAACTTTGAGTCCATGCAAATGCACAAAAAATGAATTTGGGATGGTTGCATATCCTTGTAGAAGCAAGGTCGAAAGCTTAGGGCACTTTGGTGATATATAAGGAAACTCTGATTCACGGTTGCTTAACAAAGAAACCTTTTCAACATCCTTTCCCCATTCTTCTTCATCAGGAACATCTTCTGATACCATGAACGCAGGACCTGCAATTTGAAGGGCCATATCTCTTATTAGATCGTGCATCTTCACAAAATACTCTTTTTCAATAAACTCATCGTGGGACCCACCTTCTAATAAGCAGGCATTTTCAAGTTTATTCAACATAGTATGGCCCTTATCCAGCATTGCTTGCCTTTTACTCATGCTTTTTATTACCCCCTCATCAATCAAATGCACTATCAAATTGTCTCTATAAATCTCGTAGTCTTCAGGGTATAGTGCACAAAACAAGAGACAACGTTGGAGTTTCTTATCGTTTAAGCGTTTATAACTAAGTCGAAGCTTCTGAAATACTACATCTACATGTTCGAGGCCCTTCACTGGTGTCTTCAACTCATTCAATGTGTTCCTCCACTCTGAAATATCGACTACATTTTTCAAACTTCCTGCTACAGTGATGATTGCAAGAGGCAAATGGGCACATTCTTTGACAACTCCTTCCACAACATCTTTTGGAATATTCGAAACATCACAGCCCACTGTTTTCAAAAACAAATCCCATGACTCTTTTATTGAAAGAAGCTCCATTTTAATATTTACACAATTCATTCCATTACAAACATTAACATCTCGAGTCGTCAATACCAATTTGCAACCATTTGCTGAAGTAGGCTCCGGGATCCCTACAATTTCCAAAGGAAATGCTTTCCACATATCATCTAGGATTAGCACATACCTCTTCCTTTTTTTTAATTCTGCATACAACTTCCCTGCCCTCGTTGTTTCATCCTTGAACTTTGAGAGTTCATTCTCTAGATTCAAGTGGCATGCAATGTCATTTTGTAGTTTGATAACATTGAATGCCTTTGATACGGTAACCCAAATTACATTATTGAACTTGTCTCTCTCTTTTAATAGGCGATTATTGATTTCTTTCATCACAGTTGTTTTACCAATTCCTCCCATACCGTAAACACCAATTATTCTAAAATCTTCATCTAACAAGTGTTCCCAAATCTTTTCCAATGTTCTTTTGGCTGTACTCTCTCCCACTAATGCTCTTGTTGGCAATTCATCTCCATTCCTTACAGGTGGACCAATTACCAAAAAATCACCCAAACCACAACTTTGATCAATTAATTCTGTCACCTCTTGTATCTTCTTGCAAGCAACTCTTCCAAAGTGCATACGTGAGAGATACTTCCCTCTGATAGCCTCTTGCTCAATCTTTTGTATCTCCTCATTAATCGTTTCTACCTTTTGGAGCCAAGATTTAACTTCTCTTTTTGGTTTCTTTCCTGGAACAAGTTCTGCCCTCATTTCTAATTCTATGTCCGACTTTTTGCATTCTAAATCATCTCGTTTTCTCTTTAGATTTTTCAAATGTTCATCAGCACCTCTGTAATAATCATAATATTCAATAATCGGAGCCAATATTATTTTCCCAAGCTCAAGAAATGATTCTAACATCTCCATTGGCAAGTACCTGTATGATATCAATATGTACCAACATGGACATCAAACATTTTCTCCATGTACAAAATGAAATTAGATATATGGACAGAAAGCATTGTAGTTCCCAATTTTGATTTGTTAAAAATAAGTACAGTGTTGACAAGGCACATCAATAGTCTTACTCAGTAGTTTTTTCTTTTTCTTTTTTTCTTTTGATAAGTAAGTATTGATAAATGGATTTTTTTTTTTTTTTTTGAAAACATAACATCTACTGATCTACAATGCAAAAGAAAAAGGGAGAGATGAAGAATGTAAATCAAAGATAATTCTAAACGGATCCAAGGATTGTTGGACAATAGAGTCATTACTACCTCCACAGTCCACACCCACAAGGCCCACCACCCTAACCAACACCACTTCACTAGCTCCTCTCCTGGCCCTTTAGCCCATTGCATACCCAATTACTTTTGTAGTTTGTAGCCACAAAGAGAGTTGTTGAAAAATCTTAAATTTCTGTGGCCCAGAAAGTGGATATAAACTTAGAGCATTCACAGCAGTGGGGGCAAAATTTTAGCTATTTAGCTACACCAAAAATCACTTTATCTATTATACCTGCATACGTGCTGCAGCAGTGGATCTATTTTAGCTTCTAACACAATAAAATAATATAAACATTACAATAAAATAATATAACTACCCTAATAAAATAATATATCACACCCCAAAAAAAATCAACAGCACCACCCACAACCCACTCTACCATCAGCCACAGTCATAACCACCATCACTACCACCCCCACCACCACCACCACCACCAGCACCGGCACCGGCAGTCCACAGCAGAGAAAAAAAAAAAAAAAAAACCCACCACGAGCAAGCACTCCGATCACCAACACAGCACAGCACAATCATCCACCACCACCAGTCCACAGCCAAAAAAAAAAAAAAAAATCAATCACAGCAAATAGAAAAGAGAGATGGGTGCGGCAGCGGTGGCTTGCAGGAGCTGGGTCGGCGAGCTAGGTTGGTCGAGAGAGGTGAGAGTGACTGAGAGAGTGGGTCGGCGAGCTTGGACGGTGGGGCACGGATTGGGTCGGCGATGGGTCACGGATTGGGCGATGGGGCACGGATTGGGTCGGCGAGCTTGGTTGGTGGGGCACGGATTGGGTCGGCGATGGGTCACGGATTGGGCGATGGGGCACGGAGTGGCCGGCGAGCTAAGGAAGTGGCCGGCGATCTGAGGGATGAGGGAGTGGCCGGCTTGCTAGAGAGAAAAAAATTGAGGAAGAAGAAGAAGAAAGAGAGAAGCCGGAGAGATAGAAATGAGAATAGATTATTTAAATGAGAGATGAGAGAGGAATGTAATAAAAAAATAATTTTTTTTTTTACCTATGTGCTATAGTACACATCTAAATATAGATATGTACTGTAGCTGTGGAGCTAAATCTAAATATAGATATGTACTGTAGCTGTGGAGTTAAATCTTTTAGATTTAGCTCCACTGCTGCGTGATGTTTTTTGTGATTTTAAGCTAAAAATATAGCATTATACCTATATAGCACCACTGCTGTGAGGGCTCTTAGAAGGAGCCGAAGTGTACGTAAAGGTAAAGCTAATGACTAGTGATTGGAACCACTTTATATATTTATCTGTTACTGAGTAGCTTTAAAAATAAAATAAAAATCCCACCACAATTTACATGCACGATAATATAGAATATCTATACAAGTACAATGAGTTTTAGAACACAAACTCTTGGGAAAACAAATGACACTAGAAAGAAGTGAAAGTATACCTGATAGAAACGGTAATGTACTGGGCTTGAGCACCCGATATTCCTTCAAAGATACTGATTACAGTGGAGATATAACCCTTAAAATAGCGCCAAGAAGACAACAAAGATCAGCAGTTCTCCTATCTAAATGCAATCTTTTTTTCTTTTACTGCAAAGAGAGAGGTGAGCAGAAGAGTCAGAGCATCTCCAATAGGCTCTCTAAAGCCAATTTTGGAGAGCATACACACCAGAAATTCACTCCAACAATTTCTCTATCTCTATATTTTGGAATGGAGTTGCTACAGTACCTCTATTGAAATAGAGAACACTGTAACGTTTACTGTATCACCTTTAAAAAATTTTATCTATTAAAATAATCACCTGGTTGAATAAAAAACTCTTTCTTCCTTGCTTTCTCTTTCACTTCGCATCAGAAAAAACTCTCTCTCTTCTCATCAGAAAAAAAGATAGACGAAGGCC
Organism: Quercus cerris; assembly: GCA_963669245.1. NCBI lineage: Eukaryota > Viridiplantae > Streptophyta > Magnoliopsida > Fagales > Fagaceae > Quercus > Quercus cerris. The sequence continues at coordinate 602,481 of OY770008.1, read as the reverse complement.
AACTCTCTCTGCCGGCTGTGTGTGTGAGTGAAGTGAGATGAAGAAGAAAGAAAATAAAAAACAAAAATGCAAACATAGAGGAGAAGTCAAAAGATCATGGTCGGCTGTGTGTGTGTGAAGTGAGCCGAAGAGGAAAGAAAATAAAAACAACAAGGTAAGCACAGAAGAGGAGGAGAAGACGAAGAATGGAAGTCGTGGGTGGAGAAGAAACAAAAAAGTAGATACGTAGGAGAAGAGTGGGTATGTGTGTGGAGGAGAAAAAACAGGAAAGAAAAAAGAAAAAGCCAAAAGAAGATAGAGATGATCAAATAATATTGCTCAAATTTCTCTTTCAAACCGGCCTAAAACAGGAAGATAACCAGGAAGATAACGTTGAACATTGGATTGATGTGTCCATCATATTCACAGAGGTACATTAATTCCATGACTTTATGCATGCAGGGGTCCTCTTCTGAAAGAGTTGTGTCAGAAGGACACATGTCTATGTGGAACCACTCTGCATATTCCAATGAATATTCCGCCACACGATTGTGCGTTTGGATAGTGATGATTTTGGCCGCGTCTGCGTTTTAGCTTTTTTTTTTCCTCTTTTTTTTTTTTCAAGCGCGTTTCAGCAGAGAATATGCGCTGTTTGTAGTTTACAGCCCTACAAGTATTTTATAAAAAAAATATTAAAAATAAGTACTATAGTACTATTAATATATTTAAAAATTATTTTATTATAATATTTTTAATTTTTAATTTTTAATAAAATAAATGAAATCTTAATAAAGTGAGTTTTTCTTTTTCTTCCTTTTGTCAGAGTCACGTGAAAAATAGAAAGAAAAAGAACTTAAGTTGTATAAACTCAAATTTCAAGTGAATTTTTTTTTAATTTTTGATTTTTGTAAACTCAAGTTTCAGGTTAAAATCGAGTTTCACAAATTCAAGTTTCTCTCAAACTAATAATTTCAAAAAATAATAGTATTTAGCTTCTTTTTTTTTCAAAAATAGTACTATTTAATTATTTTTGCCAAAAAATGATAAAAAATTTGTTAAAAAATATATCTTAAAAAATAAATAGATAAAAGTTAAATATTACTGTTTACACTCTAATCAGGACCTTAAGTTTAGAAAGGCGGCTGGAGATACTCTCAATCTGTGAAGCAAAAGGCAGTCAAATGGGAAATGGGAAGCTTTTTTCCCACCAGTAAAGCAAAGCAAGATTGGAAATTAGCAGAAATTTCGTAGAACTTGCTCAGAAAACAGTGTAAAGGTGTCCGTGGTTTCAAAAAGTGCTCTGGGAAACTTTTTGTTTTTCTGACGAATGAAAATAATAAGAAAGGAAACTGGCATGCATTTATTTTGGTAAAAAATAAAGGGTTGTGTTAATGGCACGGTAAAATACCCATTAACACGTAGATTTTGACAAATTTTCAGATTTTTAGGCAATTTTTAACATTTTTTTAATCTCTTTTGATAATTTTCTTAACAATTTTTGTTTTTTTTAAGACAAACTCAAAAAGGAAAATTTTAACGAGCACCACGCAATGCTTACATTTCTCAAAAACAAAAACATTTTAACTTTCAATTTTGGGTTTCACACTTTTCTCTTCCTGAATTCATATTAAATTTGCTCGATAAATCATTATTAGAGGTCACGATTTGTGTGGTCCTGATTGGTTGATTTAACTAAAGGTTTTTTCTTTCTTTTTTTTAATTAGAGTCGCCGTGAATCTGCGCATTACGCGTGATAATTATCGTGGAGGAGGATTTTGTTCCTGACCCGTCGTAAGCTCGTTTGTCCACTTTGGGGAACCAAGCCCGCACAGTTTTGTTCTCAAGTGACATGAGAGGCATGCTTATGTGCAACGTCCGTCCCACATCGGCAAGAGATGTGCCCCACTCATGCTTTATAAGTGCTTGGCACAAGCATGAGTGTACCACTAGTGGTAGAGGCGTGCCCTTCAAGGTAACAAAACCGTGAGGATGTTGCCTAAGCATGCCACCCAAAGGGTCGGACATTGCAAAGCATGCCCAAAGTGAACAATACCTTTGATGGGCACTGCCCTCAAAAGCAACTTTTTGTGGGGAGGATTTTGTTCCTAACCCACCGCAAGCTCGTTTGTTCGCTTTGGGGAGCCAAGCCCACACAGTTTTGTTACACTCACACTTGTTCCTAACCCGCTGCAAGCTCGTTTGTCCACTTTAAGGAGCCAAGCCCACACAGTTTTGTTCTCAAGTGACATGGGAGGCATGCTTATGTGCAACGTCCGTCCCACATCGGCAAGAGATGTGCCCCACTCATGCTTTATAAGTGCTTGGCACAAGCATGAGTGTACCACTAGTGGTAAAGGAGTGCCTTTAAGGGTAACAAAACCGTGAGGACGTTGCCTAAGCATGCCACCCAAAGGGTTAGACGTTGCAAAGCATGCCCAAAGCGAACAATACCTTTGATGGGCACTGCCCTCAAAAGCACCTTTTTGTGGGGAGGATTTTGTT